>JAMBLF010000116.1:0-415772 GCA_030578115.1 Leucoptera coffeella | reverse complement strand
GATCAAAGCGGCGGAGACAAATTGGCGCGCTTTAAAAATTGACCAATCCGGCCTCAACGATGGGTAATAGGTAACTAGGTTCAATCACACGATGCGCGACGCGGGCGGGTTAGGTTAGGTTTTTTTTTTCGCCCAGCCGAGGTGGGTTCGGCTTCGGCCGGACAGCGCCGGTGGGGTCGCGTGATGTAATGCTCACGCAGTTCCCGTGACCCCGCCGAGTAAGGCGCCCCGGTGGACACCGTCAGGTTTTAGTCGGTTCGAGTCCGACATAACCCTCTGGCTCCCCAGGGCCGGACGGGTATCCGTGGGGATTTCCTGACGTTAAAAAAAAAAAGGTTTTTTTTTTAAAGAAAAACTACACACTAGAGTACCCGCCACATACGGTGGCAGTAGCCAAACTTGGAACTAAATTTGACGTTTCCGCCATTGCGTGTTATTTTGTATGAAAAGTAAATTTAGTATTACCAGCGTTGTGTTTTTTGCCCACTCTTTGTAATTTTTATGTTTGTTAAGGGTGATTATAATAAATTGATTTCCGGAGTTTCTTGTTAGTTCTTCTCCAAGCTAGGGTCTCCGCTGATCTAACCTCGGTAAAAAATATGTAAAGACAATGCTCAGTGCCATGTTTGAAATAATAGTTTTAAGAGATTCGCGATTTATACTCATGATATAAGATATAAGGGTGTGTATAAGATTGATTGCAGCTGTGGGAAATCCTATGTCGAACAGACTAAACGGTCTATTGCGGACAGAGTGAAGGAACACATAATATATGTAATATATAATAAGAAGGATAAGTCCCGTTAATTATTAATCATGTTTGAAATAGTATAATAAACATATTTTGACTTTGATATATAATTTGTTTTATTTGAGTTTATAGCTCTGCAACCAAAGATCGTTACAAATGAAACCTATAATGTTTCGAGCCGTATGGCACAGTGAGTGCTAGTTTTGGCGTGTTTACTGGTAACACTGAATTACGCGACTGTGGCGACGCCTCCAACTGCCACCGTATGTGGCGCGATCTCTACAGGCATTGTTCGCCCGTACCATTATTATAAATTTTATTTTTGTATCTTTATTCACATCTTTTTGGTTAGGTTAGGTTAGGTTTTTTATTTGCACTTAATGCAATTTTCTAGTAACATAATATGATTTATTGGTGATCTCTTTAAATTTGTTTGATTATATACTTATTAGGACACACCTATTATAATACATACAAAAACAATTATTTGGTACTAGACCTTATATCTCAGGATTTTAGGTGATTTATTGTGGAACTGATTTTGCATTGTTTGGTGACAACATTTTGGTGACAGATCTACTATTTTGAGGACAAACTCTATTATTTAAGAAACACAAAACAAATTAAATTGGTGATATAGTCTGGCTAACGAAAGTAGATACTGAAAAAGCGCGGCAAATTTAAAATATATTAGCATTGCAACCCTAAAATAAAAAGGAAAGCCGGAACAACTCACTTTGATACTTTGACATTTATTTTTATTTTACTAGTGGATGCTTCCATTTTTGTCCGCGTTATGACGTGATTATAAGTAGCTTATATAACTTGTTACAGTCTGGCTAACGAAAGTAGATACTGAAAAAGCGCGGGAAATTTAAAATATATTAGCATTGCAACCCTAAAATAAAAAGGAAAGTCGGAACAACCCACTTTGATACTTTGACATTTATTTTTATTTTACTAGTGGATACTTGCAATTTTGTCCGCGTTATGACGTGATTAAAAGTAGCTTATATAACTTGTTATCTCTTTATTAACTCCATACCAAACATTATACGGATACGACACTCCATTGTAGCGTATTAAAGAAACAAAAAGAACAAACACAAAAAAACTTATACGAATAATGTACTTACTTAATTAAAATAAAAAAATATCAAGACATTTTACGCAAGTCAACCTTTTTTTTTTTTTAACGTCAGGAAATCCCCACGGATACCCTTCCGGCCCTGGGGAGCCAGAGGGTTATGTCGGACTCGAACCGACTAAAACCTGACGGTGTCCACCGGGGCGCCTTACTCGGCGGGGTCGCGGGAACGCGTGAGCATAACATCACGCGACCCCACCGGCGCTGTCCGGCCGAAGCCAGACCCACCTCGGCTGGGCGAATGCGAACCCCCGCCCAGCAAAACACCGAGAGGCGCGCGGGACACGCGCGCACCACCTCTAGGCCGAACGCGAAGGAGCGACAATCCCCAGCTTGCCACCCCACGGCCCTAGGTAGGGGAGAGAGGAGGTCGCGACAGATACTCCGTGACCCCCCCTCCCCACCACCCAGCACTTCTCCAGAGCCCAGTTTCCTGGGCTCAAGTAATTTTTTATAGAGGTTTTCTTCCTCGCGGTCCAAAGGGCAAGCCCCGTAGACCCTCGGCCCTAACACCAGGGAACGACTCCAGTGCAGGGTTGCGAGATTGAACGGTGGCAGCGCATAAGCTGCCTGCCCAACAATCGCGTCGATTGCCGGGCCCCGCCCCTATAGCCATGGACGCGCGCCACCCGGGAGTAGTGTCTCCCGGCAAAATGACGCGGTCCCGGCTTCCTGCTGCTCCAGGACTCCGTCGGGTCCATCGACGGAGATGGAGCAGCCCCGGGGGCAATTGGTTTCACGGTCTCCTCCTCGACCGCTACTCACAGGGTGGGCCACGAGAAGGCTTGCCCCATCCACCCCAACGCAAGTCAACCTAACCTAACTTTACGCAAGTCAACCATAAAGAACCATAAAGAAACATCAACAACACGCCAACTTCGGCGTCAGAAATAGGAATACCATACACTAATTCTGATTTTACCGAATTTTTCGGAAAAAAGACACAAATCAATTTTTTTTTAAATAAAATTGTTAAGTTTTTCCCTACCTAATTAGTTAATACATAGTGTACCTAATTACTTAAGCTATTTATTAGACCAACGTAAGGCTTACTGTAGCTCTTGAAATGATCCAACACGTAGATACGAAACGTATTTTCGGTTAACACAATTTTAGCAGACGTACGAATTTTTAAAACTCATTTTATAAAATGTTCAAAATGAGTTTGTTTTAAAAATGCCTTTTTGGAATTACTTGTTCCTAAGTACTTTCTACTTCAAATACCCCAAATTGTAGGGTAAATATCCGATGGTAGGAACACTTTAGTGTTGTCATATAAAAAGTTTGCAAAATTATCCAGTATCTACTTTCGTTAGCCAGACTATATCTCTTTATTAACTCCATACTAAACATCACACGGATACGTCACTCCATTGTAGCGTATTAAAGGAACAAAAAGAACAAACAAAAAATAACTTAAACGAATATGTACTTACTTAATTAAAATAAAAAAATATCAAGACATTTTGACTGTACTAACCTAACCTAACTATACGCAAGTCAACCATAAAGAAACATCAACAACACACCAACTTCGGCGTCAGAAATAGGAATACCATGCACTAATTCTGATTTTACCCAATTTTCGGAAAACAGATACGATAGATTAATAAGAGTGGGCCTTATGCAATATTTGTATGGAAACTAGCGTGGCATTGCGCGGGATGAAACGAGGTACGCGAGATGAAGGGGAGATATTACAACCAATTAAAACACGGCATTTTGTGAGACATAACATAGGTATCTTCATTTTTAGACTCCGCACCAATTAAAACACGCCATTTGGGCTCCGCACCGCGTAACGGGGATTGCTCCTTTCGCCGGGTCCTCTTTATATTTGGTTCGTGGGTTAACCTAACGTAAACCCAGTATTCTCTTTACAAGATAGACCACGCCAATATAAGTAAAAGAACATGAGTGCTGCTGACAAATAAATATCATATTGTAACTTTTGTGAAATGGCCAAACATGAACACTCGCATTTAGAATCCCCAATGGAGTGGACAGAGGAAACATTTATAACTTCTTTTTATGAAGTACCTTAATTGGCTTAAATGAAACGTGCGTAAGGCCACCAGAACTGAAAAATGTAAATGAATTGGTGCATGAAACATTTTGAGATGTGGGCCTGCTCGAAACCCGGACTTGAATCCAATAACATCATTTATGGGATGAGCTGAAGCGACGGGTTCGAGCCCGGGTACCTGCTCCAACAAGGCTTCCAGAGCTGCGAATCGCCATTAAAGAGGAGTGGAATGCTATTCCCCAAGATTTCATCGTCAGGCTCGTAAGGTCTAAGAATAATATGCTAGTAGTCATTCGTGCAAGAGGGGGGAACACAGAATACTGACCATGAACTTCTTAGGTTTTTTTGCTTTGTTTTCGGTTTATTTTTGATTAACATGATTTTTAACGAGGCCTAACTGGACTGGGAAACAACTCTTTTTTATAAAATCCTTAATAAACTCTTTAAAAATTGATTATTCTCAATGTGTTCCTAATCATTTTATTCGCCATTAATAGCACTTTCTGTATGTATAAGTTTGAGTTACAAAGTGAGTGTTGGCTCGATTTTTTTGCTGTTTAGTGTATAATATCTAAAAGATTAAGAAATTTTGTCAGTAATCATAACACCAATATTTAATCCCTGGCCCTAGTGGTGGCCTTACTTAAATAGGAAGCAATTGAATTTATCGGATTTGTAGTGTCTGTGCGGGTTATACAATAAGTCAGGTGAGAGAGTTACCATTATTAGTGTGATAGGATCTTTATCATTACAGATATGTGTGGGAAATGAGAAAGGAAAATCAAAAACATTTTAAAGGTAAAATAGATAGCACACATTATTCGAATATAGAGGTACCTTTAATTCAATAGTATTTCTTGTAAACAAGTCAAAATGAAATAGATAAGAAGAATACACTTTGTTGAAAAATTCAAAATACGGCAAGTCATAAACAGAATAATTGTATTTTTCCTTGCTGTTAATAAGGAAACATTAATAACCCCATATTATTTTTTTGTAATGAATTATAATTATGCAATCCCAAATTCTATTTATGCTAGGGGATATTAAAAAGTACTATAGTAGTTTTGAGAGACCAAATCAAACCAACCAAATTAATTGTAATGACATAAATAGTACAGCATAGCACGTCACCAAATGAATTAAAATGTGAAGATTTAATATTTTTATTTCACATAATATGTTGATAAGAAGATTCCATTATTGTATTATATAAGAAATTAAGCTCTGTAGTAATATCAAAATCCGTTCTATTCAATTACTTTGATTACTAATAATTTTATACAATAATGACTCCTTCCTTAAGATACCTTCATATAAATATTTATATTTAGTCTGTGCTTGTAATTGTGAAGAATAATGAGAGGCCAAACTATCAAATATTGTTTAATCTGTTCTCTCACACCCTTTAGATGACAATTAAACTCGCCACTGACAGATAAACATAAAAAATGCATTCTGAACATTCACCAAAAAATTTATTTATACATAAAGTAATATCAAATCAATGAAAATAAAGGTACATAGCAGCAATGGTATTAAATCTACAATACAAAATGGCATACCCTCATATAAGTGTTAAAACTATGTATGTTTATTTTCCCAATTTCATTTCCCTTTCCAACAAGGTAAATACTCTAAAAATTAGGCATCATAACTCTAAACACTTCTAGTTTAGTTTGAAATAGTTCAAGTGACCATGATAGAAAATTCATTTTATTATAATAATAACTGCAATACTCTGATTAATGAAACACATAGTTTGTAAGAAGTTATACTTATGAAAATAATAAATACTAAAAGCAATATGTAAGGGGATTATAAAATATATAAAATGCAAGTTTATCTTAATATTTAGTATAAATTATTAACTGTCTCATTTTTACACTGCTACAATACATGTACTTATCAGTTGTATACAATATTTTCACTCCAACATGTTATTTGGTAATGTCACATTGAGACAGCTAACTCTATGTAAATATATATCAAATTATTTGGTAGTAAGGTTAGGTAAATATACTGGATGTAGTTACATTTTTTGGGTTCCCGAATACTTCTTTCCCCAATTAACAATTTGCAATTATCATTAATAGAACTATTATTATGATGAAGTACATTTTGTTGCATTTCATTTTATACTCATTATTAACACAACAGTTTATAAAATCAGTATTGTTTCAATATCAGAGACGTGAGTATGTGGAATAAACATATAAAAGTATTGATTTTATTTAAATGAAATGTTTGAATTAAAATGAACATCAGTTTTCATATCTAGTTATCAACGTAAATAGGATCTTAAAGGATATAATTAAGAGAAAAGAAAATATGCGAAAAGTTATTGCACAAATTAGGAAGACAATTTTAAACAAAACAGCATAATAAATGAACCAATTCTAGTCAGAAAATAAAAGAGATATGGCCAAAAGAAGTGTTGCTTATTTCACAGCCAATATCATAATTATCTAGTCATTGTGATCATCAATAAAACTAAATAGCGTTAAAATATTTTCTATGTATGGCTAATTTAAAGAAAAATGGTAAGGAACTAAACAAAAAACATGTATTTGTAATGGTACACGCTAACCCATATTGATAATTGTAGTATATCCTCACAGTTTATCAAACACTGTTCACCTAAATACCTATTCATTGATTATACGTAAATAGAACATACCTAGATACATATAAAATGATTAAATATATACCAATTAAATTTTGTTGCTGTGTTTGAATAAATTACTTTGTATTGCAAAGAAAAACCTATAACAACCTACTTGGTAAATGATCTTTAAAATCTTTATAATTTCCCTCAATATGCATTACTACATTTTCTATACATGTTAAAATGGTATACAAAACTCCAAACAGCAGCAACAAAAGTAAAGAGGTGTTTAGAAAATACCCAACTTATTCTATATTTACAATACTTTGAACCTTGCAGTCTAGGAAATAACATTAATGGGCCTTGGTGACAGGGCAGTGACATTGTGTGTGGGACTCGCCAGAGGGTCTTGGGCCAGAGATTCATCTAATTGTTTAGCTTCTAGAGTGGCTAGCTTCACAGCCTCTTTGTAAGCACCTTTTTTCTTTTTATTGAAACGGTTCTGAAATAATTAGTAATTTATATTAAAAAAATTTGATTATAATTAGCATAAAAAACATAATTACTGTTCCATATAGATATTCTACTATAGATATAATAATGATGAAAAACACCATTGCCATGATGAAGAAATCATCAGTATTATGCAACAAACAAATGCAAGTCAATGTTCACAGCTACACAGAAAACTACCATGAAACGGTGACTATATACACTATTACATAGATATGTTTATACAATAGTAGACTGAAAGTATTTACCCACCTTAAAATCTTCTAAAAATGGTGATAAGCTATCACATGGCATCAGAGATGATGTTGTAGATGCATACCAAGCCACATGTGCCCTTGAAGCATTATTTACACTAAGAACTCTGCCAGGCCACCAAGGGAATCCTGCAACTTTTCCCCAGACTATATCTCCAGGGGCCACTTTAAGGTTAGGACCAGTAGATTCAGAGGTGGTCTCTGGGAAATTTGGCACTGAATCACTTTCCCAATCATCTGAATTTGTCCCTGTATCATCATCCAGTTTCATGCAATTATTAGTACTTAACCTGCGTAAATTAATTGAGAGCTTTTGGTTTAAACAATCACTTTTAATATCACTATAAAATTTAATAGTATCTTCCTTATGTTTGGTGTCATTTTCACTATTTTTTTCTTCTTTCACCTTCTTTTTATGTTTCACTTTATGTTTTACCTTGCTGTGGGTTTGACCATTTTCATTGGAGTTTGTTTTTGCTTGACAATTCTTACGTGCCTGCTTCTTAGCTTTTCGTATTGCTTTTTTGGTAGCTTTAGTATCACAGATACTTGATTCATTATCAAATTCTCCAACATTATGGGGGATTTTAACAACTGTTCCTTCACCCTCACCGAAACAGATTTTTATTCTCTTAGCACTGCTAAATACATAAGGAGCATTATTATTTTTGGTACGTTCATCAATCTTATCACAATTTAATTCATCAGGGACACTCACGAAAGCTACTTCTTCATGGACCCTGTTATCACTTACACTACCTAATTCACTATTAGCTTTTGATTTGCCCTTGATGGCTTTCGAAATCTCATCCGGATGAAGGCGGGCAACCTTGGGTATGAGTATTCCATTTGTTAAGTACTGTTTTTCGCAATTTTCAGTAGTCTGAGACACGTCATTCTCTGGCTCATGTTTTCGCTTATACAACACGTTCTCACTTTTTTCATTGCATATGCCTTGGCAGTTTGAACATAGTACCTTTCTCGGTCTCAGTCGCACTGTCATCTTTTGCTTTGCTTGGCTTTTGGTCTTAGATATTGATTCTTTTGAGTCATTTCGGTGCTCATAGCCAGGTTCCAAATACTTAAATCTCTGGCTAACGGAATGTAATTTATCATCTTTACTGCTAATTGTCCAGTCTTTACTAAATGCAGGATGCAAATTATAAACTCCGTAGGGAAAATTACTACAAAATAATAAAATGAATTAGAGCTAAGTTAAAAAGTTAAATCAATATAGTAATATTGCATTAAAAAATACAAACCATTTATTTGAATCCAAAAGTACACCTTGAAATTTTTTATCATTTGCACAATATGAAACAACTATTAAATCAGAAAGAGCTACTTCAACTTTAACTAATATTTCTGAATTTTTTTGTATCATATTAACGTCTAAACAATAGTCGGCAGCCATATTTCATCTTGATTTTTTATTTATTTAAGGAACCTTTTCAAAAATGTGTTGTATTCTCATTCGTATGTGCAGTAAACAAAATTTTTAACTAAACCTAACTAACTTAACTAGATAAGTGATAATTTAAAATCAGGAAGACATATAAATCTCTTTTCAATGTTATATTATTGAACATAAAATGTTGTTACATAACATATATACTAATTTGATTCCATTCTGAAATTGTTCTATCCAATGTACGTACTTATGAACTGTTTAAAATGTACATGGCCTTTCTCACCTATTTTTTTTAATATACAGTGAGGAGAGAATTACAATTTTTCTTATTGTATAGATTTTAGTATTTATAATAAGATTGCGTTGTGTTATTTCTTCAACTTTTCTACAATAATTACTATTATTATTTTTGCCGAAGATTTCGATTTTATATCCATTCGTTTCCTGAACATTGATCACACATTGTTTCGTAAATTCGTAAATCATGAATCTTGTTTGTTTAAAATTGTCTATTAGTACCTTTACGAAGAAAAAAAAGAAATCTCCGGTTGGCATGGCAACTTTGACATTTCGATTGACTGTTTTGATTTGAACCGAGAGTTCGTTCATTTGTAAATATTAAAGTTTCTTTCGAATTGAGATTAAATAGTCTTAGTTCTAACACTAATCTGATACAAATATTATACAAAATGGCAAAAACTTATAAGTCTAAGAAAAATACGGGGGTTTGTCTGGACCCTAAAGAAATGTTATTAACGCTGGATGAAAAATCTAGTGCCTTCGAAGCTTTTTACATACAAAATATTAAACAAACTAAACGAGAAATGTCTTGTATGAGCTATTCTAACCAGCCAAGCTATGCTGCGAATAAAGTCCGCAGAAGAAAATATGTGAGAAAAATTGTTAAAGAAATTCTGGAAAGTCCAAAAGAAACTGCGACCAAATCAACTTATTTAACGCCAGACAAATCTTTTCATGTTAATAAAGCACCAGATTTGTTTGATCAACTTTTGGAAACCTCCTCACATAATGTTTTTACTACTCCTGTACTCAAAAGGGACAAGGCTGATCCATTTGACAAGCTATTAGTTGGCAGGTTATTTTTTTGTTTATTTTTTTTTCAATTGCTGCATGGTTTTATTTAAGCATGTTAAATTATCACAAGGTTGGTATTTTTCAAAATAACATAATATTACAGATAAATGATTATTTTGTTCAGCTAAGAATGAGTATAAAAGAATTGATTGTTGACAATGATAAACTACTTATGGTAGTTAGGGGCTTAACTGATGAGTGAAAGTATATAAAACACATCAGCAGAAATCATAGCAAATTGATGAAAGCTCATTAAAGGCCTTAATGAACAATACACAAATCAAATTGGAAAGGCATGTAAGAAATTACAGAAACTAATATTTTTCTGATTTTGACACACTACCTAGGTTTCATTGATACACTTACTCAAACTTACCTCCTCATATATTTTTGGTAGTACTATATAGATAATTGGAACCCTCTAGGGGTTGTATGTAATGATGTAAATAGAAAAGACTCCATGAACTTTCTTAATTAATGTGAGTGATGCGTGAGAACATTGTCAGTATTGTTGAAGGTGTCAATTTGTATGCTCTTCCCATATTTATAATAATATTAGATTGTAACTATTAATAAATTTTAGACACCCTTTACTTAATAACTAATTTCTATTAAGGTATCATTGTACTTCTTAATCTTAATTAACATAAAAAAACAATGTAAATAATATAATTAACATATTATGTTTTTAAATTGAGAATGTGTTTACTATTTCATTGTACTTATGTATCACTTGTTACAGTGCTGTGAAGAAAAATGGTACAATCAAGAAGAAAACAGTCAAAAAAAAAGTTAGGCGGAAGGTTGTTAAGAAATATAATTCTTCAAGCTCAGATTGTACAGGTAAAATGCATAAAATTATTAATGTATCAATAGAAAAAATGTAGAGTTATTTTAATAGTCTGTTATTGTAATAACTGTTTGATGGAACTGAGGTGATTTCTTTGGGCAAAATTCCTAGGTTTGTATCACAGCCACAATATTTATCTCTTAATACTCTGGTTAGTTTATATCAAGATATTAAATATTGTGAATTTAGAGACACAATCACAGGTAGCTTGATAACATAACTTGTGAGTTGCGTAAATGAATAGTTCAAATTTTCTTTGATTACAGAGTCTGCAAAAGAAAATTCACCAGTAAATGCCACTGATATTAATCACTTTGAATTGGTCATTGAAAAAGAAATCAATACACCACCAAATCCTGAGGATCCGTCTATACATGAGATTGAACAAAACCTGGACTTTATCAAAGAAATGGCTGATAAAAGCAGTATAATTGATATTGATCATAAAGCCAAAGCAGTTAACAGTACCATGATTAATTTATCGCCCCTTTGTAGTACGCCATTTGTTGAAAAATATCGTGGAAAGTCTATTTACAAGTTTTCACCAATACCTATGGGTGATTTGAATGGTAGCAGTGATGTGGACGAAAATGTAAGAGATAACGGCAGTAGTTCACCAGTTATACAAATAAAAAAAAGTGGGAGTAACAATTCTGATAGTCAATCTAAGACTGGATGTAAAAACTTAGTCTGTGATAGTAAAATGCAATGCACTAACAAGTCATCATCACTTTTTAGTTCTGACTCTCATAGTGTGGAGGAATTCTTAGGCTTTTCTAAGGTTAACATGACAGAAGTTAACAAATTGGCTGAGAAACTCAATACAGAGACAGGTGACGATAAAGCTACTACTACAGTCAATTATAGAAAAAGTATAGTGTTGCCTATAAGTGGAATATCATTTTCTAAAACCAAAAAGAGAAATCTTAAAAATATAGAGACAAAAGATATGATAACGGAAAATTCTCCTGCAAAAGTCGATGACTGCGAAAAGCTTGACACGAGTATTAATATTGAACCGTTTTTAGGTTTTCCTAATAATGACGAGTTAAATGGTACACAAACTAATGAAAATGAGTCAGACATTACAGTTGTAGAAAAAGAAACTTCTGATATTAGTCATAACGAGAGTGAACCTGATGTTATTAGTGATAGTTGTTCCGAAAAGGAATCTTCCTATGAATCATGTAGTAGCATAGAATTAGATAAGGAAAATAAAGCGAAGACTGAACCTAAAGTATTACTTGAAAGACTTAATGAATCCTTGTTTAGAAAATATTATAAAATGCTTGAGAATAAAGAATCTTCGAAGATAGAAGATGAATCAAGTAGTGATTATCAAGATGTTAATAGTGATAATGAAAATACTTTGAACGGCACTAATGTAAATGATAAAAAATGCACAAATTTTGTGACTACCAGACGAAGAAATGTAGCAAATGAAAGTGAAATCGTAGTACTAGATGAATCTTTGCCGCATGATACGAAAGCTTATAAAACAGAAGAAAACGAGATGACTAGTTCGGATAATTTAGAACCCTTGAAAGTTGATCCTGAACTACCAAATACAACAATGAGATCAAGAACATCATCAAGATTAACTTCAAATGTAAGACCTTCTATAGTATTGCAGCCAGGGAAAAAATGGGAGAGATCTCTCAGTATTTACAGAAGAATGACTATGGGTAACGATAGTGATGTGTCTCTCTTAGATGATGAAGTAATGTCCAAAAAGGGGAGGAAATATCGCCAAAGTGTGATTGACACTATGGAGTTGCAGGAACAGAGTAAGTATCAATGCGATTCACATACTGTGATATTTTTTTATTTTTTTAAATTCTTTATTAAGCCATTCACCACTAAGGTTATGTCGGCTATACTGTGATATTGAACCATAATTTTATCATAGTTCGAAAGATTTTTAATAAATACGTTTTACAAATCAAGGATTATAAAAGGCCACTTTTTACTGAAGTCCGATAAATATCACTTTCGATATTCCAAACATATTTGTCAACTAAATGAATGTAAAATTCCTATCCTTGTATTATAAAATTCTTTAATAATTGTATTTTCGGATAACAAATATCGATGATTATTTATGAATAGTCCACCAATTTTTCGTGTTTTATAAAGCCGCGTTGGGGAAATGTGGTATGTGGTCAAGTATAGAAGCATTTCAGGGATTGGAAAGATCAGTTAGATCTATAAAAACTTACAAAAATACGATTATACAATTTAATTCCTATTAAACATATTGTACTTTTATACGTTAATAGTTTATTTATTTTTTGTGACGTCAGTTTGACACATTTGTAATAGACAAGTGCATTCATTCATGAACGCATAATAATATAATATTATACAAATTAAAACGCGAATGTCTTAGCTCTATGACCCATGTTTATGTGACTACTTCAAATATGGAATAAAATAGAAATAAATACCTGTCAAATCAACAACTTTTGTAGATCTGGTCTGTGTGTTGTGCAATAGTATGGGAATGTTCTAAAACTGCAATAGTAGTTCTTAATGTCAGGTTAGTAATACCTCTTCGAAGATATTTAATTTTGACTTTTGATTTTGAGCTGAATACTAGGAAATTTGTTTATATATTTTCGTGTCACGAGATTTTTTGTGTTTTAGCAAACTATTGCTCTCTTCAAATCTACTCGTACGTAATTACCGTTATAATTTGACAGCAAGATTATTATAATATTGAACCAGCATTTAGTAAAATGATAACGTTTTAAATTTGCGTAAAACACTCACGCGTACCAATTATTTTCTGTGATAAATAATAAAAGTAGTTTCATAATTCATTCGCTTCAACAGGTCCACTACATAATGAGTCGTTCAGTAATTATCGGGCAAATGCGTTGTTGCTGCCACATAGAAGTAAAATACGACTCACGAGGGTAAGTTATTTATTTATTTATTATTATTATTTTCAAAGAAGTGTCTTGATACAAGCAAACTTGTTGCAAACGTGTTGAGTAACCGTTATTCGCAATGATTTGTTACCTGTGTATTGCAAGACTTGTAACGTTTATGATACCAGGTTAAATAATTTAAATATCTATCTTACATGAAGATAACATCGTATAACTAGAAAAGGATTACTTTTCAACTATATATAGAACATCGTCAGCTCCAAAATTTGTTGTAACTCTACAATTCAAGCTCAGTACTGTTTTATCGTGTGTGATACACGTCTGATGTGGCTTTTCTGATTTTGAATATAATAACTGGATATCAGTAAGAAGGTGTGTGTGTATAGAAAGAAAGATACTTTATTCACTGCTTAAGACATTCACATAAACAAAAACTTAACAAATTAAAAGGTGCTACCTCACCTCAGTATGCATCAGTCAGATCAGTATACGATGTAGCTAGGTTGTATCTTTGGTCCTCCGGCAGCATAATATACAATATACATATATTTCAATTTAACTATTTTATTATTTTAGGAGTCCTCCATTTCTTTAGCGAGTTACCAAACTGCAGAATCATTCTCGGATTTGACTGGTGAGTCTATATTTTCTTTTTATACGCAAGCGTCGGTAGAATAAGAGTGAATTCAATTGAGTGCCCGGGACACAGACTGTTAACTGAGGTTGCGTGTAATGAAAAACATCAAAAATCTAAATGAATTCTAATATTAGGGCTAAATAATTGTTCACTACTAACATTAACATTAATAATATTTAAAGATATTACTTAAAAACCAACAATATCACAAAGTAAATATCTATGATGGTATTGAGTTATAAATAAAAAAACAACAAAGAAACGCGCGCTGCTGCGCCGCGTCCGTTGTTTGGAGTTATCGCAGCTGGTAACATTTTCATTAGGGCGAAAATCCTAGCGTGACGGAGACGTCGCTTGCTGTTCCATATTCGTGAATAAAATTTTATTTTGTTTTTGTATTCTAATACCCATTTTAGGGTAATTCTATAGCTATTTCTAATAGCTACCCGAGTTATATCAAGCTAATTGTAATATATACGGATCGTAGAGTGTGAATATTGACTTTGAACCTTGTGAGTGACTGCCATTGTGTATCGCGTGTGTAACGGGATTATAGCCAAAGCTTGTTGGGTTGTTTGGTTTAGGCTCAAAAGTGTTTCAAGCTAAGTGCATGTATCTTTATCTGAAAAACACAGGTTAGTTACCAAGAATTTTGTATTATTTTCTCATGAACAATCACGTAACGGGTTTTTGCTGACGAGGGAAAGTTTCACTTCCTCATTGATGCGATGTGTCATGCATTACGTAGTGGGGCCTCGCGCCTTTGCTGTTTTATAAACATTTGCCTTCTATTGCTTTGTGTTTATCATTATACCTAGATAGCAATGACTTATGCTTATTTATGGTATTTAACCCACATCTGATTCAGTTTCAACATATTATCGCAGCATATTATAAGAGGGTATTTTTATGAATGTTCTACCCTAGAAAAGTAATTATTTAATTTTAAGTTGTATATTGTTAATCAGAACTATACAGTAATCATATTTTTTTCTTCCTTAGGGTTCTTGAATGAGGACTGTGATGATACGGTTATCAACTTATCCAAGCTATCCATTGTTGATGATCACGAGATCACTGTGGTAGAAAAGCCGCATGAATCTTGTGAAAGAGCTATTACTGCCAAGGATTATGTGCTACGTAGATGCGAACAATCTGAGTGCCTACCTTTCTATGAATGCTACCCAGATATGTAAGTTTTTTATTGATTCATTTGAGAATTCTTTAGATTGATTAATATGTGTGTGAAGAATGATTTATTGCATTTGGTATACAGGCAATTTTCCCTATTTGAAAAGCCTTATTTTATTAGTAATTAATAACTACTTAGTATGAGTGGCTCAGTTTGGTGCAATCTAAATACTAATTTGTTATTTATGATGATACTTTTTTGAATACAAATACCTTCATCTAAAAAAATGCAAGTAAAGTGGTGGTAGATACTTCTTGCTGCTGTAATGTTAATATTAAAGTGTGTTAAGCAGTCTCATCAGGGTTGTCAGATGCAAGGTGATCTTGATGGTATGCAACAAAATAACGGTTACAACAGCCAGACCACTGTACCATATCTATACCAAAGTTATTTGACCATTGTTAAATACTAATAAAATATGACACAAATTATTTATCTCTAGTCTATTATTGTATGCATAGAGGAATGAAAGCTTTACCATTTTATTAACATCTCAAACCAGTGCAAAATAAACACATAATTAACATGGATCTTGTTCATCCAAACAAGGAAACTATGTTACGAGGTTTCTATTTTTTCATGTGGGTGGTGATGTCCTTCTTTTAATATTTTAGAAACATATGGCTATCGCCTACATCTTTGAGATGATGCAATGATTATATAAACAACTCCTTTTTTTCCTATTGAAGGAATGATTGTGTAGGTAATTTTGTTCCAGTGCTTTCACCTTATGCATGTTACTTTAATATACAATTCAATATAATATTAATATGCATTTCTGTCTCCAAAAATTTTTCTGTTAGGACAATGTATTTGGTCAAGATTATTTAAATCCAATAAATAATAAAAAGCATAAATTGCAATGCACAAATTTCCAATAGGGGGCTAGTTAACAAGTATTATTACACAATTTTATAGCATTCTCCAAAGCGCCTTTCTCTCTCTATAATATGTTGTATTTTAATATCATTTTTATATTGCCAGAGTGCTGAAAAACTGCCACAAAATCGGCGAAGGTGTGTATGGGGAGGTATTCTTGTACCGAGCGAGTGATGCCGTGCGAGGGTGATGAAGGTTGTCCCCATTGATGGCAGTGTGCTTGTAAATGGAGAAAAGCAGAAGACCTACGAGGAGATCATCGCTGAGATTGTTATTGCTATGTAAGTTATGAGATTATTAAGAATAATGTACAAAAATGTATTTAGACCTATTTTAAACACATTGATGATTGATGAAAAATCAAATAGTACTGCAACTTGTAGTGTCATCCAGTTATGTGGTTGCAGTCAAGTAAAAGATAAGGGAAGTTTTAGGTGTATCAACTCTTATAGTCAATAGTCACATTTTATCTATTTTTTTTCATCTTACAAAAGGAGTTTCTTTTTCCACTACAAATTTCGTTTCTTACTTGCAATTCACATGCATGATTTAAAAGAGCTCAAATAATTAAGATGCTCATAAATAGATCGAAGTTTATCATTGTTTATTGAAATGTCTGCTACCTTGCACTCTGTGCCAAATTTAATAATATAAATCTATAACTAACAAAGACGGCGTGTGCTGAAACTTGGCTTTAACTCAGGCAAATCGTTGTAATACTGAGAATTTCCGCATTGTTAGTCATAATAAATATTTGGTTTGCTTGATCAGATTTACATACGATTGTATGATGAATACACAATGAAATAATAATGTTAGTATAGTTGATTATTTGATATGAGATTTTCTTATTCCGTTTACGTGTATTGAATTTGTTTTGAGGAATAAAGAGACCTTGGAATTTAGATTCGCCCCTCCAGACATCCTTTAGACGCCCTCGTTGATAAAATTAAACAGACATTGAACTTGCGCGACACGCGTGCCAATTCACAATTTTATACAGAGCGAGAAGCCAAAGCGTGATGGAAAACAACAATGTAGGAACAAATCGTTTAAGAACACCTATAAAATAATTACAAATATAACATGAATGTGATGACCACATTAAAAATTAGACTAAATTGCAGATTGAACTAAATGCAATCTATTTATAAGTAGTATCGTAAAATATGAGTAGGTTGTGAATAGTACGCGATTGTTTTTCGGATATCTGCCACTGGTGAATGACCTGTTTACGTTTCTTGGTACAAATAAACATGTTTTATATGATCAGTTCTTCTAGTAGTTGATTATTCGAAGAAAATCTTAGTAGCAAAATATTGATTTATATTTATTTATTCGCGTTACAACGTCGGTAGCTTAATTGGCACATCGGTTCTCGTATTATCGCAGAATATTGCAATGCTGACCGTTGTCAGTATCTTGATAAGTGACCGTCTGGGTAATCACGCGCTCTCGTCATTAAGTACACAGTTCATATCTATAGTAATAGTCAGTATCTGTAAACGGCAATAGTAACTATACTGTCACATCGAGTATTTGGTGAAGTTTGGGCTTGAGTGGTCAAAGCCCTTCGGAGTAACGACTGTAGTCTCTGACACGAGGTTAGGGAAAGGGTTAATGTTCTTGATAATATATTGAATGTAATGCTTCTAATACAATGACATTAACACGTGTGAGAATAGATATTGCCTTTATCATTTTTATTTAAACGATCTAGACAACGTATTGCTAAGTCATGTTATCAGGGAATCGAAAATAGATTGAGAAATGTATGAGTCATTACGTGAATAATTCAAAAGATGACTTATCGCTTTTACTGTGATAATTGTTGTGTACACAGTTGAAAAATTCTTTTTATGGTCGTAATTTTATGTATTCGTTATACAATATGATATAAAACTTTTTATTGAAACAAATTTAGTATATTAAGAAATAGTTGAATGTACTAGAAACACAGTACGTTTACATAGGGGTGAATAGTACCTTTGATATGGATTCTTAATAAAGAAGTAATTTCCAAATGTACCTCACAACAATCATACAATAATAATAATCCCCTTGATCCTACCTAGTAGAAAAATAGCAGCTGTTTCCATAAGTAGTTTCCATGTCATGTATAATTATTTTTTTATTTTTCTTAGGGAATTGAGCGCCCTACGCGCTCCCATAGCAGACATAGAGAGGAACATCGACAACGGCCAGGACATTGATCAGCTGGACTTGGGTGTAGAGAATGCTACTGACGTTTTCAACCAGGTATGTACTCGTCATTATAACATTTAACACATATGCAACACGCAATTATATACATACATACGACACTTATCACAAATACGTCAAAATAGACGTCTTTAATAGACGCAAGCATACAATATGATGCACCTTCAGCTCTTCTACAAATTGCCTGTCTCATCATATTACGCTTTAGGCATGCATCAGCCGTACAATCGTTTTTAATGACCAGTGGAAAAGATTCATGGTTTCTTATCAATTGTAGATAAACTTATTTTTATAATATTATATGAGTCAGTGTTTTAAGGGGATGTTGCTTTCATGACTCAGGGATTAGTTTGTTGGGTAACATAAATCTAGATGTGGAAATAAATTATAAATTCGAGAAATATAATTAACATAGATAAGATAGCCATAGATCAGATTCATCTTAAAAGGCTAAAGTGCTGCAACAGAACATTTAGGTTACGAAAAGCATGATTACCGCAAGATTCTTTCACAAGATTAAGATGATGTATTTTTGAATACGAAATTTCTTTTAAATGGGTTTCCATTGTGTATAGCGACGGTGACTTTCGCCTCAGTCTAGCATGAACAGTATTGTTGTTACATAAAGCATTTGAAATTGTGCTGTAACCATTTATTGTGCGCGAAAGCGTGGCAAGTCGCTCGCTGCTTCATAGACATACAAATAAAGGTTACGCTGAATTAATCGCCATGGGTTTTTATCGTTAGGGTTCTAGAATATTTATAAAGCTAATTTAGATAAAAATCGCTCAGTATTTGTAGGTAGGTAGCAACAGCTATCACCAGTTATTTTCAAACAGGTACGATTTCGATTATGGAAGATACCAATTAGACCATATGAAGGAAAACAAAAACATATTGTAATACACTTTAGTCTTGAGATAACTTTTCAAAATGATGTAAGATGCCCTGAGAAAATAATATGAACTATGTGACAGCTTCATACGAAAACAATAATTATCAGACAGCTAAGATTGACGTCATTCTTTAAACGGAATGTTGATGTCAACTGCAGTGTAGTCTCGGCGCAACTCATTAGAAGAATGCATTTGCCAGGATATTTATATCATCACGAAAGACGTCAGTCAAAACAGAACGTAAATCTAGAATTACATAAACATTCATAGTCAGATGTTTAAGTGCCCATCTCTGAAACTTATGAGACTTTTGCGAGGAGTAACTAGGTTTCCTCACAATGTTTTCTCTGACCGTAGTAGTCTAATCTAGAATAAATCGCAATATAATCGTATGCCACGTCCAAACGATTCGAATGAAGTCTACAGCACCTTTTACATTTATCTTGTGTTGTTCAAATGACCTTGTTGGCCCTGTGCCGAGTCACTGCCGGCTTTCACTAGATTTTTACTGTATACGTTCTAGGAAATAGATTTTTGGATAACGTAGTGGGAAAGATTGTAAGCCTGTCTAATTAAATATTCATTTTGTATTCATAGAATGGTAGTTTTTCGCATTAAAACGTCGTGTAAGAACTCTATTCATATTCTTGTTATTCATTTGCTTAGTATTAATAATATCAATAAACGGCAGAAGTGAAAAACCTGACTCGCACAATCCTTGTCTGATAAGCCGAAGTAGGGCAGACAGTTATCAATTTTATTGACTTCTAATAACTCTCAATTGATATTCACGTGCTTTGCTGTGGCACAAGCAAATTAAATTAGGGTTGCCAATACAATAAATAATATAATAACAAAAAGGTACTCGTTATTGTTCTACGTAAAATTAAAACAATAGTTTGTAACACAAAAGGACAATGAAATACGAAACAATGTTTTAAATTAATTTGCATGTCTAAACTGATCTTCCGTGAGACAAATTAATTCCCACTTGCGATACTGAAAACGTTGATTTGGCACAAGGTCAGGTAAAATTTATTGAGAATAAAACTAAATATACAATAAAACTATGTTTTCCCGGAGCTAAGTCGCAAATAGTCATGTGGTATATAGAGTATAGCGCAATACGCCAATCTGCGCCAGAAATTGCCAAATAATGATAACAGGCTGCGGCATTCGTTGTGAAGTCTTGTTTACTCTAAGTCTCATGACGTTGATAGATGACTAAAGTTATATTGTTCTGTGAGTTTGTTCGCCTCTTCGTTTTGAGATGTTTCATTAACCCTTAGCATAAAATTAGTTGCTCACGTCCTTCAAATCGTACAGTTTCTTGAATTGAGAAATATAATAAGGTTGTTTACCTGCATTCGTTTTGTTTTAGTCATTGGTAAAAAGTAACTTGTTAAAGTTCAATGAATTTTCATTTTTTCCAAAAGGCGTTTGAAATTTCATTGGAAATCATTAACATTCACTTCCGTTTACCTCTTTCGGGGTACACAAAACCTAGGAAACGATACTTGTCACTTATTTTTACTATGGCATCTGTAACGACATTAATATGAAACATTCGTGACAAATTGCTACCCTGAAGCACGGCTAGTTTCATAAAATCTAGTAGTCGTTCAACTAAGTCACAGGGCGCTTAGCAACAACATCCATTTGGCTTCGTCCTTAGCCACCAATTCAATGCAATTCTCGTTGCAGGTATTAGCTGTCCGATGTGTGTACGGTTCGTACCCAGTGCGTTTGCTGGACCTGTGGGACTTGTATGACGAGAGCCGCGGCTCTGAGAACGACAACCCGGCCGCCCTGCCCGTTGACCAGCAGTTCATTGTTCTGGAACTGGCTAATGCCGGCCACGACCTCGAGAGCTACCAGTTCAACAGCGCCGAACAAGCGTACGCACTGTTTCTGCAGGTGAGAGCGTAGATTGATAATTAACATGTGTTATTGGTTTAAACAATGTTCCAATATTAATGTATATTGGATGGATGTGTGTGTGTGGTTTTCCTAGATTAGCATGAAACGTTTCGTTAGTAGCTGTACAAGTTGATTCATAGATATTTAATAGATTGTGAAACAGACTCCAAAGTATGGAATTAAGTTTTAATAAGAAAGTTTTTAAATTGCTTTATAAGTTACTAGTAAAATGTTGTATGGAATCAAATAACCTTTGATGTGCCATTGTAATAATTTCATAATACACTTGTTTGTTACGTTGATAATTGCCCATATGGATGAAACTATTCTAAATGTTTTAAACAATAGAAATTTGTATATGGTTACGATTTAATGGAAACTTTGTAAACAAACATTTGTTTCATTTTGTGTATAATTGTATAGTGTCTTTATATTAATTAGTTTTTGTTCTCATTTCCCTTATTAGTTATAATTGAAATAGATGTTGTATTAACAGTTTCCGAATTTCGTGTAGGTTACCTATATGTTTTATAATTCTGTATTTTTTACATTTTGTTTTGCATAATTCACTAATTTAATATTTTTATTTTGCATGATTTATGTGTTTTAGCGCAAGATTTTTTTTTCATCCTGCATTTTCTTATACATATGGTGGGTGAATTTCTAGGGCATGTTTCTATCATGACTAGATTTTCACTCATCCTATGTATTTGATACTACCTTCGGCTTCATGTGTGAAGATTGATTTTATTTCTAATATATGTATATTATCATTACACAAATACAAATTTGAGCCATCTATCTGTGTGTACCCTAACTATAATCCTATTCAACGCGCCGGAGGAGTTGTGCATTTAGGCATGAAATGTTGATATATTTCGTCTAGTGCCAATAGTTTGCTTATTTTGCCTGTATCCATACTAATCAAACTAAAGGAAGTGTGGACATTAGTCTCCTCAAGTCTGTCTATATCTGTCAGTATTCAAAATACGGAAAACGTATTGTAAATAATACTGTTCCGAGTAGCCACGGCTCGTATGTGTGCTTATACTTATGTAGGTTGTTTTTGATAGACTTAACGTAGTTACCAGAATCCTATAGCTCGCAAACAATAGACGCTCAGGACGCTTCGATAACTTTAATGTAAACAACTAGGAGGTTTAATATGTAGGGAAATAGCGTGTAAAGTGGGTTACATACAATTAGTATTTTTTTGTATGTACTATTGCGCCCATTGTCTCCCTCTATTGTTGGGATCAGAATCTTCCAAGAGCGTGGTGTAGAAACCGGTGCTCTAAGCGGCGTAGGGAAGTGAAGTTAGTGAGATTAACTGAAAGCGATGTACAAAGCGATAAAAGCGGAGGAATACCATTTCAGCAAAGGATAAGCAGTACCAGTAGTGGTTTTTAGTTCGAGTGCGTGTACTGTGTGTGTCCAAATAGAGATCTCGAACTCGATTTTTATTTCCGGATAGAACCCAAGCACCTAACTATACACTAATCTACTAATTAAATTATGAAGGAATTATCGACCTTCGGACACAGGAAGATTTTTATTAAATTTGTTGATTTTACAGCATCATCCCTATATATTTATAACACTGTAATTTGTTTTTTTTTGTCTGTATTGAGTTACGCATTCTCTTTCAATTAGTTTTTATAAGTACCATTTCGCTTATTCCAAGATTGCGTGCCGTCAAATAATACTGTGTACTTTATGAGTCACCTTATGATTATTACTACAATGTGTCAATTTCTATTTTCCAGATTGCATACGCTCTGGCCGTAGCTGAGGAGTCGTATCAATTTGAACACCGGGACCTGCATTGGGGAAACGTCTTGATCGCTCCGACGGAACAAAAGGTGTGTGATTGCTTTAAAAACTACATTAATTCAATTCAGGACTTATCCTTTTTGGGGCTACTGCCTCGTATCTTCCAGTTTTTGGTGTAGGTCACATATGAGATAGGCAGTGTTCCTAGTCACCGTGTAAAGCCGCTGTATATTGCGTATTTCATAGGCATAATGGGCAAGTTTAGCCCTATTATATTATCCCTGTTTCCCTTATTGCTTTTTTTTATGATTAAGTGCTTCATATCCTCTAAATGTTGTTCCACATAGAGCCATTACATTGTCTCTATGTGTAACAACATTAGTAGTTCACTTTTTAATCAAAGCCTTTTCTCTCCAGTACGCAACATTCGTGCTTCGTGGACGGGTGCACCGCATACCGCGTCGTGGCGTAGCGGCGACCATAATCGACTACTCGCTGTCTCGCCTCTCGCTTCCCCTGGTAGGGAGCCAGGCGGCGCTGTACAACGACCTAGCGACTGATGAGGCGCTGTTCGAGGCCACTGGCGACTACCAGTTCGAGGTGTATCGTTTGATGCGGGATAAGCTCGGGTGAGATACATACAGTGTTCTATAAACATGTAATGTACGTTACCCTACAGAGGAGTATTGATAAGGGGTCTTGATCCTGACACATCAGTTTCGCTTCATATAAGTACATCTACTAGTATTCTATAGCAATGTTATGAACACGATAATTCTTCCATGTGAGTTCTAGGGTTGGATAAAAACGTACGTAAGATTTCCTCAGGATTTTTGATGTCACTAGTGGGATAATAGTATTTGTTGGGTATGTCAGTTATATCCCATAAGCCTAATAAATTGAATTTATTTTGGTACCGTTTTTCCTCTTACATGTTAGAAAGAACACTAGTATAACATGCTATTTATGTCCAAAGGACGCCGATTCAGACTTTTATATAGACATTTTAGATTATACTTACAATTGTTATGTTTTTGTTACAGTAATGACTGGAACAACTTCGAGCCATTCACGAACATATTGTGGCTACACTACACTGTGGATAAAATGATAACAGCTCTCCGTTACAAGAGAGTTAACACGAAAATTCATAAGCATTATATTTTGAAACTGAAGGGAGTGAAGAACAGAATCCTCAATTATTCCAGCACCGTGGATTTTGTATTATCTGACATCGAATTGTAAAAAAAATATGTAACAAATTATCTTTATTCTATTTCACGCGAACAATTGTATAATTAATATGGATTTAAATACATTGAATTGTAATGATTGCTACTTAGAAACAACGACGAAACATTATGTAAATGTATTTATATATAATGTAGTGGACCTGATTAATAATGTGTTTCTTTACACCAACGTAAAAGATATGTGTCTGATAGATTATAAATATTTTAAAAAACAGCCTGTGGTTTTTTTATTAATCTCAACCCCTAACGCACAACACTGGGATAAGGAATTTTGCTCCTTATAAGTACCACTGAAAAAAATAAAATAAATATACAATTGAAATGCATATATTGAAACGAAACCACGTTTACATTACACTACTGATTGCTAGGTTTTGAACATAGAGATACGTTTTGAAAAGGGATGTGAATTGGCGTTTGGTCATGTTTGACCAAACAACTGAAGATATTTAGAAGTAAGAATGACATAAACCCAAGTAATAATAAGGTTGTAGTTCTGGATGATATAAGACTAGGGTTAAAAACGACATGCTTCAATGGTTTGGAAATGTTATGCAGATGAATGATAATAATTAATAACACCGATATAATGGGGGCGAAGTAAAATGACGATAACGTACGGGACGGTTCAAATGGTTCAATACGACGATTAACTAGACGTGGTAAAAAAGGCCAACATTCGAAGTAGTTATAATAGCCGTATAAGTATGGAGTCTGTAAACTGTGCCTATCCTTTTGTAAGGAAAAAGACGCAGGCTGAATTTGAAAGAACTCTTGGACATTTTGGTGATGATGGATAATATAATACTCATTTGAAAGGTAAGGATGAAGTAGATATATCAAGACTCCCTGAGCGATTATCAAGACCCGACTTATAACGATGTCTGCACTAAATAGAGTTAAAGATTATCTCTGTAGGGTGACAGACATTAGTAATACCTGTAATCGCGCAGTAATGATATTGGCGGGATGAAAATGAAGATACGTTATCTCCAAACAACCTTTTCTTTTGACCTACGGAAACGGGTTGCAACTATTTTAATCAGCTCAATAAAGTGCAGTATGAAAAAACAAAGGGGTAAGAAAGCAGGCATGTTAACAATGTAAATGTTTAATCCGAAGCGTTCAGACAATACTCTTAAAGAACGTTTCAAGCAAACGGCAAATATAAGCCAAATCTTTCTGAATTAATTAACGTTTTTTTCAGTAATTTACTTAAATTATAATTTAAATTCTTTTTATTTGCATTTTCTTGAATGTACATAAAATATTAGTGCTCGTTTCTTACTAGGTATCTAGACCTAGGCTAAAGCATACTTTTTATAATAAATAAAAAACACATAAACTTGACAACACTGATGTGTCTAAGACGTCAATTTTCACTAACATACATCCAATTTAATTCGATTTTCTTCAGCAAATTCCAGAAAACTAGAATTATTGGGAAATTCTGTTTTCTTAGAGCTATAATTTATTAATTGACAAGTGTTTTTCTCTACATCATGTTTGTGCTAATGAGTTGAGCTAAATTAATAAAACATATTGAAGCTATGTTGCATTAAAATCTTATTTTGCTTGTACTAAGTTATAGTTATTTGGTCTAAAGACCTTAATATAATTTAGTTATTAACTAGTAACAATTGTTATGGAAGACAGTACTGATTCTATATCATGTAAGTATCACTGTAGATGAATTGCACTGTAGAATATAATAAACAATAATTAGAAATTGATTTATGTCTTCGCCTTTTAGTCATGACACCTTCAGTGAAAAGTTCTCCAGCAGTACTATTGACACCAGGAAGAACGAGAAACATTGCGCAAGATATGGAAGCCCTGAGGCTGTCTCGTCAGGACAATCCTTATCTTCAGGTAGGTTGTATTAGTCATTATCTGTTCATGACATTGACTCAACAAATATTTTGTTTTAAGAATATAAATATGTGACTAAATTTGTTTATCAACATAATCATTAATTATCAATTTAAATTACCAATTTCAGCAAGTAATGGCAAGTAGAGAAAGTTTAATAGAGAGCCGTGCAGAAGAAAGTGAATCTGATGATACAATACTCATGTCACAGGTAACTTTTATACTTTATTACTACATGTAAGTTGAGTGCCTACTATGAAATAATACAATAATTGCAATGTGAATGTATTTCATTATATGTTTTAAAGAAAATTACCAGTCATAGTCTAGGAAGCAAAACATTCAGTTGTCATTCCGTTTTCAATCATTTTTGGTTACTGAACTGCAAAATACTGGACTTGTGATATACTTCATTAAAACAATAGTTTTTCTAAGTCTAATCTTTATTATGAAGCCTATTAAAAATTCAATGAATTAGTTATTAATTTTAATAAATTCTTGCATAACCTGTACTAGGGGTATCTCAGAAACCTAGGGTATATCTGAGAGTATAGACTAACAGATGGTATGGAGACATAGTGTAACTTTTTCAAGGAATTAAATCTTTACCATAGCCATCACACCAAAGACCTAATAAGTGTACTAAAACATGGCACTATTATTCAAATGTCATTCTTTTGAACCTACCAAGGTAAAAGTCAGTGCTTATAAATGGTGACACTGCTTACCATCTGTCACATTGAGTACTAATTATTTAGTCCACATCTGGGTGCAAGGTGGCCATAGAATTACTACCTCCACAATTATGGAGATGCATATGTAAATGATAATGAAAACTTTTGTCTGTATCTTTTGACATTCTTCACGAACTTGGTATTAAAGAATATCACTATTTGCTATTAATTAGTACTATAATATGTATGTAATAATGTTTTTCTACTCTATTTTCAATGACCACTTAAGCAATCTTAATATGCATGTATAATGGTGACACATCACTTTGTAAAGGTTGATTATTATTAAATTGATAACATACACAGCTGCTGATAATGAATTCATAGTTGTAATCCTGATTTAATTTATAAATTAATTATGTATGAGAATTCAAAATTATAACCCAATATTGGATAATGGATTTTTTGGCCTAATTTCCAATACACAATCTACTTCTTATATTGTTTTCTTTATCCATTTAATGATGATTCTGGTTAGTTTTTGTGCTAATTTGACAAAACTATTGTTCAATGATTCTTTCTTTTTATTTTTGAAGTTATGCTTTATTTATTTTCTTCTGTATTCTGTCCCGGTCATTTATCATGTAAACATAACATCACATATGCTTCATGACTTGTGTATACACACTCTTCTTCTTCTTCTTCATTCTGACTGGGTAGTCAGAGGCTAGAGTGCCAATCTCCTAAATTTCAAAGTTATGTTAGATATGGACTACTCAAAGCCTGCATTTCACTTGATAGACAGCACCCAACATGATGGTAGTTAACCATATCGCCTCATACAGGCACTGTTTATTACTACTACTGAGAGAAAAGCAGGTTTCTTCATGATATGTTTTCTCACCGTTAGTGACTGTAAATTATGTATGTAAATAAAAAACATATTTTTTAATAATGTTAAAGATAGAAATTTAAAAATTAATGAATACAATTTTTTTATGTTTGCCTGTGAAGATGTATGTAATAATTTATCTATTAAAGTATGTTGTCATATCTTAAATATATGTTGACTTGTGTCTTTAACACAATTGGTAAATGAACATGTCAAGGGCTAAAGCAAGTTTAATTGTATAATAATTGTCCATTGTGTTATTTTAATATAATATTTGTTCATTACAGGAGTTTGGCAGTACAGCGTTAGATTTCATTGAGGATGACATATTGACATTGAAAGAGGTTCATGAACACATGATCAGGTCGCCACCACCTACAAATGCCTGGCCTATGGGTAATATAAAATTTATATACATACGAACATATATTCACACTTTTACTACCCTATGGCTACCCCACAACGGCAGAGATTGTCCATCGCTACCTTAAAAGTTTGTTATAATGTTGAAACTAACATATTGAAACAACAGAGTAGTCTTGTTCTCCCGATTGATACAAAATAGTAGTTAATGGTTATCACATTAACTAAATAACATAACATCTTCACGACTTGTGTATACACACTCCCTTTAATTAACTAAACCGCTTTTTGAAATGGTGTAAGAGTTATGATGATAGTGTTTTCAATGGATATAGCAATAATAATCCATAAATTCCAACTAATCTAATAATCATAATAAGAATTTAATCTAAGGACGTAATTAAGAATGGCAATGTTTTTTTGAAGTAATATCTCCATTTCTAGGCATAAATTGTAATCAAAAGTAAAATTTTAGTACACTTTCATATAATATACTTTATTTCAGCAATAAACTATGTCTAAGTTTTTGTACTATGTAATATGTTTGTTGATAGTTGAAATATGATTATATATTAACACACTGAACTTTGTATTAATTTTACATTTCTTTGCATGAATTTGTGTTATATCTAACAAAATATAAATATTCCTCCATTTAAAACTTGATAAAATTCAAACTATTAATATTTGTCTATTTAAAACTTCTTTCGTACATTTTATAGATTTTTAGGTAATTTAATTACCAAATTATGTAGGTATGTACATATGTTATAAACAAAATGTGATAATGTACTTTGTTGGTCATATTTGGTAATAAAGAAGTTTATATCTTTTACTTATTATACTTGGAATAGTTATTTTGTTAGTGTTTTACCACAATATGTTTTTTTATAAAATACATTCACATCCCTTAATCCCTTTAGGGTGGGCAGAATCAATTTTAGCCTTTTAACTATTTATCAGGGTTGTAATGAAAAAAAGAAAAATAGTTTATTCACTGCATACATTAGGACACAATACAAACATTACAACAATAAAATGGTAACCTTGATGCAGTGAAAAGGTGCTGCCTCAGTATATGATGCAGCTAGGCTGCATCACTGGTCCTCCGGCAGCACCCGATTCGGAATCTGTCACAATAATAATAATAATAACTGTTAAATAATACTTTATTAACCCATATACTTACAAATCGCTTACTCATATTTAACATAATATAATTGATATGAACAACATAATAATTGTATATTTTACAGCTTTTACAGCTTACTGATATGATTTTACTTAAAATCAGTAGGTAAATTATATTGGTGAACCAAATCCCTGTCCCTTTTAATTATGATTTCATTGACTTTCAACAGTTTAAACAATATCTTTTACAATTAAACGTCACAATTGAATCTAGCATGCAGTTTTTATACTAACAAACTAACAGAGTATACTTTTGTGCATGCTTTGGAAAGAAGACTCGCTGAGTCATCGTGCCTCCAGCGCTTTCGACTTTGCGGACCCACCGACTCTGTTCGCCGCTCATTCAGTGGACTTGCACCACGAAAAGGTGTGCATCTGTGCTTAACTTTAACTTGTGAAAGTGTCAGTCTCCTAGCCAAGGAGCCAAATACAAAGAAAACTAAATGCATGAGATTTTCATATGCTTTTACGCTTGACTGACGGATGGCGATGTCAGTTGTATTGTTCTGATTGACATTAAATTTCTATCGTCATAGTGTTTGGCCTCTTGGCTTACAGACAGGGCCTCTTGACAATTGGCTAAGCGCTAAGACTACAGAAATCTAAACGTATGAGAGACACACGTATTCGCTTGACTTCCCGAATGCATATCTTATTTGGTATTTGCACTGACACTTCGAAACGACACAGCTTTGACACATGGCTAGGGGTCTAGTTTTAAAAGCACATGGGTTTTGTATAATATTGCATGTTTATACTAATATGTACATCACTTGTGATAGATATATAATAATTAGTACGTTCCTGTCTTTTAATTGTTCTTGTTGTGTAGTTTGTTTGTAGTTGTGGTTGTAATTTGTTTCTTATATTTTCGCATGCATTGATAAATATTTTAGTTACATTTTTCATATGCCAGGGAACATGTTTTAGCTTTACTTTGAACTGAAACGTTTGAATACCTATTCCTTTGATGTAAAGATATATACCAAATAACTATCATTAATTTAATTTTAAAATCGCAATGAATCATTAACTCCTTTGTTACCGACAGGGGCTCAATCTCTAATTAGACACGAAATTTAACTAACACCAGCGTTTAGCTTTGCTTGAGTGAGAACCAAACTGTCACATATTGTCATTCTGACATTCATTAAACCTAATTGTTTTCAACGCCACTACACTACACCCCCTGGTTACAGACAAGTCTTAATGAAACCTTTCTAGTGTAATTCGATTAGTTGGTGTATGAGTCTAGCCTGAGTCTTTTCTTTCGATGTATTAGTATTCAAAATCTTTTATTTAGGATTATCCGATTTTAAAACTTTATCAACATTTTTATTATAATATTTTTTTTATATGTAGATTAAACTTAGCATGACTCTAGTAAACAATTTACTAGATAAAGTCTTTATTATGATCTTAACAGTCACTTTATTTCTCAATTAATATGACTTTTACTTATTTAGATTCAGTTTGATAATTTTAACTGTAACTACGAATGAATAAAATTCTCCATAGTTATTGATATATGTCCACCGTGAAGTTAAGTAATATAATCCAACAAACTTCACTGACTCAGTGTCAGTGTCTTTAATGTACGAGTATGCTCTATTGATCCAAGTTTAACATTTTTGCAATTTATAGAAATGATGTAGTTCTTAATCCTCCATATCAGAAAAAAACTCTCTCACTATAATTATTTTGTGAAAAAATGACGATAAATAATTTTCTTTTATTTTATTCGATGCTATTTCACTATCGTTCACAGTATTTCATGACGTTGCTTTACATTTTAGTATGTGTCACTTGTCACCTGTCTTAGTATTGCGTGGTATTGCGTAACGAAACAACAGTACTTTTTGCTAAACAAACCTTAAATTTATCCTTAGACTGCGCGGTCACCTAGGCGAGGCCACACTACATCCCGAGATAGAACTTCGAGATCCGTGTCACCAAGGGCCCATGAAAGTAGGCCTCTGTCCTTACCAGGTATGTTGATAAGAAATGTGTATTTTGTAAACTGCGACGTAATTTGAAGTTTAGATATCTTTTTTTCTCTGGGCAATTGAGGGGCTGTATTCAATGGAGTAATTGATTGATATAAAATAATATGCTAAAGCTTTTTATCTTTCGTACGGATAGAACCAAAGAAATGTAAAAATATTTTCTGTCACCATTAGCATAAGTTTTGGAGCTATGAGCACGATAAGAGATAACTTACTTTTCGTCGCACTATACATTTTATGTGTCCCCTAGTTATCTACCCCAAACCCTCACTTTTGATTATGTATTATGAGACGACCATATTAACAAACTTAAGGGGTCATAAGTTTAATTTACTTCTGCAGGAGAATTCCGGAACGCAATATCGAAAAAGCCAGCGGAAAAGTTTTCGTTACTACAAAACCCACGGCCTCTTAGGAAACCACATGTTGCCGAAGATAGCGTGAGATTAGTCGATTGAACGAAATGAAGGTTTGTATTAGAAACTGCACCTCAACAGATTTTTATACAATTGAGTATTTTTATTTTATCATTGAAAGTTAAAAGATTAACGTGACACTGGTTGTCTCTCAATACTATGTTTATTTTTATTAATACATCAAATATTTGACAATATTTTTATCTTAAATTAGAGTATACTCTGCTATTTAAGAAGGTTATTTAAATCCACAAATCATTCAAAGACGTATTATATTTTTTCTTTATCTATTTTTTACAGTGAACACTTGCAAATTACCCAGCTGTCAATATCAGAAAACACCGAAGACATACTGTAAGCATTATCGTGCTATAACATATTCCAAAGAGTTAGAATTTAAAAGAGAGATGTGGCATGCAAATCTATCGGTCTAGGTTTAATGTGGAATAAAAGAATGTTGTCTGAATGTGATTTGTTACCAATCTAAGGTAAGGCTATGTTACGAATTGAAGGTATTTTGTAACAAGAATGTATCTGTACAATTGGGTACATTGAACAAAGAATTGTAAATCATGGTTTTGTTTTATGAATTTATTATATATTGATTGCTGATTAGTATTTGAATAAATATGAGTGAGTGAATGTTCCACACATTCAGCGTTATATACATTTCAGGTATTTGTTTTGTTATGGTCGAGTTAGTGTAAAATTTTCTGTTGTTTTCGAATTTATTGCGTCGAATATTTTGGATATAGATAAATATGTATAGATTTATGGCTAAATGAATGCCTGGATAGTTTTAAATGTTCGAATATTAGTCAAATTTGATATTGTTCTGTTTGAATGTTACCTTAAATTATGTTATATGAATGTCTGTTGTTTTATAGGAATATACTTTGAAGTATTTAGTTAGTTAGTAATTTATGCGACATTCCATAATTATGTTTATTGAATGCCATATTTAGTCACTAATACTGAAGAATTATTATGCATAAGTATTACATTTTCATAAGCATTGCATATAGTTAATATGAAAAAACATGCTTTGATATGTCGTATTTAAATGTTTTGGCGAATTGATATAAAATATAAAAATGTTTTAACCCTGTTACCGTTGTGGTTAATAATAACAGAAGTAAATAATTCTTTAACAAATACCACGTATGCAGGGCAATTAATGTCAATTGGTATTAGTACCAAAATTTACTGCACGCTGTTTCAATTCATATTTCGTATACGCTGGACGCTAACACTTAAGAGGTTCAGTAATCAAACGAAAACGAGAGTGTCATTGCGGTTAAGGCCAAAGCTCAAACATAAGCTTATAAAAACTACATGAAAAAGTTTATAATTGTTTAACTAATGTTAACAAATTTGGTTGCTGAATAAAAAAATATCGCCTAGTTATAAACCAAAACGAAAGCCCATTGGATTGTTATAAGAAAATGGTATTTTGAATAAGACAGGGTAAATAAAAACATGGCAACATTTTTGGAAATCGACATGAGTTTTCATAAAGGAACCATAGTAGTTATATTTAAAATTTTATTGTTATCAGGCATTTGTTGTGTTTTTTATAGTTTAATATATAATTATTGCTTATTATTAGCTTATCAATATCCTTTTATATCTTAGTTATGTATCACTTTGAAAAATGTTAGGGATTAATATATCGAATAACATTTTTAAGGCATTCATTATATAATTAATTTGATAAAAAACGGGACTTATTGAGTAAATCTCACTCGTACGTCAGTGAAACACCATTGTAACATTAACGAAGAATCTTTAGTAAAGACTTTCACGTTATTAGTCCCGGTTTGTTATACAAAATATAATTCCTACATACTATGTTATGTTTGATATTGACGATAAGATTTTTTATTAGATCTTGTAGATCAGAAATCATGTATTAACTTATTACTGATATATGTTCCTTGTGTATGTAAATACAATAGATATTCTGTTTATGGTGTGCCATGCTTGTTAAATTCTCACATTATTCAAGTCTTGTGTAATAAGTTTTGTTACTCTATATTCTATTTATGAATTTATTTTAACGTGCTATGTTCAATCATTTTTAATGTTGTGTTATGTTTTTAATACACTCGTAGATTTAGAGAAGAAAAACCAAAATATAGTTGATTTAGTTTAATTTGTTGAAATTGTGTAAATACTTGTTCGTATCAGTATTTTTGATATTATACTGCTAATAGCTATGGCTAATAGTATCTTCTGAGATAGATGTTTAAAAATGATACCATTTGGGCACTATATAAGGGTGATAATTTCTACACAAATTTTAAGGTACAGTTCTAATTTGTATTAAAGGAATTGTACGTACATAAATTTGTTCGTAAGTATTTTGGTATCAAAAATGGGACTAATAGATTGGTTAGAATGTGGTTGGTTGATTATGATTACATATGTGATGTCTCCTGCTAGCTGGGACGGGAAAATAATGCTAACTAGCTGCCGTTCTTGCTGACATGTCGTAGGTGGCGATTAATGTACTAGGGGTGAATTAAATTCTTTGGTGATGGGACAGCAACCTGTCACCAATGTTCCATATGACATCACGACTCTAATATAAAAGCTAAAATGTGACCTAAGAGATATGGTTTATCCGATGTTACGACTACCCCGAAAGTGGTTAAATGACATGAATGTATATGTATGTATGTATGTGGTGTGTGTGATTGAAAGTTATAGCGTGTTATCTTTTTTAGTTGATTTGATTTTCATATAGATCTAGTCATTTCCACTCGAGTATTATTTTGTTAACGTAGTGGATTGATATGTGCCAGGTTTTTGTACGTTTGAAATAGTTATAGTGATTGATAAAACGTTGAAATAGAAAAATGTAAAATAGGACTCATAATAGTAAAATATAGTGGCGTATATAACTCCATTATTCACTAAGAAATAGTCATTCTGAGATAAAAATCCCAATCTATCTTTTGTACGCTTGTAAAAGAAATCAAGAGACTATTTCTATAAAATTCCCCGTTTAGAAGAAAAGCCATAAAACTTTTACCTATACAGTTTGTTTTATGATTGTAAATATGTATATGTTTCGTTAAATACTTGATTAGGTATCGAATTCCTAATATCCGTATTACACTACTTAGTTAATTATGTATTTATGAGGAAATCATGTTTTAATTGTATTATTAAAAAGGATATTAAATTATTATTGCGTTTCTTTTACCAAAATAATACCGAAATACTTATTGTTGTAACATATCTTAAGTACTTGACTAGTCCGAAAGGTTCGACGGTAATGATGCTTGTATTGTGTGTGGATATTTGTATATCTTGAGGCATACACATCGTATACATATTACATACATGCATACACATCGCGCCCTTCTTGTAGATCACGGAACCCCATTTGTCTCGATCCTGACAGACTACTTTCGCTTCATGTCGCATTCATACGACACTCATACATCTTCTCATACACACTCGTCGGTTATAGGTATTCCTAACGTCACCCCTTTTCATATATAATAATATGACTATAATATACTACTATGACTATTCATATTGTATTATATTTATATTGTACTTTGTTCAGCTGAATAGGTACATTGTGATCTATCTGAGTAAGTCCCTATGACATTAGGTCGGTTGACTGTGATTATCTGGCCCCGTAGACAAGTAGTAACACCAAGAATAGAAAACTTTAACATTTACTAAGCCACGTGATCTTACGAATCCCATCAACTCGGGCACAGTAACTAATAAACAACTTCAAAATGTCTTGCTTTGTCTCTACTCTCTGGCGGTGTATTTGTAGTGTATGTACTTTCGCGACTGTAAAGGATTTGAATAATTGTTTTTATTTTTTTTTCCAAATAAAACCATGAAATAAACATAGATTCTTACAATGTTCTCAGGCTGCTATAAAGCAAAAGGAGTTTTTGGTGCAATCGCAATGTAGTTTTGATTTAGAATTTCTCGTTTCTTAAACGTCGTAATGTTTCATGTTCTCCTAGTTAAACAATAATTTTATTTGTGGTTTAAGGTTTGTGTTCATTTCGATACGCAATATCGAATTCCTCAGTTAAATAATAATTAGATCCTAAAAAAGTGACCAAGGAGATATTTTGATGTCTTTAAGGATCTGTCCACTCCTAAAAGGGATTAAAAGTGTATGTATGTAATAATAATTATTATGTGTATGTATGTCGATTCAAAAAGCCGTCTATGAATTTATGAAAAGGATTTTATGAAAATAAAAAGATATCATAATAGCATAGGAAAACTTTATTCACGATTAAGTTGATATTTCTACAAAATAGAACTTAATTTTCATAACATTCGTCCTTAGTTTTCAGTCTCGAATATACGCTATTTTCTGATACAATTTTAAGGCTCGATCACACAAAAAATAATGTAAAGTACAAATCACACAAATTGTATATAAACGATATTGGAATTCATAAAGGAATAAATAAGAGTTTTAACTCGTAAATACGTGGATTAAAAAGGTTGCCTTCTTGCTTTATGAATAGCATTTCTAGTTAGCAAATTAATCATATGAGGCACGTCTGCAAAATTTCTTGTACTAATTTACAATTAATATCTCCAAAATACAAATATATGTAGTTTTATAAGGCGTCATTAATGCACTGTTAAAAACTGTATATTGTCTCTTGATTATTGCAAGGGCATAAAATGTAACATTTACACATTAAGTTCGCATCAAATTATATTATGAACTATGCTTAACATTATATGAAATATTAACTTATTCGAGCGTAATAAATTACCACTATGTATCCTTAATCTACTCTGTCACAAACTAGTTAAGTATAAAATCTAATCTAATGTAATTTACACACATTTTATATAGCAATCACATTAAATAGGATATTCCTAGTGCTAACTAAAAGAGCGAGCAAGAGAAATGTTTATCATAAGTATCAAATATAATACATATTAAAGCAAAGTACTACTACAATCTATCCGAATAAATATAATTAATATAACATTATAATATGTATACAGGGAAACTAAAAGACCGATTAACAAATAAAATTATTGCAAAATAAACAACAATCAAAACTTGTCATGAAAATAAAATCATACATCACCATATAGATATCCAACGTAATCAACAACAATATTTCTCTCACAGTAACTAAAAATCAGGGAATATTCAAGCTTATAGTGTCAAAGTTTCTCAGGGACCTATTCTCTACATTTAATTGCGATCCCGCATTTATTCGCGTCAGGATTTCTTGCTGCAAGGATTTCAAAGTTCGAATCGCGGAAATGTCCTTAGATGGCGCCAGTAGTAGAGCTCGGCGGGCATGTGGCAGAGCTTCACTCGGCTTGTTCAAGGCGAGGATGGCTCGGGCCATGGCGTAGGCACATTCGAAGGCGTTGGGTCGCAGACAAGAGGCTCGAGCGGCGAGGTCTAGTGCTTCGGCGGGTTCCTGTACATAAGAATTTACTTCATTAAAAACCAAAGGTATAATACTAATTTCTTGATGATTGTCCTAAGTATTTGTGCTTTTTAAAGTTAAGTACTACACAAAGATAGATTTGCGGGGTAGTCCTGTACGAGAACATATAAAATCTGAAAACTTTATTTCCATTGGTACGTACTCAGGCGGTATATGATCGCAGGCAGATATGCAATCAAAGTCAAGTACTAAACAACGTGATTTTTTTCACGTTATTAATATTTTTATTATAATTCGAGTAAAATATATACCCAATCTCCAACGTCTTGACGCTGCTATTTTGGTATTTGTATTATTCTACATATATATATTTTTAAACTTAAGTACTCACATTCAATTTCCGTTTACACCTCGACATGTTGAGTAGCAAGTTGGTCTTGAGCTGGACAAACGCTGACACGTGTTCTTGCGGCACCGACTGTGATGATGAAGAGGTACCCTCATCGTTGATCAGCGGGTTGACCTTCTTCAGCGCGTATTGGTAGCGATGGGCTGCTTCTGAGGGTCTGTTCTTCCTATAGAGCAGGTTGCCGTCTTCCAGAAGCTTATTTAGCAGGATTAACCTAAAACAAGAGAATATTTCATAATTTAAAATAATGACACAGTTTTGTGAGTTTCGGCAAACGTAGTGTAGGATTCCCCCTGCTAAGTGGACCGATGATCTGAAGAGGGTCGATGGTAATGGTTGAATAAGGGACACTAGTGATCGTATTGGTGGTGTACATTTGGGGGGTATATGTCCAGCAGTAGAGTGCTATTGGAATAGGCTGAATGCACGTAACATTTCATTGGAGGTTACTCGGGCTGTGACTATGGAATCTGTGGGACGTCAAAATAACAACCTTTCACGAAAGTTCGATGTTATATCTCTAAGGTCTTCCCTAAAAGAAGTATAAGACGTGAAGGTATATGTATGTACTCGTACTTACATGAATTCTGGTTTTCCTGAAGCCATCACCCATGTTGTAGGGCCGAGCTTCGCGCCTTTCCTTAAGAAACAGTTGACCACCTGTATCAGATAGAATACTTGAGTAAAATTATTTTTATATTTTCGATTACGTGTCAATGAAATCTGTTGGGTGATATAAAAACATCATAGTTCCAACAAAAAGGGATAAACGTGACCAAGAAAATCTATCTCCATGATTTGGCTATCGTAAACGAGATGTAAGGACGTGAATGTATGGTTATAGCTTACCGGGACATTCCTTTGTCCAATGGCTCGGTCGAGTGGTCTGAGGCCACTCTGATCCACTCTTTCCAAAGAGGCGCCCTTCTCCAGAAGGAGTTCTACCAACTCCTGGGGGCCTCCGCAGGCTAAGCCGAGAGAGGTACGACCGCTGTTATCTGCTATATCTGTGAATTCATTAAAGAATGATATTTAGTTCCTTTTGAACACGTTGTCTTTAAAGTTTAATAAATAATAATGAAAAAGACAAAACTAACTCAAAATAAATTCAAATTTACCTTTCTGTTATGTTCATTTTAAATTATACACCATTGTTACTATATATTTTTTTTACTGTGGTTGTTATTGTCATTGGAATATAAGTATCAAATGTAGAAATAAATATAAGAAAGCACGATATATCTCAAGGTTTTGTAAGAATCCTAGTTTCGAAGCAATTTCTTACCTATACTTGCTCCTTTGTCTAGCAAGATCATGACCGTAGGTATCCTAGACCTCAAGGCTGCCCAAGACAGGGGAGTTAAGCGTCAGAATCTACAGCGTCTGGATCCGCACCTGAAAAATGAAGTACGTTATAATCGAAGTCTTGAGGAATATTCACTTTTGGACTTGGAATGTACTGCAATGAGTGATGCACTCTAAACTCACTCAATACAATATACGCAACACTCATTAAGTCCCTGTGAAATTGAAGTATTCGTTTTGCTTAAATTTTTTATGGGTCCAACTGTACTATTTATTGTGTAAAAAATGCAAGAAACTCTTGTACTATTGCGATAAGACTATAAATAGTAATGAATGTTAAGTACTATTTAAATACAGAACTTCAATGTTTACAAATGTGTTAGCACGGCACAAATTAAAACCAATTTTTAACAAACGTACTAATAATAATTAATAAAGATCGCCTCACCATTAGCCAGTAAGATCTCCACAACATCACCATGACCCTCCGCTGCAGCCAGAATGAGTGGGTTTTTACCACCAGAGCCCATCACATCAGCTCCAGAGTCCAAAAGCCTGACCACTAAGGCACTCCTACCATTCTTCGCTGCCAACGCTAGGGGTGACATCTGTCGGGCGTTGAGAGAGTAAGGTGTGGCGCCACGGATCAGTAAAGCGTCGGCTACAGCGGAGTTGCCAGTTGAACAGGCCGCGGTCAAGGCCGTGTCTCCGGTTACTGGACATACGCCGTCGGGCTGGAAAAAGAGAAACGGTTGTAGTACTGTATTTTATATAATAAATAGGGGATAGTTTGATCATCGTAGTTTGATTTCAAATTTGTAAGTAGTTCAATACAAAATGTAGCAAGGTTTGCCAAATATTACAACATACATACATATCACGCCTATTTTCCCGTATAGTATCCCGATCTCAATCCCGACGAACAACTTTCGCACCATTGACATCCATACACCTCCTCATTCACATTCAGCGGCTATATGTACTTTTATCGTAGTTTTAATTTTAAATACTGTACTCACAATAAGTTCTGCAGTGTCCAACAGATATTCGACAATGTCAAGATGTCCATTTTGCGCCGCAGCAATCAAAGCGTGTCTGGCTCCTGGGACTAGTTCTTCTAAATTACGCTCTTCAATGTCCAACGAGTTTCTGTCGTCTCTTCCTGTAATGCAAATGATATATTAATTTCCTGCTTATAATAGTATATTCGTGGGCTTAATTTTTTTTCCAAATGATGCATTGTTGACAACTAGGACATTGACGTAACGTAACTGTCCTGAATACTCCTGCGTAGTAGTGGACTTATACGGTTCATATACAATTAGCATATTAATAACTTCAATTATCATCACTACTGTATATAGCCATTCACGACAAAATATCACCTCATCTTATATTATATTTTACCTGTTTGACATCCCAGCAAGTAAATGACAGTGTCTCGATGGCCATTCTTGGCAGCATGGACTAAGGGCGTTTGCTCGGCCGTATCACTGTGGCTTAGTAGAGCACCTGTGGATAAAAGTCAAAATCAATAATAATTTTTACTTGGACAAGATATTCTATGATACATTTTTACATAGATAAAAATAAGAAGGATATATCACAAAGATACTGGAACACCACTTCTTTTGTAACACTATTTGCAACAAATGATCGTTAAGTTACTTCACTTTAAAGTGTCATAAGTATGTATTATCTCAAATTAAACGCAAATTAAACCTCAGTTCAGCAAAATACCATAGTAAATACCTAATGTAAAAAAATGAAATTTGCATATGTATTTACCTGCGGCAATAAGTCTTCTCGCCACATCTGTGTGTCCCCGCTGCGATGCTAAGGACAGTGCCGTGCACCCTTGCGAGTTGGTCAGTTCCAAATCAGCGCCGAACTCAATGAGCAAACCAACCATCGCTATTATCCCTTGATACGCGTACATGCACAGTAGAGGAGCATTGCCCAGACAATCTGTCACTTGATTAGGAGAACCACCTCCTAACAGCATCAATCTAGAAACTTTTACATTAGGGGTGTAGATATTTCTCAAATTTGCAATGGCTTCTCCAACGTTACTCGAACTTGACGACACCATCATTGCTTGTAAGTCTCTAGGACAGAGACCCAATTGGGCAGGTCCCAGGTTTCTGTACATGTGAGCTTTTAGTATGTGGTGACCTAATTCCATGGTCTTTTCTGGATCTAACGGCGCTTGCACTCGGGCAAGTCTGTAAGCGATACCGCAGTGGCCGGCTCTCAAATCACAAAGGAATTTCGGACTCTCATTCTCGTCTCTTCTTATCAACCATTCCCTGAACGATGGGTGGAAGAACATATAAGTGTTGTCGATTCTCTTTACCAGGAAATCGGTAAGACTTTCAAATCTCGCGCAAAACTCTTCCCAAGGGAAGGAAAGTGTTCACTAAAAGCGAATTTACTGAATAGTAGATTTCTACTAGCGTTAAGGGGTATAACGCAGCCAGGCATACGCTCAATATGTGCGTAACTTTTTCAAAAGATTGTACTGTTGGGAATCGCAAGTTGAATTGCAGCAGGAATATTTGCGCAAGGGAAATAGGGACCACTTTGTAGTTAGTTGATTTGATGACAATGTGACTCCTTTCCAACAAATCTAAAATCAGTTTTAGATATAAGAAAGATCCTTGACTCAAATGTATGATGTACTGCGCAAATTTCATGACTGAATTGTGAGATCCCTCAGACTTCCCTGTCGAGCTTTTAATGTTCGTTTCGATTATAGGTGCCGCCTGGACTCTTGTATGGAAATATTCCATCAAGTCTTTTGTGACATTATCCGAAGCGTCAATATTTAACCTAGCATACGGCATTTGTTTCGTCAACTCAATGAACTGGGTTCGTATAGTGGTTATAACTTTGAGCCAAGAAGGCATTTCTGAAACATGTCGGATTAAGAAAGACGCAATGGTATGCCCGTGGTCTGGTCTATGGTATTCCGCTTCACACAAACCGTCCACCAATATGATGCTGTTACTGGAATCTATTCCGCCATTCTTCCTGAGAATAATAAGAGGTTCTATTATTCCCCTAATGAAGGCGGAATCTGGGTCTGCTATGCATTCTTTAAGAGACAAGTAGGCGAGTAAATGTGGTTCGCTGAGAAGGTATTCTCTGTAGGCTTGCAATCGTGGTGCTTGGCATAATTGGGCGGCTAATGAATGGACGAACTCTCCGACTAAACACGTACTGTTGTTGTCAGCCTGCAAAGAAAATTATATTATAAGTAGTCTGGTTACAAAAATCATTCTACGAGTATTAAATATAAGCTGGCGGGGTAGTCAGAGGCTTGAATGCCCATCTACGAAATTTCGAATTTCCGAAGCCTCTGACTACCCCGCCATAATAAAAAAGGGAGTGTGTATACACAAGTCGTGAAGCGTTTGTATGTATGTATGTTTAAATATAAGCTATTGTTGTACTCAAAACAATCGAGAATATTATACAATATGTATATTTAGAAAAACATTTATAATGTCAAGTATTTTTAATATTCTACATTTTCATAAAATTTCATTTAGGAGATTCATATTCATATGTTTTTTCCCGTACTACTCTGGAACACAATACAAAATATCTACCGTATTTCCCGTCATGTTGGCGTATACGAGACTTGGGATTAATGGAATCTATTGGGCGATGGGCTAACAGTGTTTCACCAATATTCTACTTTAAAACTATTACAACCATAATATGAAGACCAAGGACCACGTAGTTTTAGTGACTCCACCCCGAAAGGGATAACAGTATGTAAGTGTACATATATTTATGGTGTTAAGTTACCTGACAAAAATGGTAGGCAACAACTTGAGAGGCGAGTCTGGAGAACATTTCTGCTGTAATTTCTTCCTGCGACATTTCTCTTATATCTGATTGTTCCCGTAATAGGTCGTATTCGTTTTGCCGTTTTCGACCGAAGCACGAGTATTCTACTAGTTGCAGGATCAAAGCTGTTTTCCCAGTTCCTGGACTGCCTGATATTAATACCCCTGAAAAATAAAAATAAGAACGCTTTATAATATATTATATCTTCGTTTGGTAACATTTAAATTAATTAAAAAGGTTAAATTAATTAACACCATACTGACCAGCGAAATATTTCTTAATTATATCAATCCCGTTAGATATTGTACGACATGTATGCATACATGCATTTTTATTATTTACAACCAGTATGGATATTTTAGTATTCAAATTCAGTAATAGAATAAGTCAAAATCTCAGAACTTTGAGATAAAATATATCACGAATTTTTCCAAAAAGTAGTAATAGACTAGAGTATTAACCTGAACAGCTGGAGTCCATAGACTTTTCGATATCCCTGATAAGCCAATGTCGTCCGGAGAAATTCGTAGCGTTTTCCACAGAAGGTACTTCGAAGAACAGCGGTCTCAACGTCAATTGTGGCGATGGGTGAGCTGAAACAGAAGAAAAGGTATTTTTATTCAGAAAAACAAGCGGGGAACAACAACCCTTTTGCTGCGATAGTAACATGCGTAATTAAGGTTTTAACCATATTAGGCACATATGAGATTTTAGTATAAATGACCATTCCAAGGCTTGATAAGCATAAATCTTTGAAACTAACTACTAAGTCTGCGACACTGATGCTTAAGGCGACAGAGGAAATATAAATGCTGGATTAGAACCAAATGAAAACAGTCAGTAGGTAAGTAAGTCCCGTGTTAGACTGGGAGAGCTATCATAATATTTGCTAAGCAACTTACATTTTTTCATTTCCATAGACGATGAAGTCTGCTTACTGCTGACCCTGGCTGATCTCCTGGCGGCAGTCTTCCTGATTTTAAAGAAGCCACTGGGCATTCGAGTTAGTTCCTCCGATTTCCCACTTTGAGAGGCTGAGGAGAAAAGACGTGGTGATTAATATCATTTTATTGGATAGTTTAGGTGAAAAGAACAGCATCTAACTTAATAGATTATTCATTGAAACAGCATTTCTTAGTTAACCGAATACAATGATAAATTCAGTGGATTCAAACTTTAACAACATCTTAAATTCATTCAGGTTAATGAATGTGGCTTTTCTCATAATAATTTAAGTTTGAGATAAGCTTATATTTAATTTATTGTATAATTTATGCACCAATCAAATCAGCAACCAAAGCTAAAGTAGGTATGATATAAATAAACTCACTGTTAACACTATGCCGTCTACTTCCGGGGCTTGATGATGAGCAGTTGCTGGCAGCTGACAGGGACATGGAAGCTAAGGATCCTAAAGAATCTCTGCCTAAAGGCGTGGTGGTGTCCACTTCAGATGAACCAGTTAATGTCGACACCTGGAAATAGGATAATTAATGTAGTACTAAAGCTAATATTCTTCTCTTCGAAGTTAAATCTCCTAAAAAGGTATAAAAGGACTTGAATGTATGTGGATCTGATTATATTATATGAGGAGGTGTATGTATGTTAATGGAGCGAAAGTGGTATGTCAGGATCGAGACAAATGGTCTCTGCCTACACCTTTGTAGTTAAACGGGAGTGACGTGTGCAGAATATAATTTAATAAGCATTTTTGTAGGTTGCATATCTTACCGGACTTGTATTATGAGAAGCCAAGGTTTGAGCATCCAATGAAGTCAAGCTCGTGCAACTATCCCGTGTTTTATTCCTACTAGATCTCCTATCGCCAAGAAGTAGGCCCAACCGCATATAAAGATCATTCTGGCGCCTCGTCTCACCATATCCAACGTGCTTGATATGACCTCCTTCGTCATCTGAAATAGTAAAAAAATAATATAATGACAATAATTGAATTGAAATGAAAAACAAGACGAACGCAAAATGACATGCAAAAAGGCGGCAAAATCGAGGCAGCGTGCAGTTGCTAATAAAAATCTTTGTAAAACATGTCAAAATATAAAAAGGCGTTTATTCAATAGTTAATAAATCGATCAGCACACTGAGGATTTAAAATTCAACAATTTGTTATTTTTATGCAAATACCATGCTATGCTGTACATAAAAAATTGGGTATATAATTTAAAATATAGGAACTTGAATGAAATGAGATTCTTATTGCTTATTTACAGTGTAATGTATGCACACATATTATATGCGTAAAATGTAAACTTTTATATAACTAAACAATACATCTAGCTTGAAAACAGGATACCTCCTCCTAACAATTGAACTCAGCTAATCCTGTGTCACACCATCAATTAAATGACGTCATTTTTATATGTATAACTTGGTCGCACACATACCGTTCTGTGAGACATTACTTGCAAAATATTCGTAAGTAATTCCAATTAGGAACCCGACATTTGGGTCACACCAAAAATATTCGTCATCAAAGAGAATGTAATCGATTTTTAAAAGTATCGGAATTGGTCTTGAGATTGCCGGACGTACATTAAGCAAATTGAAACCGAAATTTTACGATGATGTAGTGAAAACCGATAATATTAACAGCACATTACATTACTGATCCTTTTTTATTGAAATGCTCGTATTTTGGATTTTGTACGTATTATGTTGATTTGGTTTATCAAAATGTACAGTGCTTCTTTGTAAGAGTTTCATATAGAGAAGCTTATAATACATTGGACTATAAAAAATTTTTCCGATTATCGGTTATTTAAAACAATAGTTTTGTGGTAGTAAACAATATAAGGATAGATTGCCTCAAAACTGTTAATAAAATAACTTTATAAACTGACCATACGCTAAAAACATCATATTAAAGTGATGAGTAAATGAAATCGTGATAGTTTGTTTGCAAATTTATGTTTCATATTTCTTTTATTCTTAGAACTGGCTTGTTTGTATACTATTCGAGTAAAAATAGTGTTAGCTCTTAGCATTATTCAATTACATACGACATGCTGTGTGCATTACGTACAATTAATAATTTATTATTGTTTATTAATTAGAAGCAACTATAACAATCTGGTTACTAATACTAAAATTAATTGAATTCTTATTTTTTGACAACTTTTGCCTAAAAAAAGAGAAAAAGGACAATAATATTTTCTTACTTAATGCACTTGATATATATATATAGTAGTATACAATTTGTCTAAACTTTCCTCTAAAGTCTAAACTCTACCTTAAAAAGGATAAAAGAAAATAATAGAGAGATATTATCGGAGATTTTCGTTTTTAGTGCATTTTATGTTTAATATAAAGCCTATATATTTAATTAAAATAATTGTAATAATGGGGTACTACTAGTTTCTCCATAAAGACATGGGCGTGTTCAATATCCATGTGCATCTAGGACGGATGTGGTTAGGGAGCGGTTGGGTGCGCAAAAAACGGGTCTCACCAGAGGATTGACACTGCAGTGTGTCCGTTTTTTATACTAAGACCACTTTCAAAGCAGTTTAGCTGTAAAGTTTCTCGAGTAATCTCTCTCTATCTATTGATAATAATGTCTTTCATTTATTATACAAAATTATAACATATATAACAATATAAATATAAAAAAACGTAAAATAAAACCTAGAAAATAAAAGATCAAATGACGATGAAGGACAAAAAAATGATGTTACAAATGTAATTCGTGGGAATAAAGCGATGGAATAACTTTTAAACATAAGTATCTTATATATTTTAATAAAAGTATGTCCTTATTTCTATACTAAGAAAGCTTGTTACACTGATTCCTTCTAAAACTAAGACTTCCGTTAATAAAAATTAAGTGTGATCGTAGGGATCACTCGTCAAAACTTTTTTTATTCACACATCGCGACGTTACGATCCACTTTTTTATGCCAGACGCCATGATGAATGTAGTAATGAATTCTCTCTTACATAAGTCAAAAGTAACTTCTTAATCTAGTTCTTGATATGTTGAACCTGTTATGAAACTTAGACACAAAAAAGTGAGATGTTGCTTTCTATAATTTGTTGTTAAACGTTGAAGCCTAATTAGGATCTTGAAACCTATGTATTTGTTTAAATCTATAATATCCCTTTATTTTCAGCATAAAATTCAGTTACGAATCTAACGTATATTATAGATCGGTGACTATTGCATATAGATTTATGTAAAACAAATTATTCAAAACTTCGAATCCAATTAATTGTCAATCTAGAGCACCATTTATAACTAACTGTTTTGTTTCTAGTTTAAAAAATTAATAATAAATACTATAGGTTTTACTAATTCTTTACTAAATGCCCTGTGAGATTCATTTCGACTGTCCAATATTTGAAAAATGTGCCCTCAATCCAGATGCACACAAGCATCATACACACGGAAATTCGTCACACATATACAATACAATTTATCGCAGGAATTAATGGGTTAACCCTCCTACATTTAAGGGTCTATTAGAAGTGGTCTGGTGAAGAGCCGAAACGTGGGAGTAACGAGACTACAATTTGTCATTACAATATCTAACTACTGCCTACACTTGGACTATCATCATCCATTCTATGGTGACACCCTGGTGGTGTTTGTTTGTTTGTAAAGACTCAAAAGTTGGAGATTACAATCTGTTAAATATAGCTCCCACCAGGGGCAGTTTAAGGACAAGTTGAAAATAAGTTGAACTTTTATAAATCTGTGACAGTTCCAAAAAACAAAAAAGTGATATTCTTAATTTAAATTAAAGGATTACAGATATTTCCACTAAAAATCTGAATAAATTACTGACAGATAAAGATGACAGACAGCTAAAGTTGCGAACTTATGTTTTTCTAAAACGTTTAACTGTAACATATTTAAATTCATATCTTCAAATATATTACAATTCGCATAAGGAGACATTACAATTTTAAATCTATTATAGTTATAAAAAGACATTTTATTAGAAATATAAAGTGAAAGAACACAAGCAAACCCATATGCAATGAGTAGAGGCAATAAAATCCTCCGCCCTCCATCTTTTGTATGGCAGAGCCGACTCAAGAGAGATAATGGATCTACTTTTTCGTTTATTTATCACATTTGTATGATAACTGTAACATTGAGACAGTGCATGAGATACAAGCTTTATGATCTTATTCTTGTAACAAAACAGTGTGTAAACTTAACGACAGTCGGAATAATTATAACGACAAAAAAAAAACTTTTTTACATATATGTATTTATTTTTACGTCACTTAATACCTTTCGGCGCGGACAGTTTCTGGTAGACACGATAATATCTTCTATGTCACTTTTTGGTAAGACTATCGAGGTAGTCATGTCATTTGGAACATTGATTATAAGTCGCTAGCTATTTACTCAAATTCTATATGTACCCCTATTTGGATATAATGGTTCTTGAGTGTTTTACTACTAAACAATAAGTAATACAAACCACTAACTGTTGATAGCTATCTATAAATTTCTTAAAATCTGATAGAAAAATACCACTTAATTACGCTATCACACGTGAGCTTGTAATAAGTACCTTTGGTGTAAACTTACTATTTGTATGTAAATCTGTCTTCTAAATAAAATTCAATAGATTAATTTATTGTCTCCTATAAACTTTAGCTGTTATCAAATGAAACCACACGACCGTGAATTATCCCACAACTCAATATAGAGCTGAACGCATTAATGTGTAGGCTTTATTGAGTTGTCAAAGTGTATATGGTTTAATCTCCTTTGACTTTCCATTCTTTTTTTACGATCAAGATTGACCATTGTCATAAAATTAGAAGAAAGTTTTACAAGATTCCTTATTTGGTTAGCAATGATATACGGCTTAGGTGGGCACTTCGTTGTGAGTAGTTCTATGAAATGAGACACTTTTACTTTTATAAAGGCTACCTACTGGGTATCAGAACATTACTTAGTTAGTACTGAGTATAAGATACATAATACGATGGCTAATCCTTTTAAAAGTATAAAAGGTTATGCCGCCGAATAGGCAATAGTCAGTTCCCTTATATTGCACACCATCTGTTATGTTGGGTGTTGACTATCTAGTAAGATGTGGGTTTGTTTTATCCATACTTGAACATAGTATTATATTATCTGTGCTTGAACTATTACAAATTTGTAATTGTAGAGATAGATACGCGAAGCTTTGACGATATTGTAGGGTGGCCATAAGGTATTCTTATATATTTATAATGGCAAACACCTTATAGGGTACGCCAGCTTAAATGATACGCCATAAGGATTAAAAGTCGCGAAATATACGTAAACTTGAACGAAGCAAATATATATAGTGCAAATATATGCAAATTCATGCGATTATATTATTAAAAGTACTCAAAGCACTTCGTCATATCACTGTGGACGCATTGTCGCAAATTCTATCTAATCTGGAGCTTTCTCTCGTTGAAGGCGCGAGCAATCATGCAAACTTCCATCCTTTATCAGCATTACATTCATTAGAACGGCCGTTGATTGATAAAGTTGTACAGCCTTTCACTGCTCGACTATTATGTTGTTGGATTAATTTAATTATAAGAGAATATTGTTTGGTGCGGCCTCTTAGTGTAATTGTTGTTGTAACATTCGGTTCTATTGTAACAATGATGAGTTCATTATTTTTGGAAGAATACGCTACAAACATAGTTTTCAAGGTGTGTATTCTTATTGAATATATTCTTTATAAGGTACATAAAAGAATTTTACAAAACCCTTGAGGTTTTGTTTCAAATGAAAATATTGAAATATCTAAATAATACTGTCCAAATCAATCACCAATAATGGGACTGGCTAGATAGATGCCACTCTTTGATAACTAGGAAGGTGATTTACAAGTACACACACGTAGACTTTTAACACTTTTAATCAAGGTATTACGTAACAGTTTTCGAAATGAAAGTAGGTATCTCGAACTGGGTATGACTAGAATAACCCGTCCAGGATTAAAACGAGTTGATCTTTATCTGAAGGGGCAGATACGTAATTTTTGTCACTGATGTTATCTCGTTCTTATTAATGGTACTAGTGTATTTCTCTCCCTTTTTGTTATTAATTTTAACACGTGTGCAATTACAGACAATTGCAACTGAGGTTAATAATTATTATTAAAATATGTGAAGTTTAACGTTACATTAATAATAAGTAACTAAAAAAAAACCATGTACATAGATTAATTAAAAAAAACTTTTTCCAAATAACGTGTTCCATTATAACGTGTGACAAAATATTGTATTAATAACTTAAGACAGTTTCAAATACCATATAAGCAACTATAACAAAAAATAAACTACATTGGAGCTTCATATTATGCAAATATCTTAGTAAAGTATTAATACTGAATCTGCAATCAACATTGATAACAAACAACAACTCATCAATAGTAAAGCATCCAAAACAAAACGCAAAAAACAAAACACAAGCAATGCAACAAAATCTTGCAAATTTTATACTGAGTTTCGCAAAATCAAAACTGTGCTAAATCGAACACACAAATCATAGTTTGTATCAAAATGTGCTAACAACAGGCATTGTCAAAATACTCGTAAAACAGTTGACTTGTTGATAATATAAATTGATTTCCAATGCAATATAACTCATAAATCATATGAATATGACTCAATTTAAGTTCTACACTTGTTTCAAAATAAGTTTCAAATCGACTCTTATTCAATATATAAATCAATTTTCTTTTACATTATCAACATAGCCAATCAATTATTTATTTTGTGCCATGCCTGTCAATTGATTCAGCCCCTGAGGCACCGAAGAGTGTGTGGCCCAAAGGGACCGGATTTTGTTGAACACCACACTGGGCCAGGCCGCCATTCTGGGTCCCTCCTCTGGTAACCCTGCAGCAGACCCATAGGAACTCAATTGTTCATTGAATACACGTAAAGGTAAATTCATTGGACCGTTGAATACACGAAAAGGTATATTTGTACTGCGTGTGATACAAATTGAGACTTTAATGCACATGTTATGTATGAGTTTTAGAAATGTACACACATACATATCACACCCGTGTCCTTACAGAGGGGTAGACTTAGATCACGCATAACATTTAACAGCAGGAACAGAACACTATCGATTTATAGAAATGGTCACACACTATGGTCACACTTTCGTCTTGTACCTATTATTTTCAGTATTATACATAGTTATACTAAGTTGTATAATTGAAATACATCTTAATATAACTATGTTGTTAAGTCTACTAACTATTGGACGAATATGAGTAATGAAACTCCTGTTTTGTCATAGAACAATTAGCGTCAATGTACAATAATCGCTCAAAATACAAATCTTTTGTTTACATTACGAAGCCATTCATTTCGAACAAACAAACATTGACGACAGCCTATTCATCTTATGCTTTCATAAGGTGCACCGATTATGCAGAATGACAGAACCGCTTATTATGCAAATTGTCTTTAAGACATCTTTGAGCGCGTGTGACTTTGAAGCGCCTACTATCATTATACATTTGCCGCCACAAAGGTCAATTATAATGATACAATTGGCCAAGCTGTTATAGAATAGAAATGTCCGATCACAAATCGGTCTATTACTAAGCGACCGTTTCTGCGGGGACATAATTAATTGAATGGGAAATATTAAGCCCGGAGGCGGTGTTTTGAAATGAACCTAAATCCAGTACAGACTGCTAGACAGCAGAACCTACGAGCATCCGGTGCGGAGGCGGCTGCGTGCGTGTTGCAACTGTCATACGCGCTATCCCTACTGCTAATCCTACGGCTAAAGGCGGGTTATACTATCAGATACGAGATATGGTGTGCTATATAATTGGGTGTGATATAGAACATTGTATCTCGGTTGCAGGTCACAAAATATCTGGCAATTGGTAGTCAGAGGGGTAGTTTATATTAATAGCATAATATACACGCTGAGCATTATATCTGGGGTTGATTCTTATATAAATAATTATGGTCAAATAACATTCTAATTTGTCATTTTTGAAAATTATAAGAATTCAAAACGTGCATTTTCAATAAACAGGTAACCAAATACTTTTCTCAATTTTTCTCTCATTATACAATCGTAAATATCTTACAACCCTAAACAATATTGTGTCTGATAGTATAACCAGGCTTAAACCACTGAATGAGTTTAAGGCATCAATGGCCTCGCGTGGGCAGTTTGCGTAATATCCAGTATGCAAATAAGTCTTAACTCACCAGACAGTGGGACATGGCTTTCCTGATGTCTGCGGTGTCCAAACGGGCTTCTTAAGGACTTGGGACTTAAGAAGAACCTTCGTCTCGTATGTGGAGGGGTGGGGCAGCTTTGTGAGTGGGACTGGGGTATCTTGGGTGGCTTTTGGAGTCGGGATGACCTCCATTCTGGCTCCATTTGCGGGGAAGGCGTGTATCTGTCGGCGGGTCGTCTGGTGTGGGAGTTTCGAGCACAGATGGGGCAAGCTTCGTTTCTGAACATGCAAGAGTAGCAGCGCTCGTGACCACAGGTGTCGATGAGCTTCCTCTTCTTGCCTTTGTCGAAGGGCATGTTGCAACTGGGACAGGTCGTGCCACCAGTCTCGCTTTCTAGGAGCTGCCGTATCGCGGCCAGATCTGAAACAAATGAAATTAGGTAAATTAGATGTGATAGATTTCGTTATTCAATGATTGTATCGAGCTAAACTAGATCGATACGTACGTCTTAAATAGAATAAACAAAACATTATAAATACTGAAGATTTGGTCATTCAAAGCGCAAGTATCAACAGATAGCAAGCACCTAGTTCGTTATTATCCACTGATATTGACTAATATCTATTCAGAGTGATGTTTACGATAACTCTTATATAATGTATTATGTACAGTATGTTTATTGGTTACTCTAAGTTACCATCACCAGCATTAGTAATTCTCAACAGACAAGGGTTTTTAATCACACGAAATTCATGTAAGAAAAATATTTTTTAAAGGAAAGGAGATAATACTATTTATAAATATATTCCTGAATCTATGCAGTTAAACACATTATTCTAAGAGTATTAGGGTCAATTCTTGTTAAGTGCTAATACGAACACTGAAATTAGATTAATCCAGACAACTCATTTAAATTGGAGTGTCCTGTGCGTGAGGTCATATTAATTCTTCTGAATATTCACGTGACTAATCAAGGCATAAAGTCCCAAGTATTTAGTAAACAATGTCTAGATTATGAGAAATATTTTATTATAAGCAATATTTATGGTTGTAGGAACAAATATAATGGCGAAATTATAAAAAATTGATGACAATTTCCTAGCAGACAATGTTAGAAATGAAGGAAAATGTACAAAAGATGTTGGTTAATCTGTGTCAAAAGCGAGACGGCCAGTAACTAGTATAATTAAAGTAGTTAAGATGCTATCCATTTATATCCTTTTCATTATTTTCGAAGTGGAGATCCTTAGAAAGTTATAAACCTTTTCATCAATTTTACCCTGAAGTTTTGTAGAAATTAATATCATAAAGATTCTTTCCTTGCTTAAATTTCTCCCTTATGAACCTATGTATATTTCGGTTTAATCTATATTTGCGTTGCGCTTAAACTTGACTAGAAACCACATTACGTCACTTTCTAATTCAGTGTAGAGCCATTATGGCTTTCTGCCAATCTTCCTGTCTCATTGGACGCCTGGCTGAGATAATTTCGCCACAATAGGGCTTTAATGTGACGTGTTTGTCGGTCTCTTTGTCTCTATTCTCCTGAACTTGTTGCTGTTACACTAGGATGAACTAATTTTGTAGGCTAAGAATGGGTGTATTTGTAACGACATGAAGAATGACATCGTAACCCTGATATTCATGCTAAAAAGTGACCTAGGATATACTATATCTCCGAGGTTCTTGACTTATTATATCTCGAGGACATAAATGTATATGTACATATATTTTTGTTTTTATTTTTATCACACAAAAGTCTTTATTACTCTAAGTACAATAATTTGTATATACTTATAATTGATTATTGTAGTTATCAATTTTAAGTATTAGTAAGAGCAACTAATATTGAGAACTTTAATGTATATTTCTTTAATAGTTGATAAATAAACGAATCGAATAACAAGTACCCACATAACTAAAAGGACTAAATGCCAAAGGCAGTTTTATAAAGGTAGTTTTTTTTATTTATTTAGTTAACCATGCAACCATATTCTCTTGGTTGTAGCAGTAGATAATAATGTAATTTACTTTGATGCTTTACACGTAAGATTTTTATAATATCTGAGACGTAAATGGTATTTTTTATGCAACCTATAACGATAACACGACAGTTGAGCTTTTTATAGTTAATATGTAGTTACACTTAATCCTTTAACGAGATTATCATGGTTTTGTAATCTGTTCTTAATACTAGAACAGTTAACACCTTAAGCTAGTGATGTTGAAAATCAAGTATATCGATGCAAAAGTGAGGCGCGAATAATTATGTATTTTATAAAGGATACGTAAATGTAGACAATTAGTAATTGCGTATTTGAATGTATATTTCTAGCAATATCAGTAGAGATATTTTATTGTTTTAACATGGGATTTCGGTATCGATTTATAGCACTTATGCAAAGAAAATTAATAGTATTTCGGAATTGTGTAAAGTAATATTCATTTAAATTTATAATATACTCGTACAAAATAATTAGACAGATCAAGAAAGCACATATGAAAGAGGTTGCTTTTATACACTTTTAAAGTCTATATTAAAGTGTAGAAAAAACAGTTGATAAGTTGTCACAAAAGCATTCAATAACTTATAAAGAAAATAAAGATATCGATAAAATTTTATCGTTTTCATCAATAGTAGTATTACCTTCTCTACTTGACATGCAGTAAGCCAGTAATTTAAAGCATAATTCTTCACTCTACTAATGTAGAAACAGGTGCTATGGTGTTGCGACCGGTATGCAAAATTGATATGGTTCTGAAGTAATCGACATATTAAATATTCTTTGAACAACTTGTTAAAGCACTAGTCTCTTGATAATGTATTTATAGAAGCTCGTTATAGATAAATTATAATTGTAATTCATTGAGATTTTTATACAGAATTTTGTAGCATCGCGACATTTTACAGAAATTGGCATATTAATTTGAAACGATATTTAGGAAGAGCAATGAAAATAAAAGTTATGACAAAAGTCAACTGACATGTGTCATACAAGCAATAATAATCATTGAAACATTCTGACAACTCAAATGTGTCGCAGATCATTAATTTCTCAGCACATTTAACTGGAATTTCAATTGATACTTGACGAACGCAATCGGCCATCATCAGCATTGTTGCAATATATACTCGTACTCTAGAGAGGCGCCGAACAGACAAAGTTGTCGATTTTATCGATACGAAGCAAATTTAATGGACATCTCTCTTTTTACTGGCATAAAGAATTTTCGGATTGTCAAATATGAATATGGTATTCTGGTGATGTTAAAAGTATGACTCATTAAATTATTTGTTATTATTTAGAGTAACAAAAAGATATTCAACGTTACAAATTCTGTATGTTATAAACAAAAAGATATTTCATAGAGTGTTAGAAAAAACACTATAGATATAATCGATATTTTTTTATGTATTTCTATCGATATTGAAAGGTTCCTGCATTAATAGATGCGTTCCATATAAGAGCGTCTCAGGGCCGCCGAGAACAGTTTATCATACAGATTATTAGTCTCCTCTTATGGGACATTGTATGAGGAAACCGATCTCTAGATTACTGTTTACATTCTCTATTGAACGCAGTGAGTTTGCGCAAGTAAAATGAGGTGTTGTAGTTACTTGACCATAATTCCTGGTACATTGAGGGTGTGCTATCAGCTATAGACACAATAAGAAGAGAGGTTTTGTAACCACCATCTAGCGACATCTAGTTTTAGATATTAATTTTGGGAAGTATTTTTTATTGGTTTTATTTAGATCTTACTTTCGCTTTATTCCTGAATTGAATTACCTAACTACTACCTTAACGTTCGTTTACCTAATACCTACAAGACAAGGGTCCTGGAAAGCTTATCTTGTATTTCAATCGATTTTAATTCGAGTCACAAAAGCAAGATTTACGTCCATCGAAGCTGCGGTAACTAGCCTATAAGTCAGCGAGATCGAATTAAGAGATGCATAAATTCAGCTTTTGCAAACGCAATTAAGTGCGTCGAATATATCAACGAAATCCCGACGTTTATCTTTGCCCACTTGACCAGTGACAGCGTCAACATAAAGAGTTGTCTATGCCCCAAACTAATAGGAAAGGAAGTGACATATGTCAAAGCTAGGTAGGTTAGGTAGTTAAAATTAGTTATCAGTACCTAGATTATATTTGATATGCAGGTTCTTTTGAGTTGGCCTGTGTTTTGAAGAAATTCCAAGTTCCCAGTAACTTTCTTTTTATATCTCCTTAAAGATGATTAGGATGTTTTAAGTTTTGTATGTAAGTATTATTGTTTAATAAGTCATGATAACAAATTGCTGAATTATTACGCCAAAAGAAGCAGTGACAATTCACAACCACTATATCAACTTATAATCCATGTATGCCCATACATTACCATACAATCTAGAATAAAATGACAGTAGTAAAAAAGGTCGTAATTCTTGTCGCATACGTCAAAACGTGCCATGTTAAGGCGAGGCGAGACCGGCCGATTGCACGTCGTTACTTGCGTCTGCGAATCCCCATAACTCAGTTTCGATGGCTCTGGCCGGCGTAAGCGTGCCTTGACTATAAGCGTTATCATACGAGATTCAGAATATGTTCTTTTTTTAAAACGAACTCGATTGAAAGTGTAATAAAGATTGAATTGTTGTACTATTACTTACATTCTTGAAGACGTAATATTATAGAGAAGAGATCACTAAACAAATGTATGATCTAGTTATACATATAATTTGATAACACAGAACCAAAATCCGATGCCCACATAATTATGATACATTATTTTAACGTCACAATCTAAGTTTTTTGCCTCCATTTCGAACATCGAAGGACGCGTTTGTAATCCGAAGCGCGCGTTTAGTCCAGGAGCGTTGTGCGCAGGCGCCGCTTTCCTTTCGTGACCTTTCCAAAAATAGCCAACTCTCTGCTTATTTGCTTTGCGGCGCGACTGAGGTTACTGGGAGAAAACTGCGTGTCTCCGATTTATCGGCGCGGGCCTTGATTGATTTTTCGCCCGTTTCCCTTAATGATAACGAACCGGCTATGAAAGTCTTGAGTGAAATATTGTGGGTAAACAAGCATTCAGGGTATATGTGGTTATCGGGCTTTCGAAGATTCATGTGAAGAGTATTTTTTGTTAGTTAATGTATTTTTATACAGTATTTATTGTTATTTTAGGATCAAAACAATGTATGGAGACATTTTATCAAAAAGCGTTTTAATTGTATAATTGCTTCATCTCCCACTGCGTCGCCAACCTGTATTTACCGAAACGAGTTCTCTCAAAGAAAGTGCCATACTGTAATCTTTAATTAATTCCGAGATAATTAATCAAGGAGCCCTCAAAAGTTTAAGATAATTTTGCAAACGCAAACCAGGTATTTTGGTGGTATATTAACGATCTTTGATAACGGTTCTTTTCTGTTCCGGGGCCATAATTAATTTGGGACAGCCGTAAAGTACTCGATTTATTGAGATATCTGGTAATTTTTAAGAAAGATAATCGTTGTTTATTGCTCGTCTGTTGCATAAGTGGATCTACATGAATATAAACAAAAGTTGGCAGTACGCAATCTTCGGAGGATCTCGTCTCGTGCTCTTTCAATAAGATCTTCGTTCTTGCACAGTTGTAGTCTGTGGGTGGCATAGACGCTACAAGTGTGGAAGTTAAAGGGTCAACTACAGGATGCAGTATATGACACGATCACACGTTTAGATTTAGACGACCTATACAGACCACAGTGCGATTGCCTAAATGCGGTTATATTAGGATTCAAAATGTGATTAAACTTATTTACTAGAAAATTAAAAAGCACTTTCTATTTCCACTTGTAGTAGCGAATTTAAATTAGAAAATGTGTGTACCTAGAGATGTAAAATAAGAATTAAATTAGGGCAAAGCGATGTGATTTACATTATCAGATCCAAAATAGGCCAATTGATTACCGTCAAAGGTCTAGAATCCACAAATTCACATTAAGCAAATAGTTGTCCAATAAATTTCGTTCAATTTGATAAATGGACCACCGTTCACCGTTCGCGTAATTCACTCACGTTTCGATTATTGTGCTCAAATGTCCACTTGAATGTTAAATGAGCTTGTAATTATTTGAATACTACAATTTATTGCTTGAACATTGTTCTGATGGCATTAATATGGATAATTATAGACAGGTAGTATTAGTGAAGATGAACAACGAAATATTATTCATGTACGATTCAGTTCATTTCCAACAAGCTTATGTATCTAATTTATTTGAAATAAATTATTATTTAAGCATAAGAGTCTATTTTATCCAAGAATTTACAACATCACAATTTGATTTTTATCCTTCCACTAATTGGAAGGAAACTTTCACGTTACTTTAAGCATTTTATTCACTGTATCATTTTTTTCATTTTTACGTCGTAGTGTTTGTTGTTTTCTCTTGTTTCTTGATGATATTCACAGTTACACTCCAAATCTCTTAGCTATGATGAGAGCCTTGATTCAGCCCCGTTACAGGCCCAAACAGATAAACGCCGCCAGGCATCGAATCCGGCACATTTCACAGACCACCCATCTCGTAAACATGAGTGAAACTAGAACATAGATTCCCATTATCTTAAGTTTAGTCACTCGCCCTCGGATGCAAATAAAATGCACTTTCTCTTACCGTTGATGCATAGTTAGTCTGACCAGTAACAGTTTACAGGATGTGTTTCATTTGTAAATCATATTTTTTTTATCTGAGTCGAATGTTGAGAGAGAGATTTGTCTGGATTGATCCAGGAAGCGATGGATAGGTTCAGCCTACCCTCTTAAGACGGGAAAATATAAGTGTATGTATGTTTTTAATTTAAATTATAATTATATTCTCACTCACTCACGTATTACCCATGACAAGTTTACAAACAATTCGATTTGAAGGAACTGTATATTATTGTAATAAATATTTATAAAATTTAATACACAAAATTTCAGTACCTCATTACAGTATACAAAGAAATTTCTAAGCTAATTCTAAATTATCCTCTCCTTTATTTGGAAAGACAACTATTACATACTATATGAAGTGAACAATCTCAGACCGTCCTGTACATTTGCAGTCGTTTGATAGAAACTCAATCATCGGTCCACTGCGCTAGCCGGTTGCATCATCTATAACCTAGCTATTATTTATATTCCTATTTACTGCTAAAGACTTTGCTTTTCACTACTGATTGGACTTTAGAATAGGCTCAGAACATATTTATCCTGCCAATGAACTCGTATTTTATAAGGCAGACGGCAATGGAATCATTAGGATTTCGTGATACGTTTCAGTCGCGATATACTTACAAATATTTCGAGCATAATCAACTGTATGTTCTTGTAATAAATATTTGTAAAACTTAATAAGCATTCAACGCAATAATATGTGATCTAATTTTTTATCCTTTAGACGTAAAGATACTGTAATATTAGTCAGATTCTGGAATTACTACCATAAATATAGCAGGCTTCTTCGGACAAAAATGATTGCAGTATTATGTATTAAGGCCATATCCACGACTGAATCACTCTACGTATGTTTATACCCATTTCATAATAACATTAAAGGCTAGGCATGCATGATGGACAGATTTCTCGCACCTTGCAATCTGCATTCGTGATGCAAAATAGTGAGAAGGTGACATTTAAAACACTAGTGTTGCCGTGTTAAATTGTCATTTATCGATGTCGATCCGTGATCCCGAATCGTGCGGGTCGTGCGAATCACAATGGCTATTTATTCAGCTCGAGTCGATTGTTTAATTAGACCCCTTTCCCATCACTGGCTTTTAAACGATTTCACTTTAGTTTAAAAGCGAATGGAATATTAACTGTAATACGAGACTTCATTGCAATTTTCGCTTTGAGTTGACTATTGCTCACTGATTTCCGTACATACATAATCATTCAAGTCCTTTAATCCCTTTCGAGTGGACAGACCACGGAGATAGGTCCCTTTATTCACTAAGTTGGGTAATTATTTTGTGACTAAGTGGCCCAAATCTCTATGTCTTCCTAAGCATCTAAATAAAGGTGTTTTGTATGCATACATGAATGCTTCAAAGCACACATTGACCCAGCTTTTATTAATCCATACCACAACATTACGAATCGTAAAATACCAATCAGAATACATTAATTTGCTCAATGGTCAGGTAACCTGTAACTAATTCATAGCAATTCGCAGTAAGTAGTAAAACAAGACTAGGGGCGCAGATTAGCCGGGAGAAAGTCCTCGTAATGTAGGCTCGCGACTATTAACACTCGATACTTATCGGCGATGGGAACTCTCGATATTCAATTCTGCAAAGGTACATGCCTAATAGCAGATCTGCCTTATATCGGAGTAATCGAAACATGTGTTTGTAATATTTGATTTGGATTTTGCAAGTTTATGATTGATTTATGTATAAATAAATTTTATGTTTATGAATGATTTATGCGGTACTTATAATTAATAATAAAAAAGGGAGTGTGAATGCACTAGTCGTGAAGCGTATGTTTTATTTTGTTTATAAATAATGTTAAAACTGTATTGATTTAAACATTGAGTAAACAATAATCATGAAAATGGAAAATTATCAAGAAACATTGAAAATTAAAAAAAAGGATTGTTAATTTACCTATATTTCTTTCGTTTTTATTAAAAAGCCATGGTCAAGTTTATACCTAAAGGAACCTTTGAATCGCTCAAGAATAAAACACTAGGCATTTAGTACAAATGTTCCGTACTAGCCGACAATAAACTATCTATTTATCTATCGCATCAGTCCCTGTACAAACGATTCGGAGTCACGAACCGCGATGTTTGTTTTACTTGTCCCTAGAAATATCTAGCGGGTTCTCTTCCCGGCGCATCGAGAGTACCATCTTAACTCTTGAACTGGCCGGTTATTTATTAAATAACATATTTTAATATTTTTTTTAATATAAAAATACATCTACGAAATGCTTCGAATACTACGATGAGGGAAACATCGTGAGGAAACCTACCTGTTCCCCGAACAGGTAACAAATTGAGTACTGACTATCTATCTGGTCAACACGGGGGTTCGAGGTGGCCATAAGATTACTACCTTCGCAATTGCGGAGATGCACACATAAACCTCTGAATACCCTGCAAGTGTTAATGGTCGTGAATGCGTTTGTCTTTGTCTTTTTTAAATATTTTCAAGATGATTTTGGTTTTAACATTTTTAAAGACGATTTTTCTGGGTACTCTAATCTCTAAGTATGTATGGGATTAATCCAAAGGAGATAACTAATAGGAATTTGTTGTGATTATTAAAACTTAACTAATTGATAAATATTTTATTTGACACATACGAGTGAATTTATAATAAGTTATTAGACACCTTGGTCGTGACTGTGTCTACATAAGTAGTACGAATATCTCTGAATATTATTTAGAAAATACGCATTATTCCAATGAAACTTAATTAACATGGTCACATTCATAGCTTTTCAGTCAACTATCATAACAGTTAAGAGGTTAAATTGCAGGTTAGTTAACGCAAATTAACCTCTGAGCTTTGGGTCGTTATTCAGGTGTCGGTCGGTGAGTTAAGTCAATGTTACTGGTCGAGCTTGTTTAATTTACCCCGTGATAGTATCTTGAATTTCGAACTTTGACTTCAATAACTTATATTACTTCTATTTAAGGTTCGTGTCATAGGACGTTTTTTACGATGTCTTTGCCAGTGTAAGATAGCATTTTTTTAATATATTTTGACTGATTTATATTTGGTTTTTTATTTCTTTATTAAAAGCCAATTACCAATAAGTCTGATTCGGCCAAATATAACACTACTATTTATTGTTAAACATATTACAAAAAACCTGTAGCTCCATCTATTTTTAGTAACACTCAAACACAAGCCCTACTATAAAGTTCACGTTATTTTGGCCGGGCGTATACCTCGACCAGCCATGTTCCCGTCGATAGGCCGCGATAGATAAATTGCAGATTTATCGAACGACCTCTTCGAACAATTGAAATTTAACGTCGCATTTTATTTAACGAGAAACAATAATTTGTTCGCTGAGGCGTAACATCGGGAGAGATATTTGCTACGGGGAGCACCGATATCGGCTTCATCTGAGCTGAGTAACGGCCGGTTATGACAACTTATGGGATCGGGAACAACGCTCCAGTAGTATGAGAAAAATATAATATCTATAGCGAGCTGTAGAACTGTAAACAAACAACTACGAAATATTATATTGTATATACATATAGTAAGTTCTTTATATTCATACCTCATCTTTTTATGGGTCTAAATATATTTTTATTTTATTTCCACCTTGAACTACTATGTTCTCATCTCATTAATATTATTATTCTTAACATAGACGTCTAGAGTTATGATACATTTATGTTATGTTAACATATTATTGCATTATCCTACGTAAATATACACACACACACATCATGCCCGTTTCCCTATCTAGAGGTAGGCAGATAACACGGATCCCAATCTGTCCAGATCGTAAACAATGCTTTTACAACAATTCTTTAATAAATACATATAAACAAAATGTGTATGTACGGACATACTCGCTTAAAGTAGTTTAGAAAAGGGTGAATAGAATACACGGTCAATTATATACCTTACCTAGCACCTAAATCAGAACTGAGATACATAAATAGTTGAATTAATCCCGCCTTTTAAGTGATTCACTTCTCGGCTTGTAAGTGAAAATGCCAGCCGGGATTGAACCCGGGGCCGCTTCTAACGGCTTACATTTGCCTTACTTAGCCACGCAACAGGTTCACGTGTCCTTTTAAGTTAGCTGACATTATTATTTGCTTAATGCCAACTGTGTTTACTTAGCACTTACGATGGTCGTGATAGGGTGGCTAGAGATTAAGGTGCATTGTTGGGTGAAATATCGTATTTATAGATAGGTATTAATGCTCGTCTTTGACAGATAGGTCTGTAGAGAATAAAACTCAATAAAGATTTAAAACACTACACACTACATAAAAATAAAGGGTGACGATAGGAGTACCTATAACCGCCGAGTGTGTATGAGAAGATGCATGAGTATCAATGAAGCGAAAGTGGTCTGTCAGGATCGAGACAAATGGATATCCGTGATATTCGCCTACCCCTCTACAGGGTATCAGGCGTGATGTGTATGTATGTATGTAAAAACAAAGCTTAAAAATATTACTTGAATCGTGTATATCTAAATATACCATGAAGTTAATAATAGCAAAGCTTTTTAAAACTTTACTTAATTAAACTGAATTACTCGCTTACTCCAAAATCTTCTTATTGACTAAAAAGCATACATATTTTTTGTCTAACTAAAACCAATATGTCCACATGACACTGTGAGTAAAAAGTCCTGTTTTCGAGAATAAATCACGGCGACCACTTACATGTAACTTGTAAGGTGGTTAAGCCAAACACACCTGTGTTTGTATTACTACGAGATGAAATGAAGTAGAAAGATGGCCTTTATATAGATGTTTGTAAAGTATACGTCAAATATAGTCTAGTCTTGGTCAACCCAACATAATGAAGTCAATGTTAGAGAATAAGTGCATACATATTACATATGTATATACACAACACGCATATACACAACTCCCTGTAGAGGTGTAGGCACAGATCAAGGATTTGTCCAATCCTGACAGAACACTTTCACTTCAATAACACTCAAACACCTCCTCCAATATACTCGTCGGTTATAAGTTATTAATGTTTAGAATAATAGACAAAAATACGGTTACAACAATTAGTAGAAAGATATAATATTTTATGATAATAGAATGATGACCGAGATGATTAATTTAGCAACGCCAATATTAGTTTGCTAATTCTTTAGTTACGGCTATTCATAGTTTTCTATTGCCAATGGGCGAAATTCTCGTATCCAAATTCAATATTGCGCAGTACTAAACCTATAGGCAATAATAAATTAATTAAATTTAAAGGCACTTAATATATTAATTTTATACGACATTATATCATACTCAAACATTGATCGTGACGCAAATTTGTGTAAATGTAACTTGTGAGCTTGTTAAAGATAATTACATGTTTGTGGCTTATCTATACCGCTAATGGATTAAGTCAAACGCTTGATTTATATAAATTTAATTAATATTATGGGTACCGATATTTTTTAATATACCACTGGTTTCAAGTAGGACCGAAACATTGATATTCAAGGACATAAAAGCACACGCACTATCAATGCATACAAAATGAGATTTAATAATAAAAAGGATAATCCGTTTAAATGCATATTACGAACACGGAGTTCAAAAATACAGACACGCGCCAATGCACCCATTTATTATCCCTTTCAATATGATCTCCAATGGTTATTCCTGGTCACATACATAATAAATAAAAATAAAAGTTTAATGTTGTCATATTAACTGTCAAAGTCATTCGGATGCCATCTCGTAAGTGGAATTTGAGGTTACAAATAAAAGTCGCTGTAAATTTTGGTGCCTGAATAAAAAGCACAAATCATAAGCATAAATCAGGATTAGATTTTTATGACAATCTTCAAATAAGTGGTTAAATATGGCAAATAAGTAATTTGCATGCAAATTCTTGTTTTAATAATATACAAAAAGCCAAGATTGTCTGAGCTTTGAGATAAAATTTTAAAATATTTGTCATGTAGCTTATGAATTTAAATGTCTATCTCTTGATAACTGTTGCGTCCATTAAAAATCTGCATATCTCTAACCTTATCTATTTATGTTAACATATTATTTTTATTTAACCTGACAAGAGACTTTCTATTTATGCCTGGTCACCCTCCCTTATTTGTATTTCTCGTCAGGGTAGAATAATCATTGTGAGAGAGTTATGTCTGATGCATTTTAATCAGAGATTTCAATCTAATAGTCACGGGGGTCACAGTATGTGATTTTGAGTATAAAATCACATACTGTGACAATACTGTGGCAATATTAAAAAGGAATCGTCCATTTATAAAGTAATATAAAGAATATAATTATTAAAAAGTATTTTAGTAAAACAATTTTATATAAAATATAATAAAGATCATAAAAAACCGACAAGAAGTGACATTTTCATCTTTTATCTGACAGAAAAATCTGTCAATTTCTTAGACACAGATTATACACTATACAGATAATTTTGACAGTCAATCTATCTTTAAAGGACCATACAGAACATCGCTTGCATCAAAGCAAGTCATCGAGCGAGACTCTGGGTCTCACGTGAAGGCATTTAGGGATACCTCACCGAGACGCATCCCTAATGAGAGAATGCTTCTCGGCATTCGGGTTTGATTCACCAATTTTCATGCCACTTGGCAAGAAGTTTTGGGAACCGAATTACTCGTATTATGTATGCTATAGATGTTTTATTGGGTCTTAAATAGTTAATTACCTCTGTAGTATAAAATATGTATTAAAATAAATACGACAATAAACAAGTTTCGATTAGATTTACTTTTTATATTGAAATGAATTTTTAAAGGCTTATATCGAAGAATCAATTTGATTAACAAATTTTATTACCTTAGTATTGTCTTGCTATATTAAGTAAACATTAATAAAATACTTAATCTAATTGTTAATTTAGAACGGAATCCGTTATAGTTTATTATGACTCATATTTCTTGCTTTCTTCCCCAATTTGAAAAAAGAGACCTCCAAACATCAGTTAACAAAAGCAAGTAGCAATAAAGCTTAGTAATTTTGGGTCCCATATAATTTTCCTTCCATGTGTGCGTTTGAACCAGCGTTTGTATGTGTGTGTCTCCCTATAAATATTCGAATTCCTGACGAAAGAACGCTCTCGGTTTTGTTTCACCAATTATCATGGTTCACTTAACAAGTGTTTTTTGGTCACGAACTGGGCTTGTGGTGGTTCGAAGGTCCGGTATGCTGAGCTGTTTAGAGCATTTGCATTCTTGAGGTGGACCTTGGGCTGTGTTTGTACGCGTCGAAGCATCCTTTTGAAGACGGCATAAAAAACATTCTCTTCGGAACTCCTACGTCCATTAATTCTAGTCTGAGACGCAAATAGAAATAACCTTTTGAATAAACGCACCTGTTTCTTTAACTGTTGAAATTCTAAACCCGTGACATCGGATTAAACATACAAACGAAGCTCACTAAGTTATATTATCTTGCATATTCATTTCTAATTACTATAAATTCCTTCTCCCAGTTCATAAAGAATGTAACATTAGAATCCCATTTCGCACAAATCACGCTCTATCTCTACGACATTAATGAACATTAAGAGCCTACCTATAGATATCGGAGCCAGCTGGTTATATCGTGGTTCGTGATCGCATAAACAAATGAGCGGTGGCTGTCAGGTGAATTGCGCGCGAAACGAGACAGTCCCTATTCTACATCCGACACGGTTGCGACACAGATTAGCAGAGTGTGGGGCTTGGGTTATTAGTTATAATTGATCTGTCTGCCCTGTGATAGTCTGTGGGTTTAAAAGGAGGTTACTTGGAAGGTTGCTGCCTAATTCCTTACAAGTCGTAAGAAGAACAAATGATGGTTATGTTAAAAGATAAATATCAAGTACCTATAATCGCCGAGTGTGTATGAGTGTCAATGAAGCGAAAGTGGTCTGTCAGGATCGGGACAAATCCGGGGATCCGTGATCTCTGCGTTACCCTCTACAGGGAATCAGGTGATATATGTATGTATGTATGTCAAAAGATTCTAACAGGCTTTCGTTATTTTAACCATCCCGAAATGGAAATGGAAGTTCCAATAAGCTTATATGTTGACCTGTTGACCTATTTCATACGACCAATTTCATACGTAAACTACTACTTACATAGAATTATAAATAATAAATCAAGCTCCCTCTGATACATTGAAAATATCAAAGCAAACCTTACACCCATAATTGCAAAAGAAGTAGATACCAAAACCACTAGGTATCGAAAGGTTACGATACCGGATCGCTCTTTGAACTCGGTGATTGAAAATAATACGTGGTTTGGATGTTAGCCATGTATTGCGAATGGTTCTGCCATGAAATTAGAACTAGCTGCGATACTAGTCTGAATCTCGTTCACCGCCTTAAAAGGAGACATGAAATTGTTCACCGTAGAAGCGGACCTACTAAGAAATTTGATATTGAGGAATAAATGCATAATGTGTGCAACATTAGAAGAAACTTTATAAAAAAGTCAGTTTCTATAACTCATTTGACATAGGTCTGTTAATTATATAACAAATTAAATTATGTGTTGTTTGTTTTATTTTAGTATCTATCGAAGCAAACACTTAAGTAAATAGTTTTATGTTACTTTTAAAATATTCGTCACTTTTGAATTATGCAGTAATTTGTAGAAAGCAAGCTTATGGATATCAGGGAGGTGATAATATATGAAATCAATACGTGAGCTCAGTATTCACTGAGTATGTTTGTTCGTTTTGTTTGCTTTCTTACTTTAGAGTTAATTACTTCAATCACAGGCGTAAGCATAGTAACAACTAATATTTGCTAACGTAATAAGGAAAACGATTATACGCATTTCTTAAAGGATGCGTTGAATACTAATTATAATGAAAGTTATTTGCAAATCAATAATATTACATAATACGACGCGTGTATACTAACCGGACGTTTTTATTTAATCTAAACCGACATAAAGTAAAAGTATTTGTGGTGTTGTCGATTCGCATAGTGTTATGGTATACATGAATGAACAGAAATAATATTATATGTACTGTACTTATATGTATTACTACATTTACTTGACTATCATAACCTTATGAAGATCAATGAAGGGTGATGATGGCATTTAATAATCTTTCCTTCACCAATGAACGTGTACATAAACATAAACCAAATACATGCTGTTTAAGTTAAAATCAAATATTTGGAAAATAAGTAAGTGAAATATCGAGAACGAGACGATCTCAATGGTAAGCCCCCAGTTACAATTCGCAGTTGTTACCGAGATATCCCAGATTCGTGTGCCGAGGAGCATTAGGCAGATTGTCCTATTGCGACAGAGTTGTCTAGGGCTTTGATCACGTCGTTACCAAGGTATCAAACGAACACTGCGCCAAGGTTCCGAGTATTGCAATGGTTCTAGTTTCACATGCTTTGAAATCGGAACTGAAGGAGTAAGACGAGCTTTATGGATTTTAATTTCTTGTAAATGCAGTTTAAAGGTTTGCTTACATTTCAATTCTGTTTGTGTTTGTGTTTTGTATGTTTATGTGACAAACATTTAACATCATAACGTGTTTTGCGAAAATAATATTCTCATAACATTTTATAATCAATATACAAATTTTATACAATTATTTTATTGATATAACACGACAAATGATTCTCTCTATTCTCTTAATCTCTCTCTCTAAATGGGTATCCGTGATGTAAGGAAGTACCCCTCTGTAGGAAAATGGGCAATATGTGTTTACGTGTACGTAAATGCTTACTTACACGCTTTAAACAACTGTTAACCAATCAACGTAACCCAATTACACAGAAAACGAAATCGGGAATCCATCATACAAGTGGGTGACGTGAAAATGGGAACCATCAGTCAGGGTAGCAATAATCCCATACCCTGCTCTGGTTTCTTTGAGAGGGCAATTGCCTCAATTATGTTGTCAACGGGCTGGTGCACCAATGTCACCGCTCGCAGCAGATCACCCACAACTGGGTCAGGGTGGGCTCTATTCTAGCTTGGCTTCTCTAATTAGATATCGAGGGATTAGACTTACGTTGATTCATAATGGATTCATTGCTTTGTCAATAATTAGAAGGGTACTTACTGGCTTTAATTTTAAATGACAATCGTTTGCGACATAATGACGATGATATAAAATTATATTTATTACTGTTCAAACCGGGATTTTAAGTTAATAAAGTCTTTTAATAATAAAAGTTGAAATGACTAAGCTAGCAGAACATTAATTGTAATTTTGTAGCAGGCTACTAAAGACGTCCATTGTTATATTTTATTTATTTTCTTCTTAATAGTCCGAAGTAGCAACGGAATAAGCCTCCGTGGGCCTCAAATGCTTTCCAATATGTAGTTTCTGTCATCGTTAATCTGTCAGACTTTCGCATTCCAGATTCGAAATTTTGAATTTTGAGCTCTCGACAGGAAAACTGTTATGAATTGTAGGTTTAACCTCAGTGTTTTGAGAAGAGGAGTTATGTTTAGTTCGACCACAGTGTATCCAACCAACCAAACAAATTCAAGGTTAGGAACTGCTAATTTTCGAAATCAATGTTACGCATCCATTTTAAATTGGTATGGTATGCGTGTTATTGATTTTTAGTTCCTTTTTAAGTTTTGTAATGAAACGTAAACAGCAAAGGATATGAAGATCATCTATTAATTTGATCGTATAATCATTGCTCGAAGTTTATGTTATAGCTAACAAACACGGAAATATTAAATACAAAAAATCCAATGCCATTCGGGTTATTTTTTGAGTTTAGAAATAAAATAAGTTACGAACAATGCAACATTACTTATCATAATCTAATATTAATATTAGATAAGAAATGTTTCGGTCATTATGTAACAATGAATTCATATAAAAACTCAGACACGTTTTAGTTACAAATGGCATTGTAGTAATATCAAATGCAATGCTAGCCAGGTAACAGGATTATTCTATTTAGCTTATAGACTACAAATATTATTTATCTCTTTTAATCTAGTCTTCTCAATAAGTATTGTTACATAATATGGTATATATTGTATAATATTGTTATAGGCATATATGTATTAAATTGTCGCAAGATACATATGTACAGTCAAGTAATTTGATGATATGTCGTAGGTCACTTTTGAGCATGAATGATGATGTTGAATGGAACATTAGTGACTGGTTACTAGCCCATCGTCCAATTGATTCCATTGGCCCTAGTTCCTTAGTCACGTCCTACGACATACCGGAAAGAACGGCAGCTAGTTGAATGATAATTGATAATTGACACGTGATAATTTAACGTAACCTAGAAAGCAGATATCTTAATATTTATTCGATCCGTTAAGTGGGAAGGAGTGATTTTTCTATGAAATAGCTACACGTTTTAGTGTCAAGTCAACATTCAATTTAAACGAGTGTTCTTTGCATAGTGAAATCTACATTTCTTGATGATAATATAAACCGGATTCGCGCCCATGTAGTCAGTTTGATTATTTATGAGTATGCGAATTTGAGAGGCACATTATTAGCTTATTTTGCTACCGGGCATTAAGAAGATGATCACGCGAAAGCTTTATAGAATACAAATGATGTTTTTAGAGTTTTACAAGTGTTGTCGCTGAATGGTAAAGGTGCCGAGAAATAGTATGAAGTATTAGTCAAATATGACACGGATATTGAAGTGCTTTTTTTGCAAGCAAATCTTTGAGTACATTAATTTTACTAAGAAGTGTTAACCTAATCTCTTTGTCAATTATTCGTGGAACTTGGATCTTTATTTTCTCTATGACAATCCTAACTTAGCCTGTCAAAACATGAATTTAGGATTAGATTATTTTGAACGTTCAATTCGTCTGTGGATGTGTTAGTTAGATTATATACAGTTTTTATTTTATTTAACAGGAGTCTTTGTAAAGTTACGATGAAATCAGGAAATGATTATAGTAATGTAATTTGTCTATCAAACAAGCAGAAATACATTCAATATAAAAACTCTTTGCGTGGCTACCAAATACCCTTTTTTACTTGAAGGTTTCTGAACATTCCAACTACCGATATAGTACCTTTCGTCTATTACTACGCCATGAGTCACGGATTATGTCATCGGATGTCGAGCGTCAACCCAGAGCGAAGATCGTAGCCTTGGACTGTCAAACAGTGCTCTACGGGGTGACTAATACCTCGCCGTTTGGTATGATATTTATGTGGATCAAATGATAGTAGTAGCTTTTTTGTGACTTAGTTCTTATCGGTCTTTTATGCGAGCTATGTAGAGGTGTTTATCAGAGTATGATCTGTTAATGTTTTTAAGGTAGAGCTTGGAAATTGATTCATGTATATAATATAGTATGATATAAGTGTGTGAAATCTTTATAAAGGTATTAACCGTTGATCTATATACAGTGTTCGGGTATAGGAAAATTACATTTCAAATTACTTTTTAAAGTAAGTTAACGATGTCATTATAAGTTATTTAACGTTAACAACGGATTTTATGGAAAGAAAGTAATTAGTTCTAATAGCTTATGCAATTACATTAAAGTTTTAAAAACATATTTTACATTTTCGATTACAGTATATTTTTAAACACGTGGGTTCGAGGTGACCATAGAATTCCTACCTGCAATTGCGGAGTTGGAAACCTGAACCTCTGACTTCCCCGCAAGGGTTAAGGTATATTTTGAAGCTGAAAAATTATCTTATTCTTCACGATGTTGCTTATTATCTCTACATGTATATTAACAATAATTTTACATGTTATTTGTTTTACATGTTGGTAAATATACATACATAACAAACAAAACAACAATGCCAGTGAAATCTGCGCCCGTGTAATTTGAGCCACTCATTGAGCTCAATCTAAAGTGAACATCGAGTGTCTTTGTCAAGTCAATTCTGCTGAACATATCAATCAGATCGTTATCGCAATAAATAAGCGACATAACAGTTGTTCCGGAATGCTGATAGACGAGAAATCAACCGATCAAAGACCATTGATCAAAGCCCAGTCGATATTGATGCGTTTTGCATACACATACGTCGATACAAGGTTGATGGCAAGTGTGTATGTTTATTATGTAAGCGTCTATAAATTAAAGGGTAGTGTTTAAAGACACATCAGATAATACGAAAATGCACTCCTAAAATACTGAATTGTATACCAAAATGATCAAGTACCTACCCAAACCTAACATTAGCTATGCGTTTAGCTATATTTTGGTGTACATTTAATTATTTTAGATGTGCATTTAATTATTTTCCAAAATTAAAACTTTACAATCGTTTTTCTAAGGATATTCTTTTTTGGCATTAGCATATTAGCTTTGTTAAGTTCTCATACATAACAAACCTTAATTATATTTGTGTATACGGTGGATTCGGTAAATTCACTACTCCATTGATATATAAGTTAATGATCAGTTAATTAAATATTATTAATGTCATTCTTAACCTGATACTGGTGCTAAAAATTACGGAAACCTTTTATAATATATTACAAATTCTACACGTCTTCTATTTATCTGTCCAGAATGTATAATTATGTATTTAATTACCAAATAAAACCTTAACCATTCATTCGACTTTCCTTTTATCCAGTGTCAAGTTTAAAGCCTAAAGAAAAAGTGACTTACAACCATTCGTGTCCAAGATGAAATGTTATGACAAGTAACAGTGAGAGACGCGACGAAATGTTGAGTAATACGATACAGGTAAAAAGTTTCTGTACGAGACCATGATAACTAGTTGCGTTTGGTAGATTAAATCTTGAGGCTTGGGAATATGATGAGAGCCATCTATCTATTTTGTTGTGTAAACTAACTATCTGGTATATTGGTAATTTATTAGGTAAAACAAAGAACGAATAACGTATATGTTTTTGAAACCTCATGCAGTCAAATTCGTATTTTTCGACAAATTAGTTACTTTATATTAGTATTATCGAAAGTGCAATGTACACGCAAAAATCTAAACAATATTACAGAGCCTCTATCTATTCCAAAAGGGATTACAGTAATGATGCTCGAATTGTAATAAGGTGTTATCATTTTATGTAACTACCGTTTAGAATTTGAATTATTACTATATTCGAACTACGTAAAGACAAAATACATCTCTCACTCAAGTACCTCAATATTTTTTCGAGAGATAGTCTTCTAAAGAGTCTCACGTATCAAGTTCATCTGAGAAATAAAACCACGTAGACACAACATAAAAAACCCGTGAAGAAACCATACTGTATTTCGTAACCACTTTTCACCTGAGTGATGCATTTTGTAATATAACAAGTAGCTTCTAGCTAGGAATACCGTTATTACTTACTTATTTTTCAATTATAATTTTGTATATCAATTCTCTTTTTACTCACGCGTTTCGAGTTCTAGGAAATACATTTATGATACGTAACACATGAACGTGAGTATAAATTACAGTCAGGTACGATTTTTTCGCGTCATTAGTACGAGAAATCAATGTTGAACCCAACCTAGTAATTATGACATGCACACATCACTACCTCGAGAACTTTCTTTTGCGCGTTCACAACTCGACACCGCTGTGTTAATTGTAATAAGTTTGAAGAATCGATTTTAAATCTACTTTCGATTCACGCCCCAAGACATTGTGTCAGGTTTGAATCGAACCTTTTTGACATCGAATATCGCGTGGACTAACTTACGACCTCATATTTTGGCAATACCACGACGCTAATGAATCGATACAATCGATTATTTTTACACTGTAAATTTTTTTTTTAACAAAGATAACTTGAAATTATTATATGAACAATGATTTGAACCAAGATTGTTTTGGTAAGAAATATGACTATAAACAGTTATAGTTAATAATTAAACATAATATTGTTATAAAATAATGATTTTTCTCGTAAATGATCTGCCAAAACATAACTACAACTATATTCTTGAGAGCATTCACTACATGTATGTGGCTTGTCAATTGCTTCGAATATATATATAATGAACTACTGTTCGTCAATGGCTTACAATCGACTGTCAATAAAACTACAGTACTACAGTACTGTGATAAAACTAGCTCTCAAATAGTATTGCGTAGGAGTCGTGTTAATGACAACTAAAGTGAGAGCTATAAATATTTATTGGGTCAGGTCTTCAATGAGCTAGAAGAATGAGAAAGTGGGAAATAAAATTAATTATTTTCAATAAAGAAGCCCTGATTATTTATTCACTTTACTGGTTTTAAGACACTCTAAGCTCAAGTTTCACCTATTATTGAGCATGAAGTGTGATAGGCGGTATTGTCGACTGAAAAAAACATTAGAAAGGTATAAATCATTAGTTTGATCTATTTATATACTATAATGAAAATTATATTAAGTACTTAAACCACCACATTCAGCAATTTCAGTGCCCACATCTACAAGCATTTGTCATCATAAAATTACTGTATTATCTCAGACTATTCTAGACTTATTAAACTCAAATCAGGGTTATAACTTTACAGCTTTTGCAAATGTGATCCGATGTAAGTCAGCAGCGTGCACACATGTGACTACCTATTGAGTCCAGCGCATTAAGAGAAGCCTTATAGGAGAGGCGCGACTCACGAGCGCAACCTGTTGTAAGCTCACACCGTTAGAGATGCGATAAAAAGGCATTTGTACCGATAAAGAGCTGAACGGTATTATTCGCCTAAAGCCAATTTATGACGAAATTTACGATTTGATAATTTGCGGGTTCTTGGTAAACGTCAATGAAGTGCAACGGGTCATTTTTTGGGTTCAGTTTAGTCAGATTTTGGATACGATTTTATTTTTAAAAGTATAAGGTGACGTATTAGTGGTATTAATATATTTTGTTAATAAAATGGTAAAGTGAAGCAAGTAAATTAGATTCTCAAAGAGCCTGACCTCAAAATATGACGTTACTACATATTTTAGTACCGTGTACGTATAATCTAATAAAGCCGATATTATATTTGATCGAAGGTTTACTTCCCTACAAATGATGATTTATTCGGTTGTAAACTATTTTATTACTATATCTCATAGAGAGAGCTCAGTCAATTTATCTAAACGACACAGTCGCTAGCCTAATTGCGTAAAACCCCACGCAAGCACTTAGGAAATATTATTAAAATATTCTATGAGCATTTTAAAAATTTCACTCAGCTTTTGTTTTGTCGAAAGGAGATTGATAAGATCTGGACGCGTCATAAAAACGTATTCACGACCTACTTTTGTGACGATAATCGTTACATAAAATCGTGACAGACAACGACAAGTGACAAGCTTTTAATATTAAACAATCCCAGATTTTTATCGATATTTCGCAACGTAATATTTCACTTCACTAGTGTGGAAACTAGTATGTTCGTTCTTCCTGGGTCGCTCTCTTTCGCACTCAATTTACGTATGATGACACTAATGCTCGCCTGAGGTGCAGAAAAATCTTAGAGGAGTCAATAACTAAATGAGCCAACAATTACGGATATTCTGAGAAAAATCTATTAGAAAATTGATTCTTTTGTACATAAGTTATTGCTTAGTTAACCAGGTATTTATCTACTTAGACACTAAATTGTAACACAAAGTGCTATAATATATAATAACATTTGTATTATTTAAGATTACGTTAAAGCTAATATCCCCAATTTTAATTTGCAGAACAAATTATCTAAATAGATATATAAATTATAACATGTTGTATTTTTAATGTCTCCGTATCTGAACCTCTAGCTCTCTAAGTGTAAGACAAATATATGTATGTTAAGTATACACATATGTTTGTATGTAAATAGCAGGACTAAATTAAATATAGAGAAGAATCTGATATAAATTAACTTAAGTACCAAAAAACCTGAAACCCTTGACTCGAATACTTAGGTCCTAGGTAATAATAATAAGCACTAGCACATACTAGGAACAAGTACTCAAGATTAATTCCAACTTGTCAGTTTTAGGTTAAGTTGTATTTACGCATATTATGCAAGTTACAAATGCCAGCACTTTAAACATAAATTAATTAAATTAATTTTAGACTAATGTTGAGTTATTTCTAACTTGATAAATGATAATGTTAAAGTTCTTATTATGATCAAAATTTACGGTGTTTTTATATTTTAACTGTAAAGCATACTTCTGTATCCAGTCTTATTACTTTTTGGGAAGATAATATGTAAAAAATACTTTTCTTTCTGACATGCCGTAAGATATGAATATTTACTTGGGCTAGATTATTATTATTGCACACTCTGCTACCGAGATTTAGTCTCTACCTAATAAAATATATTCCTTGTTACACATCATACTAAAATGGATTACACAAATCATTAAATATATCCTAATCATAAAACCGTCAAACGATTTGTAGAAACATGCAACGCTGTATTAGTGTAGTAAAGATCTACATTATGCAACACAGGTTTACGTAGCTAATGTACGTATTGCGATTACATCGATCAAAAATCGAACTTAGAATCTCAGCATTAGCCACGGGCAATTTAGGTAAATATTCCAAGTCCATTACACGGCTTAACATTAAGTAATAACTTTATCAACTTAAAATCTGTTTTCCTTACACGGCGTTAACAACTTCTCTCGATAATATACAGCATAATGTAACACTTTATTATCAAGAGACCTTAATGTCAAATATTAGCAAACAACTAATTACTATAATTATAAGTTGTTAAAGTTCTACGCGTTTTGCTAAAGAATCTCTAAGCAATTTAAGCAAACCAGTTAAAGTGGTAAAGAGTGTGCAAACTACATTCTAATTAAAGGACCTAATCTATAGTCGGTATTACTTAGAGACTATTTTATGATATTATTCGTTAAAGTACTATATTTGATATATTCCCTTTACTAACTGTCTCATTCTAGTCTAAGGTCTAAAAAGAATGCTTGTAGAAAGTGATTAAGAAACTACAGGACAATATAATCTATTGAACAATGGCCTAGCTACCCGTGACTAATGTTCCATATAAATGCAAATACAACCCCAGCCTGAATGTTAAAAGTGACCAAGGAGATTTCACCGGAAAAGTATATAAGTGTGTATGTCAAATAGATGAAAAGTAAAACCAGCTCAGCCCTTAGGATAGATAACAGTTAATGTCTGCACCTTCATAATAAACTTTAGTATTACCAAAATTTTCCAATTCATATGTACTCATAGAGTAATCGAGGACATCTTGTGGTCGAACATATAAGCAAATAATGATCAAATGTGTAGTGACCTACTTTATACCGTATGAAGGTTTAAACTAAGTTTAAACCTACCGCCAACGAAAAACATCTGTGCAATTCGTAGATAAAATGTTTACCTGAAATGAAAAGAAAATATTGTTAGAAATATTACCAAGTAAATGCACACGTGACGAGAACAGTTTTAATAATAACTTGGCTTAATATACTTTTGAGATCAGTTAAAAGAATAAGTAGAATCAATAAAATTGTTTTTAATTATGGTATTTTAAGCAGTATAAAGAGTGCTTTACGCAGTATTTACATAAATTTAAATCTGTTTTTGATGAACACTATTAGACACTGAGAAATCCAATAGCCGATTAAATAAATGTTTATATAAATATAATATTAAGAATTACATCGTGAAGAGCCGCAATATTCCAACGGGAAAAGGAAATCAGTCATTAAAATAACATGAAAATAAATGCCTACGATATCTGTATAGAGTTACTAAACTGAATAAGCTAGAGCCCGCTTTCGACTCAGGCAATCGATGTTTTTAATAGTACATCATTAGTACGAGGAAATAGTTTATTTTCTAGTTTATAAGCAGATAGGTTCTAGCATGGACTACGCGACATAGAAATGTAGTTATTATATAAAGAGCTCATAGAACAATAACAGACAAAATAAAAGGAAAACTATATTTTAGGAACCAACATGAAAAGAATAGTTTAATTTTATTTAAAATTCATACCGCGATTCATTTGTATTAGTAATTTTTTAATGTCTTAATCGTAACAAAACTAAACTACAGTTAAGAAATTGCCAGTATGATACATGATAATAAAATTAAGCGCTATCCTTTTCTATCCAATCAACTTTATACCATCTATTCCAGAGGACTACGAGTTAGATATCCCTGAAATACTTTTGTACCTAAATATTATTATTCAGACCATACATTGTCTATAAAATCACGTCTTTTAATCCCTTTTGGGACAATAACTTAGAAAGACAATTTGTCCAAGACCAGAGAATCTCCTAGGTGCCTTTTTAGTGTAATTATTATTATTATGTTGTTATATGTTATTGAAACCATGCTATGTCTAATACCAGTCCATGCTAATGTCGCAAATATTTCAAAGTCTGTCTTTCGTCGCTTTCGTCATGACTACCATTAAGTTGTTTTCGATGTGCTATCGGCGCATCTATCTAGATGGCCCAGGGATAGCTTTGGCGGCCTTTGCAACCTTAATTGGATCTTAGCTTAATTGCACGTGAAATCAATAGATGGCATGAAAGGTTTACTTTGAACGATTAATGGCAGATTTCTAATGTAATTGTCTGCGTCAATTAAATAGGTATTTCATTTCTAGAATGAAAAAGAAAGTTCAAAATAAAAGAATCGTTTTAATGGTATTTAAAATTAAAACTCTCTTTATGTATAGTGTTAGTAGGGAACTTAAGTATTAATATGGAATGAAACTGCCTTTTTTATTCGCAAAAGGGGCATAGGGTAGGTATTTATGTCTTATTATATGTTGCATTGTTGAAACTTAATATAGGGCGTGAATCACTCAAAAAGATCTGTTCTCTTTGTTAAAACAGTAATATCACTTTCTCTGCTAAGCAAATAAGTTATCGCCTACGCAGCGTTACTTAATATTTCTTTTTATTAAAACTTGTATGTAAGACAAGATGAGCTCTCAAGGAGTTTGCATTCATTGTTCACGTCCCACTCTGATGGAATAAAACCTACATGGTAGCTTGTACCTTCATGCTTATGGGGAAATAAATGAGTAGTAAGTATAAGAAGATTTTAACAATTCTATGAAGCTTCGTCGTAATAATAAGTCAAACAGTCAAAACAATCGGTTTTGTTTAGTAAGGAATTTAAAAAGGTGATCATTTTTGTTTCAACCTTGCTTTGACTTAGTTACAAAGCACATCTTTTTACGTCTTTTTATGAAATCCAAGTAATATACTTCTAACATTGTCTTCTTCACACAAATGGCAAAGTTTGTTCTTTACGAGTAGTTCATTCAAATGAACCGTAGCTAAAAGATCATCACTGGCACTTTTCGAAAGTCCATTTCTCATAAACAATACTAGTGCAGACTGAACAATGTGTTTCGTAGCACATTAATAATGCAATAACGGATTCGGATCGGAGCATATCCTCAGGCCCTAAGGCTATAGAGGAGGAACAGCGCGGCGGATGCGTTTTTGAAGCCTAAGACTTCTATTATAATTATAAGAATATAGAGGATTTTAGCAAATATATATAAAAGAAAATTTACGGTAATTGTTAAAAATGACGCTCATGTTCCATATAAGTAAAGGTTTAACAGTGTTTAATTTATTTATAATAAAGGTATTCGAAATAAGTTATACACACATTTGACATGTAAATTAAAATTTGAAAAGATTTCAGTAATGTGCAGCTTTGTGAAAGTGTCTAATAATTGAACTAGTACCTTCGTTTTAGTAGCATTTGACACGATTTTAATTAAATATTCGGGAATGATACAAATATGTATGAAAGTTTAATGTACCCTCTAATACAGAGATGGCAACATTATAATATTTCTATTTTACAAATCTTAAGGAATAAATAAGGAATATGTAAACTTTCTTCTTAATTTTGTACATTAAGGAATAAGTAAGGAATACCAAATTACTTGTCTTATAATTATGCCAACAACTTTTTTACCTTTAATCTTCAAATCTTGACTTTATTCCATAATAATTAGAGCATAATTTCGGTTCTCCATGCCCCAAGACCAGTACTTAGACCTTAAGGGCTGAGCTATCACAAATGTCATCGGCTACGTAGAAAGGGGGGCGTGACGAAATGCGAAAGGCGGATTGACGAATACTGTACGCGTTGGTCTACTTAATGGAATGCCTATTGTACCTGGTTTGTGGTATTGTTTGTGCCTATTGGCTATGATTGCTGACTATCGTGAAAGAAAGTTGAAGAATCTATGTGATGGCTTATATTTGTGGTGGAAGTTACAATTTACCAGACGCATTCTGAACCTTAAAATCAATCAAGGCTTGGTGCGATGTGATACACTCAAGAATTAATTTGGATCGTTTTAAATTACGAATTAATACGTGGATTTAAAATCTAAGCCCTGTTTGACTAAAAGTCATCACAATTGTCGTAATTGTGATGTGTACAGTACAGTCACTCTTAAAACAACAAACACAATCAGAAATGGCATACGAATTACGAAGGTAAAAGGTGAATCTGGCATTTCTATAAGAAAGTGGTAGGGTTTGGTATATATCTTTATTAATATGTTTTGTAAGTACTATACATATATTAATCAGTACCATGGATATTAATAAAACCCACAAAGCTAAAGAGTTACAATTATTGGAAATTTCCTTACCATTTTGTATTTACTAATATTGAACTAGGAAGGCTTTATGCTATTTACGAACAGAACTACCATTAGTTGATCTTGCAATAATCTTGAATTTAGACTTAATAGTCTTCAATAAAAGAAAGTAATTTTGTATTATTAAGCTGCTTACACGGAGGCTTTATAAAGTTCATTTATCATTAAAAACTTGATTAAACATGCTATTTTATTACTTTCATCGTGAAAAAGGATATAAACGTAATTCAGGAACGTGTCCGTTTAAATGTTTTAACTTATTAATTAACTCGTAAAACATATGCAATAAAACGTTCGTTGCATTTATATAAAGAGACAGCACTATCAAACCGGAAATTAAATCCAATATAATTAATTGATTATTTATGTATTATAAATAATTACAACGCTGTAACTGTAGAAGGAAGCCACTTATTTATGGTATAATTACAGTAAATATTCAGTTTATTACGGGTGAACAGAATATAAAGCTGGTATCATACAGGTTACATACAGGTTACAATATTGTATTATTAGTAGAACTTAGGTTGGAATAAACGTTACGAAAGTTATATTTGAAGGAGTTTACCAACTCTTACATTAGTATTATATTAGGAGTACCTACAGATATGATTTTTGTTATAAAACAACTTGAACCTACGTAAATGATTCAAAGTAATTATATAAAAAAATATAGATTTCTAAAACAATTTTTTTTTCTAAGCATGTTAAACCTCGGAGATTTAATATCTGCAAGGTCACTTTTAGCATGAATATGGGATTGTAATGTTAATGAAACATTGTTGACAAGTTACTACCCGTTCGCCCAATAGATTCCCTTACTCCTAGTCCCTGAGTCGCCTCCTATGACATGCCAGGAAGACCAGCAGCTAGTAGGCACTCTTTTTACGTCTAAGACTATCATAATACAAAATATAAGACAAATTTTAATATTATTGCCATTGCGGACGTGAGCTGGTCAACTCTCGATACAGATATCACAGTAAAAGGATTGAGTCACGTTTTCTGATCGCTAAACTTCCTAATACGATAACGGGGTGTCGACCGTTTCACTTTCCATTTCGTGCAAATTGATCTATGATGCTTGGCCACGGTCGGACACGAGATCTTAATAGCGCTGTTTATAGCCCCTTTTGTTCTGAGCCGAAATGTATAGGAAAATCTAAGGGAGGAACTGAGATGAAAAGAATGAAGATTTTAGCAAAGGTTTTAAAAAGATAATGCGCTGCTTAGCAGGGTTGGAGTATGAAAATGATAATGTGCTGTAAATGTTACTTACATCATATGAAAATAAATTGATAATGACAATTTTTTGTAGGAATCTAGTGTGACAAACATAAACGAGTTTCGACGAGAATCAGGAATTAATTTTCGAAGATGACTGATTGACATTTGATGAAGATTGATATACAAATTTCCCAAATAAACTCTATATTACAAAAAAATTCATTTCAATTATTATGTGACCTTCTTTTCACTTACACTAATGCTACTTTTTATATTATTTAACTATTAGCTTTACACAATACCAAAAATACAGTTTCAATCTTTCCAAACTTCAACCAACAAACTTTCCAACTGACAGCCAGCAATAACAATAGGCATTAGAAATGTAATGCGCTAACAAGAGAAAATGCGCTATTTGAGACAATTATGCTCGCTGAGGTGCTGAAATGATAAAGTACAGTTCTCTGGGTGGGTCCAGTCACGGAATCTGCTGCCATCTGTGGAGAATAGGGCTCAATTTCTACTAGATAGATCGTTGTACTATTCATTCCTTCATTCACTTGAAATGTATTTAATAATCTATATTAACAGGAAAACACAATATGAATTAATAAAGGAATACCTCAGGATTTTTGTATATTGGAAGACAGCAGCAGATCACAAATGAAAATTAATTATATTTTTTATGTATATACTCCATTTGATTGTTTTAATTTAGGAATTATATAAACGATCACTCTTATGCAGAGTTTACATCAAAACCACAAAATTTAACACTACAACAATACAGTACCAAAACTAACGTTTACTATGCTTAATTATGTACGTATTTTTGCTGTGCTTATAAATTTATTTTTGATACTACTCTGAATTTGTTATAAACAGTATGCACACAAAGGATATGCGAAATCATGAAGACGTCTCCATCAACTGTGGACAGAACAAATGAGGTAAATCAATGTAAACACCTCATTTGTAAGCTTAGCTACGGTCTGCATACTGAATAGTCATGCAAGTAAAACATAAATAGCCCTGTTTATTTTTAGTTATCACAAAAAGTGAGTTCAAGGAAGACGTTGTTGGTTTTCAGATAAAACGTTTTCGTTTGTATCGGAATCTGATTCTCCTGTATGAAGTACTAGACAAGACTATGCAAAGATGAGACAAATTTTGTTTATAATATATTATGAACATATAAAAACAAACTGCTACCGTCCCTCAAGACATATTTGTACAAGTACAGGCTTTTCGAGAGTTTATATATATATGTTTATATAGCAATAGGTATAGTTGTAAATTATTAATTGCTAATTAATTAGTTTAGTCTTATGACGGACGTTTTAACGGTATAAATAAAGTTCATCAATAAAAAATAGATTTATAATATTCAATAATTGTGACTCTCGTTTCATATACATAGTCTTACAACCAGAGCCTTACAAAATTATCCATATTATTTTAAACAAATATATTCACTGATTACTGAACATCGAGGCGCAAGTTCCTTCTAGGTGCATTTAGTGGAATCGGCCCATTTGTCGCCGCACTCGGCTATCGGTCTGTTAAACTAGAAGTAGGTGAATGTTTTCCACCATTTACAGCAATAACCGATAAAGGGTTGCCGTCAAAGCAAATAGATTGGGCTGTTACTAAATGTCTATGGCTCGAATTTATTGCTTTTACAACTTTTTATACATCGTGATAAGAGAAAGTCATTTCATTTTTATGTCTTGCTTCAGCTATATAATTTTATCTATGACATTTCTAATGCATGTTGACGTTTACTGTATTGCATTAAGATGATTTATTTTACGGTTGGTGTCACAACATTAGTTACTAATTGAACCACCCCGAATACTGAGTGTAATTACAGATTTTAAAACAATTATTATAGATTGGTATCTCCATAAATTAAGTATTTCCATAAGCATATATTATTCTTATCTCAGTTTAAATAATGTCTCTTTTGGATCTATGTAAACTATTTATGATAGTCTCAAAATGTATGTAAAATGTATGTTATTCATCAAATATGACAAGAAGGTATTTTTTAAACCAATATTATGTTTGTACAACGTTAGCGAAATGAGATAAGAAATGTTTTGCTATCTTTAGTGCTGAACTCAGTGTGTATGTCCTAATTTTTTATGGCTCTCGTTACCTACACTTCGATAATTATGACGAGTTCATTTAGCGCAACCCAATTTAAACGATTTGGTACATTTCTCGTGTTTATGGATACACAAGTATGAATTTATCTTTCTCTATCTTTAGATTGAATTTAAAGCTTTAGCGCAGAGAAATGTTTTATAAAATGAAATAAAAATAATTCACTTACTTATGATGCATTAAAATAGTAGGAAAAAAAACGTTAGTAACTTAGTGACCCTTCAATTATAAGTTTACATTTATAAGTTATAGGCCTTCGGACATAAAACAAACAGTAAGTACCCACTTTAATCCGGGAAATCCTTGCTTATTAATTCCTTAACAGAACCTGCCATCTGATCAATAAGCATGAGTTATGCCATCTAACCGGCACTAGTTAACAACTACAGAAGCAGTACTTTCTAATCTTAATACTTTCATAGTATTATTAAATGTTCATAATCACATAACACTATAGTCAAATGGTAGGATTACTTAGTGAAAGTCTTGTTCAATGGAACGTATTAATCACGGCGTAAGGTTGGCCAATACGCAATGTCTGACTGAGTTGTTATTGTCAGTGTTTATTCCGATTGAGATTAAGAGACAAATCGTGTTTAAAAAGTAAGTGACAATTCTATCCTATGCTAGTCTGGGTCGTTTCGAATGCTAACTAGCTGCTGTTCTTTCCTAGGAGGCGACTAAGGGACTAAAGGTAAATAAAATTTATTGGGCTATAGGCTAGCAACCTGTCACCAATGTTCCGTTATAACATCGCAACCCCAATATTCAAGTAAATAATGTCTTTGGAGATATTTTATCTCCGAGGATCTATCTACCCCAAAAGGGAATAATGAACGTGAATATATACGTGTATATGTGCGTGACAATTGAACTAATACGAATATATTCTTTATATTCATATTTATGTACAGAAATTCTATCCTTTTTATGGTAAAAACAACCTCTTTTCGGTTACCCGAAGCTTAACTAACGGTGCTGTGATTAATATGGTGACAGAATGCAAACACGTCACGCAGTAAATTTAATATACAGGTAAGAAAGGTACCTAGTTATCATTTCAATTCCGTCCTAGACTTGTAGGAATATACATACATATTAAAACTTAATATATCTACCTCTTACTGACGATCTCTTCTAAGCATCTACACGATCTTTTCAAATCACACTACGGGACATGTTTAAAAAGTAATTTGTAACAGTTCACATATGTCAACTAAGTTATTAATGTTAACTGTCTTTGGCCACACAATGACTCAATGATGAAGCAGTCAACGGTATCCCAAATCATGCATCATGCGGCGAAACTAATTTCGCTTCACGCCTCCCAAAAGTCAGTGTTACCGTTAAGTGACTATTGACTATTGATGTGCTATTGATTCGTCATTGAACAGGGTGATGGGTCAAATTTGAAGTGCTGCTGTTGGTAATAATACTAAAATGGATGGATGTTTATAATGAATGTTTGGTTTCGATTGACGGTCTTTCTGCCAGTACTAAATAAGAATAAGTAATGTTTTTTGTTGTTTTTATTTTTGTGTAAAAGTACCTTTGGAATAAATTGCTTTTGCTCAATACATGTTTTTGCTTATAACTAACAATAATACAGTAGTACTAAAATGTTTACTTATGTTACTCCAAATAATTATAAGGTTACATAGCAGTCGGCCCAATAAGACATATGACAGTCAGATAGACGCTATATTGAAAAAGGGTGACGTTAGAAGTACCTATAACCGCCGAGTGTGTCTGAGAAGATGTATGAGTGTCAATGAAGCGAAAGTGGTCTATAAGGATTGGGACAAATGGGGTTCCGTGATCTCTCTGCCTACCCCTCTACAGGGAATCAGGCGTGATGTATATGTATGTAATTATAAGTTTCTAAGCTTATCCTTAATTACTGAATTTCATGTTTAGAAGAGAACTTTTCGAAGGGAAACAAACTTGGTTCTCAAATCAATTCAATTAACTTTAATTACGACGGATGTCTTTCCAACTTGTTTCCAAGTTAACATACACATGACAAACTATAAAATCAAGCTAATTTAGTGAAAACCAATTTAAGAGTCAACTTTAGACTGCCCATAACTTGTAACCGAGATAACTTACAAGTTATATGTGTATATATCTAAGTGATTTGTTTTCATGATTTAATCTCAGAACATACATGTTATGTTACTTGGTCATACATTTAGTATGTCATTGCAGTTTCTCCTTGGTCACTTAAATGACTTATAATTAAAGTTCTGATTGATGTGTTATGTTCGTAGCGCAGTTAAAGAAACAGTCACTTGTTGAATAACATTGAAATGGGAACGAATTCCAAAGCAAATATTACGAGTTTAATAAATAGTATGTTTAAAATTATAATGAACTTTAAGTATAATAATATGTAAGGTTCTCATACTTCAAAGATTTGTACATCCCTTATATCTTTATGAACCTGAGAATTAATCTTACACAAATCTGAAATTAATGACCTCTATTTTCATAACTTATAATATTATACTAAATATATAGTTTCGTGATGGGCTACCAACTGACTAATATTCCATATGAGACATCAACCTCAAATTTTAAGGAAAAGATGACCTAGGATATATTATATCTTCGAGGTTCTGTCTACACCACAATGGATACGGACCATAAATGTATACGTTTATGTATATATGTTGACGTAAAAGGAATTCAAAATGCACAGAAGTCGAAGCGTAGAAGCTTTGGATATGACCGTTTTATTCCACGCAGGAGCAAATTTACATCCATAGAGAATCGTTGAATAAAGCCTGCGTATATATGCAGTGTGGTCTATAAGAATGAATGTCGGCCTCGGGCGAGATTGATCAATAGGTTTTAGGAACTGCACACTTGCTTGTGTATTGTGCCTTTATAGCAGGCAATTTGGAATGATGAGTTCTCGAGAAGCCTTGAATTGTTCGGTTTTTTACACCCGTATTAAACTGAGAAGCTGTTATGTTTTTCAGATAGATTCTCACTCATTTTAGCTTGCTATATAAGGACATCATATGTATGTTTAAATAATAATTAAATATATATCAAGAATAAAATATTAAAATTAAATACCTTCGCAATTGCGGAAATGGAAACCTGAAGCTCTGACTACCCCGCAAGGGTTAATGCTCGTGAATGCGTTTGTCTTTTTTTGTCTTTTTGAATCAATAAGTAAGTTATAAAGCATTGGAGTTTGTTTGATTGAACTAAAAGATTGTAATACAAAAAGAGTATGCTGCATACAAACGAAATTTCCTATATATGGTAGTGTAACACCATAAAGGAATACACGGACAAATATTCCAAACAGGTCTGTGTACCTACAATAGGCTTGAGATGACAATGTTTACTTTGAGTGCGCCGCGTGTGTAGGCTGAGACATGTTTAGGGTTCTTTTAGACGATTTTTGGGACTTGACAAAGAAAGGGTTAACTAAAGGCCGGTTTTTGGGGGGAGAATAATCTGTGTAATGGATATTGAGCCTGTGATATCTATGTTTATAAAAAATATGCGAATGTAATACGAAATAAACAATGTAAGTAAAAAATAGCTTTGTTCACATTTAATAACATCGTAAAAAAATAAATGAAAATAATAAGTATTGTAATACAAAGTGTCGTGTCATTGTTGAATATTTTTCCGTAGTTATTACCTCAGTACTAAAACGCTAGTTCGTTTGAAATACTTTGTAACATTTGCATTTCATGGAAGTATTCCCATTCCAAATGATCTTGAGGTCGGAATGCAAAAACATAAGAAGCCGCTGCAATTTAGCAGATGCGCTCTTGCGATATTATGATTTGTTTCTTTTTTTGCTCGGCACAACGTGATTGTTTCCCGGTCCTTTCCTGTCGGAACCCACTTTAATAATAATAAATGACAAAGTGCCAGCTGTCAGATTTTATACGTCATTTTTTGCAATGGCGCTCAAAATTGCATGGGAATCTGACAAAAAGGTATATTAGGAGGTCTTGTAAAGTTCAACTTATTTTACTGCAAGTTAAGTGCTTTTTTGACAATGCGGTCGTATGTTTTATTGTTGATGTTTGTATGATATTTATGTTATTATGACTTATGTATGTTAATATTTAACATCCTTTATACAATTGTCTTTCTTACTCATATTTCGTAGGAGTCAAACACGGAACTAGAGATGAAATGAAATCTATTGAGCGATAGGTTAGCAATATGTCATGAATATTCTATCTATCAAAAGCCGATGGCAATATAGTATATGTAAATATTGAGCAATCTAAGTTGGCATATGTATTGTATTTATGTAATACTAACAAAGAAAACATTTAAACTTATCTTCCTAAAACAAAGCTACACAATTCTCGTAAAGATTAAAGGCAACAACACACTCTCGGCTTTGATTACATGAGAGAGGTTGTAGGTAAGAGTACTAAATTTTACAGCTCACCAGATTAGTTGTCCGTGACATGTCGCGGTTAATGGCCTAAGGAGCAATTAACGGATAAGAACAATCGTAAATCAGGTAACACTGCTCTGTTATCAGTTAGAAAGCGAAGTGTGGCCAGCCGAAATACAAGAAAATTTACCTTAGAACAATAGGTAGGAAATTTGGTAATTTCTTAGAATTTAAAATTCTAATGTTGTATAAAATTATGAAACTTCTTGTTCGGTGCGTTCACCGTTATTTTACCTTTTGACTCTGAGGTTTTTACTTCCGTTAAGTTAGTATTGTAGTACTGTATTTTGTCGGTCATGTCAAAATGTCTGTGTATACTTTTATTTAAGTTATTAATAAAATATGATATTATATAAGAAAATCGATTTATGTATGTTCTTTATATTATATCACATCTGAATGATATACTAACAAACTAAAACTAACTAATGATCTTTATATGGCAAAAATCATCCCTTGTTCATTTACGACACAGAAATTAGGAAAAGATAATCTGCTTGCTCGCTCAAGGTACATATGACCCAAGATTAAGTACTTTATTGTTGGTTTTTGTATGATTAAAGGAGTCTTACACCCAGGAAACGGATCAATGAAGGTTGGGAAGGTAAGTATCGATGAAATTTAGAGTCGACATGAATCACGTCATTCTCATTAATTAGATTAGTGCTTATTTATAGGTATTCTTATTATTCTTATGATTGTAGTTTGCATTTTGTAACTTTAGTAGTTTAATTAATTTTCGTCACTCATATTTACCCTTTTATGCTCTGTGTGACTGTTTTTGATATTTACCTGAAACCAAAGAGAATACAGATTAGTTGTACATAACTTTAAGAAACTTAATCTTTTACGATAATTACTATGAACTCATAATAATTATTGTATCTTGCTTCTTAAATAATATTATGCTGCTCTCCACATATATTTCGTTACATCCGTGATCTCTGCCTACACCTTTGTAAGGAAACGAGCGTGATGTGTATCCATGTTTGGTCTTAGATCTATGACATGGACATGATGTAAACAAACAGATCCAAAGACAAGCTAGACGCGTGTCTATGGACGTGAAATAATAAATTTCGGTGATAAAAATAAATCAAGTCATTCATCTACGAACGGGATGTAATCACAGGGGTAACGCATGGTTTCCGTTGATTATTTTAATACGATAACATTGGGAGTTTATTGGCTTGGAATGTATAGTCAGTTACCTAACCTAGCCTTTTCTATTCTTCTGATAGTTACTTATGGTATACTTATCTATTTCTATATGTATGTAATTGTATGTATATGTACCATATACTTATTTATAAAGACGTATAAAACATTTTAGTAACTTATGGGTAACTCGCGTATCTCTTAATAAACAAGAAAATTATCTCAAAAATTTATTAGTGACATAATATTAGAGAAAAGTTACAAGATATACTTTCAAGAACACTTTGGATTTGTGATGGAATCATTAGTTTTTAATCATTTAAATACAAGGCAAGTAACTTTATAATATTATAATCATAACACGTACTCGTAAGTACCGACGTAGTATGCACATATTCCGATTATGTAGGACCATTGCAATCAAAGTAACAAAATGTCCCTAAAGATTCATATCGTAATTGATCGTTACGAAATCAGTCAATAAAATTATTGTAATAAAATGACAGTAAAACCTGGGTTTTTAGATGACCTTTCTGTTATAACACTTTCGTTTAAATCGTAAAATTCAGAAATACCATTGCAAGCGGCTATAAACTCACGATAATCTACAAATGCCTTTAATGTGTTGCGTGAATCTTATATAATTTCGTTAAATATTATATTAAAATTTACTTAACTCTGATATCAGTATATTGTCTGTATTATGTGAGTTTTATATTATTTCGTCTAATATGTATAACTCATATATTTATCTTTTACCTAAGTCCTTACTAAATTGCACTTTGAGTTCTGACTTACTATCTGGGCAGAATTAAAACCTACATTGCCAGGGTTATCAAAAATCAAACTCGTTTTACACATGACATACAATATAATCAAAGTTATTGTCGTAATACATACAAACAAAGTCGCTGTTTATCATATAAAACACATATAATAGTTAGACCATGGTACGCACTATACAGTAGATATCATTTAATGTGAATCTTTATTAGATGCATCATGTCAACAAACCGAAACTGTTATACAACTGTTTAGTATTGCAGTGCGGGTGGTTGTTACTGGGAAACAGGGTCATAAATACTCTAATATTTACGGAATGATTTAGTTCATGTCAGTAGTTAGGTTGATTCATAGGGTGCGTAAAAGTAGCTAAAATACAGGTAAATGATAACCCTAAATATAAGTACATTAACGTTAAAAACATAACATTAAATGTTTATTATAAAAGATTGTTTACACCGTTCTTAAACTGCGTAATAAGTTATTTTTTTCTTATTTTTAATCTAAGACTCAAGGCTACAATAGTATTACATAGATTTACTTGATTTACTAAGGTATTTTTTAAATAACTAATTATTATATCTGTTTTCACAGAAAAATAACCTGTCTATTTATGAATGGTTTACTTCGGCTTTGAAAAACACTGTTGTCATCAACAGATAAATAGATACAATTTTTATGATACTGGCGCCATCATATCTCGAACAAACGAAATCGAAATCGACTACTATCTATATTGATAAGTAAAATACATTCTTGCGTGACACTATATTAATTGATTTATTTATAGACGTATACAATCATTATTAACAAATGCTATTCTATAATTATAATCGGTGAAGTAAACTAAACTCTAAGTCAACTTAGTGTTTCCAATAATACTTTTTTCACAGTTATTATCAGCAAGATTAAGTTATATGGTAGTAACAAAATGACACAGTATTCAAATTCTAGAAATTGATTTTGCAACGGTTTTAATGCATATATATCATAATAATCTAAAGATTATCTGGCTATCGGAATTTGAAACTATTGATTCATATGTGATTCACAATTTTCCAAAGAAGAGCTAAATTTACCTGTTTAGGTCACTCTAATTTTTATGACATATTATATTATATGAAGATAACACCTTTATTCAACTTTGTCGAAATTATTTGAAAGTTTGATTGTCACATTAAATAGTTGAAGGTTTATAAATTGCGCTTTAAAAAACATAAGACGAACAATTATTGTGTCAAACATTCTTCATCGCGGAGACCCGTACATCTTCATAATATATCTACAAATCAGGACAAGCTTTATACATGTTCTACCAGATCCTCGTTATTAATTCAGCTAACAGATTACTCTACAATCGTAATTGCAACTGGACTTATCTCAACTGAGCTTTCCGCGCCTCTTATCTCACCACTACTGCGCTCTACAAGTGCTAAAACCAATTATTGAAGATCCCTTAAAGATTGTTCTTAACCGGTTGCTTCGATTCAATGGCATTGCTTTTGACCACGGTAATAATAAATATAATACATCAACAACAGTAACTAAGTTTCTAATTTAATTTTAGGATAGTAAGTCTGAAAATTAATTTTAGCTTTAGTTTAGTTGTCGTGAAGATATTGAAATGGAATATTGGTCACGCGTTGCTTCCCTATACCCACTGGATTTCTAAAATATGTAGTCATTCAGACGCCTTATGTAATGAGTCGTGAAGAGTGTCGACTTATTAAAGGTGGGTGAAATAACGTTTTAACATGTGTCAACACACAAAAGAAGATTGCGTTGATAACAGTTAAACTCTATTGAAAAATATGCACCAATATTTTAAGTTCAATTCAATGGCAGCAAAATGGCATGTTGTAACCATCGTAAGTGGCAAGCGCAGGGTGAATAATGACCATGTCAAGAAACGAAATTTTATTTATTAGTTTTCTTACGCAGCTGATTGTTTCGCAAGACTTGGATTCTTAAGTGAGGTCATGGCTCCAGTGTTTAATGGTACCAAATGATAAAAGTGCAATAAAAATACCTTTTAAGCGCACCTTTGTTTTAAAAATAAAGATTAAAAACACATGAAAACCAAGCTCTTTTATTTAGTTTTAATGAGTTTTCTGTACATGATGCAAGAAAGGGAAACAAAACTATTTTGATAAAACGTAATATGTATGTAGATTGTTCATTATGTAAGTTCTTTGAAGAGATAAATACAATTCAATGTATGGCTAATACTGTTATATTTTTGTATAATATTATTTATAAAAGAGTTACTTCAGGGAATTCACAATAGACATGTAATTCACAAAAGAAGCCTTTTTATTACCAGGTTCAGTTTCTTAGCCTCAGCTGCATTGTTTATTGTTTCTACAGAGAGAACTAGATCGAATCCTGATATTACCAGTAGAGTGTTAATTATAGTTGGGCTATTATTGATTTTAGCAACCTTGATTTACTAAGTTTAATTGAATAGCTGTTCTATCTATCTTGTTTATGTGAATATAACTTCAGTATTACAAGCAATAAGTATTATACTCGAAGTTTTCAACAAGAAAATGTACATTCATAATTTAAAATTGATTTCAATAGCATCAAACCTGTGTTCTCTATTGTATACGTTAGTTAAAGATGTACACACTATTGATAATTTACATGAGGAAACTAATCTGTTTATTTTTCTAATCTAGTTTTTGATCAACTCTCAACTCAACTTTTGCTTGCATAATCATTGATAGTATGTATACACAGAATACTACAATTTCAAATAATTTTATAGAGAACGTTAGTATAAATATTTTCTTAGGCTTTTCAACTAAGGCAGTCTACATTCACAGCGTAGTCAATAATTTTCTTAACATTTTCAACCGCAACAGGCGATATTCATCACAAGTATGTAAATAAGCCGTACATGGATCCACATATCTACTGACGCATCTATTATATTTACAAGGATTTTAATGGGCGATTGGAAATAAGTCTATAAAGATAGGCATTGGCGCCGCCCCTTATCTGTTTCGCCTTGACGTGCTCTTGTATGTTGGCTTGATATCAATCATAAAGCCGCCGCCGACAACCACTATAAATCCTCACCTGTTCGTGTACTTGCCACATTATAAACAACTCTAATCTCTAAGTCATGGACGTATGAAGAAAGCTAAGTAGCTGCCGTTCTTCCTTGTATGTTCTGGGAGGTAAGTAAGGGATTTGTAATTAGAGTACAATTGTCGGATAGTAAACAACATGTTATTTATATTCCATAGTAACCATCATAACATCTACTTATTACACTCTGTTTATACTTACACTAATTAGGTCTATGGTGATATAAGGTATTGAATAATGTTTATCTACTTCGAAAGAGTTCGAAGGACGTGAGTGTATGTAATAATGCTAAAATTGACCAAGTTTATGTCCATCCCGAAAGGGATGCATATTTACATTTGGACCAACATAAATACCCAATCACACATAATATAACCACACTACAATTACACATAACCACCTTCGTATATATCTATATCCATACACGAATAAATACAGCAAGCTCCATCCTACAATGTCCTCCAAATATCAATCAGCGAGGAAGGCTTTCCGAAATGTGAACATGGGCTCGAACATTCTCTGGGCTGGGAGCTCAGTTGTGACCCCACCGGTATTCCACTGATGTTATCTTATCGGAGAGTTATGAGATAATGGGAGCTCGACGACTGGCGTTACAAAATGTTCAATGAAACCTTTGCTCTGGTACTGTGGTAGCTAGGGTCAATGGAATATCTGTATGGTACGGTTTTGGTAGTAATATCAAATATTTGCATGTGTATGAACGATGTGTATATACAAATATTGACGAGCTTAATGTTTTAATTTAAAGGAATTAACTATAAAGACATTTTCTTCAAATTTTGATATAAGTGTTATATCAGACATAGCCGGGTTGTCTAGTATAGGAAAATATGCTTGTACCTATTTGCTATAAAGCTTGGAAATACAGTGTGGTGTTTTAAATTGATCGTAATTACTAATTAGGCTTACTCTCAATTCGTAAAATAATTGAACGCGACTTACGAACGAAAAATTAAGTAGGAAGGTTAACCATTTCTGATTATTTGTCAGTTCATTTAACAAAAACAGTTATAAAGGAACAAATCCCGAGTATCCGTGTCAAGCCCGCTATAAAAGTCGTCGAAGCAACTTAACTTACGATCACATTCAGAGCCTGCAATAAAATTAATTAAAACAACACCGAGGAAAAGATTGGCCTTAATTTCACGAATAAAATGCATTACGTCAAAACAATACGATCGATGAAACGAGACCTGATGTTAATACCTTCTAGTATATCATAATTAACTTTCACGGTAGGTCTTAAATTTTACCTGCCACATGATATTAAGTAGCTACGTATTCAAAACAGGAATATTTAAACCAGCTATCTCTCTATTGATTTATAAGACAGAAGCTATTGAGTACAAATTTGATGGAATAGTTTTACTACAATCGTTTCGTATGATGATGTTCAGTCTATGCCCAGTCGTAATAGAAGTTATTAAAAAGATTGTATAGAAACAGAGTATATTGTTAAATGGAAATACTCGTACTAAGGAAAATATATAAATCACATAGTATTATTGGGGAATATAGAAAAATGATTAAACGGGAAAAGTTAAACAGGAATACGCCTTTCTGTTAAGCATATTTTAAAACGGGTCTTAATTTGTAAGTAGTTGTGAAGTCTTAGTAGTCAACGCTAAAATTACGAAGATAACTAAATCATGTTCTGTCCTAGATATTATGTAAGCATTTAAAAAACATTTAGTGCTTTAAGCAGCGCTTAAACTTAAGTGAATTGGACATTGGTCCAGTTATTGCATAAGTTCAACGAGAACTAGTTAGCATGAAAAAGAAAGTGAACAAAACGTCCAGATTGAACGGCAGATAAATTATTATGGATATTACGAGAAGGTATTTACAGTACGAACGGGTGTTCGAACGGACATCGGTATGTTTTTAATTATATAATGTAGATGTTATCGATAAGAATCTTTCATAATTATCGTGCTCTGTATTTCGTTAAGTAAGATTTTCGTCGAATTATGTGTAATATGATTAAGTTTTGTACAGAATGATAATCTGTATGTTCGTTTCAAAATTTCTTTTTAATATGTCTGTCATATTTGAAGTAATCGTTCTTGTGCAGTTCATACGAGCGTTCTTATTTGTAAAATATCGCAACGTCATGACAACGTTTGACATATAAATTGTCAAGAGTTGTATTTTAGGAAACTCTGATGGATGTTTTAGTTTAGTAATATCAAAATAATTTCAACAATGTTTAAAGAAAAGCTAGTAACGATAGTTCTTATTCTGGTAAATAATAAAAAATCGATTACGGAACGTACACAAATTTTAAAACAGGCAACATCGGATTTTGCATATTCACTGTGTTGTGTCGAAAGGGACTTATTATGCAAAAGTCCTGCCAATTAAAAAGCCAAGACAATTGGTGTAATTTTCAATTTATCGAATCATCGTACTCGTTGCAATCATGGTAAGTGAAAGTACAGTATAGGTCACGAAAATGTTTTATGGAATGAAAATTAAAAAGCGTTTAAAAGAAAAAGTTAATTCAATAATTCTTATTCTCTAATATTTTGTTATATACATATGAAATGTAAATTAACGTTCTTTCACCTAGCAGATCGAATATGTGTTACTCTGTTCAGCATATCGTTAGATGTATCTAGGGCATTATGGGAGTAATTTTGAGATCCTATTTGCGTAATTGCAAGCCATCTTTCTAACTATTTATATATTTTTAGCGACTAACAGGACTTCAGGTCGATTAACTCGCCACAGGGCTTATAGATGAATTGATATTGATATAGTTTTCTACTTGTATTATAAGACATAATCCCATACGATTATTAACTCATGCATCGTAGTCGGAAATTCTAGTGTCCATCTGCTAAATCACGAGATTAATATCATAGTACCTAATAAATATCCACCTAAATCATATGGCCATCTCCACATGTTAACCAGATAGTTAATACCTTACGTGACACTATAGATTATGTCATATTATTTCTAAGGTATTGTGTACATTGGCTTTAGAATATCCTGACACGCTCTTGACACTAGGTTTCTGTTTCGTTCATTCATGTAAATTCAATTGTTTGCACGCAGCTCAACAAAGCTGACCTGTCGGAAGTCATTTGATCGTAAATTTCGAATTCCACGTCATTTCGGTCATGCCACTCTATTGTTTTTTACATGCTTACTGGTTTTGAGCTAGACTATAGTTAGGGCTTGTATTTATAGGTTTTCCAACAATGTCACTAAATTATGGCTTTGCCCGTATTGTAATTAGTCCGTTCCCTAACCGTAGACGGAACAATGCACGATAATATTATAATGAATGTTTTCCGTCGCTCTTAATATGACTTTACTGCCTATATTTTTAGTGTTACCAAAAAAGAATACTAATAGAAGTACTCATTTTTGTATTTTACTTATTTTTACGTACCCTAAATATGATGAACGTGTAAATACATAGAACTTCAAACATAACAATGACAGATGAATTTTAATATATACATATATTTGTAGAAAGCACATCTATTTAATTGGATATTCTTCTCAACGATATATTCTAACTCCAACTATAGTACTAGTATATAATCAAGCGAACAAGTTGTTGGTAATCTTACAAGTCTAGTGCATACACGTACAGGCTGACTCGTATGGCCGCAGTGCTTATTAAAGATCATTAAACCTAAGGGTTTTGTTGAAGATACTTCGTCTGGTTTCATAACTAGTTGACTGGATTATCCTTCTTTGTAGTCAATAAGTAAACTAGTGTATTGTGCTATTATGATATTATCTGTCGATGTATTTAGTTTGAATAACTAGTCTGATTCAATAGATGTTTCTATGAAAATGAAGTATGTATATCATTAAGTTTATATTTATGAATTCACTATCACAATAAAATCTATAAGCTTTATTCTCTAATTGTAAGTTTTGATTTTAAACGTTTTGTCTATGTTTTTGAGAATAAAGGCTTTTATCATTATTATTTGTTATACATGCCTATAAATGGATGGATACGCGGATGGAGTAAAACTTGCATGGAACAATTAAATAAGTGTATCTTTGATATGATCGATTCAATATCCATGTAACGTCGTAATGTTATTCTACAGTAATTTATGTGTTGGTTTTGCTATTTGGAAACTACTAACTTTTGCTACTTTAACTATCCTGTTCTATAAAACGTTATAACATGAGTTATATTCCCATATGAATCCGCTCTATCAAATGAGCTTACAGTATGCAATATCAGTACAGGGTTATACTCGTTTGCAAAATAATAAAAAAAACGTTTATTTTAGAACTACTAGGCAAATACAAAGGCATTATTCAACTTTTATTTATCACAGTACAAGTAGTTCTCGGGTAACGTATTTCTATTAAAATTGACTAAAGTAATTAATATAATACTTATAATTTTCGAATCAAAATGTTAAAATTGAAGCATCAAAGATAAACTATGTTGTATCTTCAAGCCAATATTATTTACATATTACGAAGTTTAAAGTTGATTGATACTTTACAATTTAATTGATACTTCGTTAATATATTGTGTAAGAGCTTAGCCAAATATGTTTAATCAGTTTTAATAAGTCCCTCACGTCATAATTTTATTAGCACCTTTGTCCACAGCCAATACATTCACATCTTACATAACACGTTAAAATTACTTAACAATAAAGCAACATTATTCACATTATAGGGCAGCCCTAGACATCGCACTAAAAGCAAATCACAGGCACTGAGTGGTTGAATAGGCGAACAAAGCACTGCTTTTAATAAACGCTTATCACTTCCTTGTGCATAGCTCGCGTGAACAAGCTTCAGAGCTGCGTTCTCTAGTGCGAAAATAGTGGAATCAAATGAATATGCCATTGTTAACAGTGACTCATTCAGGGAAGGCATGCTTTCATGGCTAGAGTTATTTTGATGAACATACATACATAAATATTTTGAATGAACTGAATTATGGAGGATTAGTTGGCTTCGAATAGACATGAACTATTGTCAATCTTAGCTGATCACAGAATGTTTTACTACCTTGAAACGAATTACAGCAGAAAAGCATATTTATATGTATGTCATTGAATGCCGAATAGTTTATAAGAGATATCACTATGTGGCAGACTGATATGATATCGACTATCTGTATCAAACGTAAGACTATCTATGATAGAATCTAAATACATTCCGTCAAGGAAAACAATAGCTATCGTTCACGCTAGTAGAACAATTAAATCTCGTCTTTACTAGGCGTCTGTTGAACAGCTTAATACATCCTTAATTGAGCGTTTCGAGAAAGTTGTCACGTGCTAAAGGCCAGGGATCAAATGGGCATCGCAGAGCGAGAAACTCGAGATCATATTCATCCTACTGTAACATTACTAGACAAACACCACTTGACACTGTTTGTTAATCTTAATTTTTGCAATTGGATGCGACAGGAGACTGGATCTGTGACTGTAGTGTTGTAGAGCTAATTGTCCTTTGGCATATTTCTATTCAAGCTGAGTGCATTCCATTCTCTTACTTTAAGATAAAAAAAAGATAATGACAAAAATAATGATACTGTACAAAAGCTCTTTTCAATGTGTTTTGAACTCTTTGTATCTTTTTAATTAGACGATGATTTCAATTTCTTGTGAGCCCCTTAGAGAAACTTATTTGTACGTATGTATCACGTTGGTTTTATATAAATATAGGACTGAGTGCTAACGGATTTAACTACGGAGTAAATTTGTCTACATCATACGGTTGTCTCCATGAAATTATCGCTTGATATTCAACCTCTCGCAACACAATTCCCATAAATTACGTTAATCAGAATCGACGCCCATGGAAGCAATGTATCTTATTTTCTCTCACTACTAAACGTTACACGACACCGTCCACCGCTGGTATTACAAGTACAAGTTGCAGTAAACTTGTCTAACGAAACTGTAAAGCTTACACATGTACTAAATGTCTAAGAGACGGGTAGTAAATCTCGGAAGAACTGTTAATAACCTCGCCTCTTGCCAGGTTCTCTGACAACTTTGAAATTGATGATAGAAAAAATTACTAATATTATCAAAAATACATGGTTTAATTTGTAATTGTAGTCGTGAAAGTGTACACTCTGTTTTTGTTTATAAAAAGTATGCAACGTAATACAAAAATAAATGAACTAGATAAGTGTAACAATATGCATGCAGCATTTTTATTGTATATTACTTTAATTAGCATCTATTACTAGCTGTATTTAAAAAAACAATAAAATATAGACATTCTATCCCCCGTATAGCCCGTACCTATCACCTTATCTTTACCCAACAACTGTCAAATTCCATCTTCATTTGAGACATGACAGCCACACCTCATCGACGTAGCAATACAAACAAAATGTCGTACACGTCTTAACACGTTTAGTGCGACCATCGCAGCCATAGTTTTATCCAGCTGTCAGTGGGCGGACCAGACGTGTCTGAGCCCATTCATGAATTGGGCAACCCGTGGAAGCGTGGGCGACGGGTTAAGATACATTGATAAACGATATTTATTAAACAATTATCACTAGATCTGTATTTGTTGCGAGCAAATTGTTGCAGGATTTTATAGCCCTGCTTGTGACCATGGGTTACGAATCAAGACCTAGTGAATTGACCTGGCTAGTCATAATAAATGAAATGTTTTTACGTTTATTGTACAGCCGTTTTTATTTTCTATACGTCCAAGGTAGTGTCATAATGCGATTCTATGTTCTTATTCCTCAATTTGATTCAAAATGATATAACATAGTTGTTATCGAAGAACAGTACAGAATAACAATAAGACAAAACAATACATAGAACCTATTGAATATTCATCATTCATTGTTGCTAGAACTGGTTTCATTATTATATTACATAGATAAATAATTTGTCATTCTTCCTGATGTATTCTCCTTGACACAGATAGCTCGCTAAAAGTGACCTTATCCAATTGGAATCCAACATTTCGTATCTATACATATATTTTTAATGCCACACGTGATAGTATTACATATACATTCACGTTATTTAATCCCTTTCGGGGTGGACAGAATCTCAGAGAAAGAATACATCTTATCGGTCACTTTTTAGCATGAATATTTGGGTTGAGATTTCATAATGAAAAATTGCCGACTGGTTTCTAGTCCATAGCTCAGTAGATTCCATTGACCTCTAGTCCCTTAGTCACCTCCTAGGACACAAGAACGGCAGCTAGTTAGCTTTTTTTACGTTCTAGACGAGCACGGGACAGTAATATTAATATTACATATCGTGAACCTAAAAAATGAAAAGAATATTAGTTACCCGTTACATGAAAAGTTCAAAATCCATAGATTTCTGGGATCTCATGCGTAGGTGATGTCCAGTTATAAAAAAGAAAGATACACACACTATAATCTATTCAAAATGTTGTGTTTTCTTGTCATCGTAGGCGCAATGGGAATTTATGGTTGTTTTAATTTTCTGTGTAAAGGTTCCCGTTAGCTTTATTAGAGGCTTTAAAACTCTGTTATGACTATTGCTAAAGATTTTATCTTCTCTAATTTGAGTTTGAATTGGAAATTAATTTTACAATTAGTGATAACATTTACAATGACATGAATTAACTTGACAACATTTAAGCAGAGTTTTATTAATTGGATAACATACTACAAAATATATTGTTTTAAATATATATTATGTAAGTATATTTATATAAATAAAACATATTTTGATTCTAATACATATATTACTCACACATTGCAAATATTTTATTCCCTTAGAGTTAGTTGATGATTGAATAATTAATAACCACGTAGAAGTCAATTTTCATCAGATAATACCTAACGTGACCTGTCATACATATGTTACCATGAAAAGTAACATATGACAGGTAACGTTAGGTATTATCTGATGAAAATTGACTTCTACGTCTAGTGGATGCCTATTGCCTATTCCGAATGAAGTCTTAAATCCGATTACGTTAATACTAGTTTATAACATTAGAATCAATTAATCGCACGGAAATTTATAACAGCCCTCTATTTAGTATGTTTTAATAGACCGTTAATAAGCTATAAAACAATAAATTGCAAATAAACACCTTAATCAAAGCCCAGATACTAACATAAATTATGGTTAACAATCGTATTCGCCCTTTGCCCAAAATATTGGCAATGAACCTGTAATTCCACGCTTTAATATATTAAACGCTTTAAACCACTTGTGATACCTTCAAGATATACTTAATTCAACACGCAATGACAGTTTAAGTAGCCGTGACAGTAGGAATTTTGTTAACAGAAGGTTTTTATTACTTTCCGAATAATGTATACAATTATATTGGATTGACATTCTGAACGAGGTCTTTTGGCGCCAGATTATGTGTTAAACAATATCGAATGCCTTATTTATGTCCTTGTGGTGTGGTTATTACTTGCAGGTCACTTGCTAAAGGTCTATTGCCTGTTTAAATATTACGTCAGTGTCTGGGCTTAAACAAAGATAGACTGCAATTTTATGTTCAAAACCATAAGAGCATGTGTGTTTTTGGCGTGAAGCTCTTCAGTCACATTTGTCATGTTAAATTTCTCAAAATATTTTTTTATTTTTTCGATCCCAAATAGGCACAGAATTAATTAATAAGCGTTATAAAATGACCACTAGACGGATACAAACGGATAGAATATCACGAAACTATTAGCATAGGAATGGTTATCCTAAAATAATGACAATTTTATGTTCAAAATACCTTTCGAGTTAATCAAAACACAAGTTAATTGGATCTGTTACGATTAATTACGATTCGTTCCGAACGTCTCATAAAAACTCCGACACTCAAAGAGATATAATAATGAAGATAAATTAAATATTTCGCCAAGTTGTCGATTACATTTGTAGACTTTTATTAGGGCGATTAATGTTAATGCATTGGAATTAAAGACGGTGAAATATTTCGCTTTATTACTGGCCATATAATTTCTTTTAAAAGCTATCTCGAATTGAGTGGAGATTGAATTGATTGAAGATTTATTAATAAAACGAAATTCTCGTAGTTTTTATGGGATAATATTTTTCTTATCACACATAATTATGTATGCGTTTTAGGTATCATATAGGATACAATAATAAGAACATTAACAAACAGTTTAATTTCCTGTGACTGAACATTAAATTTACTACTGTTTACAGTAACTAAAAATGGATTTTTTGATATCATTTAAGCTGGCATGGCAAATGTGTATCAAAATCGTTTGAATTATTTATATCCTATGTTTTACCATCGATCTTTTACGAACTATAGTATCAATTAAGCCCAGTTTACAGTATAAAACTACATCGAATGGTTATTAAAAATTACGAGCAGCCTTACATCTAAATTCGCTTAATAACCACCGTGATATTTAAATGTTGGATAACCCGTGACATTTCCACAGTCACCTCCTTTCGCAACGCAAGATTTACAGGGACACGAGCGTCGACACCAGCAAGGTATTGGAGGGATTTTATTAAAGAGTTTGGAAGTGAAAGTTATTATTACCTTCTTGGTGAAACAACGGAGAGTGTGTGGCGCTTACGTTGATTTTTTATTATGCATACTAATTATGCAAGTTCTATGGTCGTTGGGAGAAAAACTATAGCTTGTAGGTTTATATCTATTTAGTCTCAGACCACCAATGTGTGGTCTATGTTATCTATTATTTATCAATTAAATTGTTTTCTTACAATTAGTTACATAGTCACAAAGTTTCTAAAAAGTAGGTCTCTGATAAATGCAATAATAAACTATATAAAGCTTCATATTGTCGTGATAATATTTATCTCTGATCTAAAAAAGTTATCGAAATGACGCCTCAAAAGGTGTGTTTTATGTTTATGATGATTGATTGTAAACAAAAATGGCTGACTGACACGTTCGCGTGCAATCAAGTTGTAAAAATGAATGGCGTAATTGTGACAGACAGTTCCGAATTTGTACATGCGTAATTAGACAAAAGGTGTGACTATTTTACACGCACGTGGGAAGGAGCTTTATCTTAATTATAAGACACACGTATGTTTCTATGGTCTTTATGTCTGATTGTAAAAAAACACTTTCATTTTCCTATAAGTATCCTAATAGTTTTTCGGGCGTATTCTAGGAGGCGACTATGAGACTATGGACGAAGAAATATACTAGGTGATACACTAACGATCTGTCACACAAGTTGGATATAAAAGAACGAAAAACCGTAAGTGTTCTAAATTGTGTAGTTATTGAACATAACATTTGTCATTTCCCTTTTAATCCATTCAGGTTTTATTATAGTTGACAATAAATTAATATATGCGTGTTCTCTTTATTAATTTTCCATTCCCCATTCCCACATTACAAAATTAGCTATCTCATTTCCACACATTATTCGTGAATTTCATACTAAACCTATCTGGCACAAAACGGTAGCATTAGCAAATACGAAGGCATGAATTGCTTCGGCAGTTGTATGGTCACGTATCGTTTGTTGTTTCTGTTGAACTAATAGAAAGAATATGTTAAGTAGCTACTTGAGCTTTTAATGCTCGAGTCATTTTTTTAGTAATAATTGCTTACACACGTCCTGTGTGGCGTCTGTTACTGTCTAAAAATAAAGGAGAGAAAGAGAGGCAAAATGTTTTACGAGAATTTTAATAGTTAAGTTGGTTTATTATTATTTAGTTTTGTAAGTTAAAGGATGTAAGTGCGACAAATATTTTGTGAGAGATATGCTATGCTATTTGTAGTTTATCATACATTTATTTTGCAGGTTAATAAGTATACGGGAACTTGGAGCAATTTGTCAGGATCATTTAAGTTGATGATCAATATTACCTATATTCTCTCCTATGACATATAGATCAAGCAAGCAATAGAGCCAGCGAACAATGTATTGTACATATTTATAACTGTATGTAGTATGTCATTTTAAGCTTCAGTACATATTAAGTGGTATTTAATTTAACTTTTATTACACCACCTGATACCCATTTCCATAATGCATGTGACCTAAATTTATACAACCTAAAGGCCTTTAAGGGTCCCTCAACCATAATTTTAAATGTACTAATTTTATTCGAGTAGCATAAAAAGTGCATTGTTTAACAAGCAGCTGCTATCCGTTGCCAACTTGACATTGTATTAGCCTCCCGTATTGGGTATTTCAAACATATGTTTGCACTTGTCCTGTGGGGTAGATAGAGATGTAAAAAACGTACTTCCTGCCTAACGAACTTCTGGGCACATGTGAGTTGGTATTTCTTTAATTCTTAATAGTTTATTGTTCAGTTTAAGATGGGTGTAACTGGTCATAGATTATAATAGAAGGATATCTAGGATTATCTCGACATTGCATCTGAATTCTTGAGAAAGGATTTATGATGAGTTCTGTCTCAATTACTTTTAGTTGTTTTAATGTACTTATTACTTACGAAAGCACTTTTGAATATGAGGCGGTAACGTTGAAAGATCCTTACCTGAAAAGATACAAAAATAAAGGTAAATAAATCATAAAACAAATAATTGTTGTAAATAAATATACACTAATATATGTATAATCATCAGAAAAGTGACAAGATATCAGTAAAACAAAAATGGTATTGAAGTATTGCAAAAATGGATGCTTTCGATTTATAAGTCCTTTACTTTACTCGTAACATTTTATAATTAAGTGTAATTTTTTTTGCTTTCGATTTATAAGTAAAACGTTCCTTTATTTTACTACATTTTAATAATAAGTGCAAATTGCAACGCAACCTACTAATTGCATAAGGTGTATACTTTTGGGGTTTTAGAGTTTTTGTTGTATTTCGCGATGAGAAGACATTGAATACCACCATAGAGATAGATCGAATAGCTAAACCTAACAGAATCAAAATATTTACCACCTCCAAAGAGATAAGAAGGCGTGACGTTAAAATATAATGAATGACAGGATGTGATATACTCAAGAGTCAATTAAGGTCAGAAGTCATCTAAAGCTAAATGATAGATATAAATTAGTGATCCACTGTGAAATTGTTTGGTAAAGAAATATTAGTCTAGACAAAACATTGGAGTGCATTTGTAAATTATTAGCATTTCTAAGATTTAGACAAACTTTTGGAGTTCTTATGTAAGTTAATTGTATTTCTTAGATATAGGAACAATTTTTAAGACTGATGTAGAAATAAAATAAGTCTTTTATTATTTGTTTTTAAGGTCGCAATAACATCCGCGTGACCAAAAAGTATTTTTTTTAACTAAACTACTCTTTAGTCAGTTGATTCCTAACATTTATGTACTATATGTATAATTAAAAATTATTCTTTATTTCAACGTGTATGGTGTTTCAATACAACGGAGTTTTTTTCTCTTTCAGGGTTGATGAGAATGTTTTGTTTGTGTGGAAGTAGTGAAGGAGCATATTTATTACATCAAATTGTGTGAAGAGCCTTTTATAGTGATAAAACAAATAAAAATAAGTTTTAGTTAGTATCGTAAATTTAGAAATGATCTCAATACGCGTGGAAGAATGCTTGACCTCGCCATGTGATTGATAAATTATGTATGTTCATTCATAAAAATACATATTTGATACGTTATCAAAACCTTTTATAATGTTTAGTTCAATAAAAAACTATCGAAACACAGATTTCCGTATTATGAATGTTATTCTTATTATTAAACACATAAAAGTATCGCAGACATTATTGAATAATATAAAAATATTTAATATATGCTAAGGTTTCTTTTTAGTACTTCAAATTTGAACCTAGAGGGCGCCCCTTCATCCTTGCCTCCCGAAACAAGGGCGTAACATTTCACGAATAACTCAGTGCCTCACAAAAAGTAATGGTTGCAAATAAAAACAAAACTGTTCCAGTCAGTACCCCCGTAAATAAGAAGCGAACATTGTCTTCCTTAATATGGTTAAGTCGAAAGATGAAACCCGAAATGCAGTCCTGTCTGGAAGGAGGCATACCAAAAGAGGTCACATATCGCATTGCGATCCAAAGAGGTTCGTTAACGAAAAACCTTAAACGTTGACTTGGGAACTATAAATGTTGGCTTGAAAAGTTTGGATCACTAAACGGCATAACTTAGATTTAATGTGACGAGATTTTTACAGTCGCCAATTAGTTATAAAAACGTCCATTTAACAATTTTGTCCTTGTATAAAAAATAAACAGAACGTCGACTAAACTAACAAAAACAATTATTAGACTAATAAGCATAAATAGCTATCTGTACTGTATGCTTCATAATGGGGTTATAACGTGTGCTATAGGAATGTTCATATTGGGCATAGAATTGAACTGTCAATCAATATTGTTCAGAAACGTATTATCGATAGTAAGTTCTCAGTTTCCTCACGAAGCACGACGTTACTTTCAATGTTATGTGTGCTATACAATTGCTACTTAATAAGGTGTATTTAGAGTGGAAAGTTGAGATAAGAGATAATGTATGCATCTAAAGTATAAGTATACATATTTTTGTTTACTTTATATTATATATTTCTATATGCTATTTATTTAAACCTAAAATAAACTTTAATGAGATGAATTTGCATAGATAGATAGGGAAATCAGAGTGACGTATAAATATAGATAAAATAAAACAGTTCTGTTTGAAATTCTACATAAATTAATTTTGTTATGACAAACATTAATTAGTCGGAATCGCTGACTCAATATTTTCGAAATATGATACCGTGAAAAATATTGCGATTAGCAATTCTTTTCCGGTAAATTCTTGCTATTATCATTACCAACTCCACATACATAGATAGTACACGAGCGTACGATTAGTAGTTAGAATCGCAACTGTCTTAAGTATCGATTCTACTTATCAGTACATTTCGTGTTTATCGTATGCTGGACCTGCTGATAATAATATTCAAACCTTATCACTACGAAGTAGATACGATATTTAATGTATACTGACCTAGATACATTTATGGATGTATCGATAATTTGGTATTGGAGTGCTAATAGTTCTTTACTTATACTAATAGTTGACTATAAATAGTAGATACTTTATATGGTAATTTATATTTCTTTACCCAAAAGGGATTTAACGCTATTAATTGCTATATGTATGTCATTTATTTCTTTCATTTGAGAGAGCATAAGGTATTTAAGAACATGAATGTATGTATATGAATGTAAATATAGCTCTTTAACAATCAAAACTGTATGAAAACGTGAGATGTTTTTTAATCGCCGTTTTTGTAATTATTCTGTTCGGTCCATGTTAGTGAGAAAACTAAAATAGGTGAAAACTAAATATGAATAATACATAAGTCCAATCTGAATTTCCATACAATAAGGTTTCACCTTATAGCGTTAGGCAAAAGACATTCGAAATCTGCTTTGATGCTCTGGGATTGAGTGAAAACTGTTTGCGAAATTACTTTCTACCAACCACAGTGCCTATTGTGTCGAATTTGATAAGATTTTCTGTATACACTGATTGTTGTTGTTGTTTAGTATATACATATATTATCTAAAATATATAACCATCAACAGCGAAGAGAATAAAGAATATTTGGTTATAAATAAATTGGAGACATTAACAGCAGAAGAACAAACATGAAAAGGCTAAGACATGAGTCAAGCTGGATACATTTCAAGTCACGAAAAAAACAATAAAAGTACACGACATCTAGACAAAACTATCCGAAACATTTTGTTTTATTAATGACAATTGATGTCAATGTCAAATACAACCTTGGTCTCAATAAAAAATAAAATAAACATTCCTCCAAAAGAAGTATTAGTCCATATCCGTCCGTAGCCAAAGCAAGTACCTTTAACAATGCTATTGCATCAAGTTAAGATAATAGGCTCCGAGATAAAGCAGTTTAAGCGATAGGGCATACATAGAGTCCGATGGTTGCGCAACACACGTGTGCATAGCAACATGTTTATGGGAATCAGGGTGTTCGTTTCGGGAATAAATAAAGAATTGTTTTATTATTATTTTTTTACTCTAGATCATGTGATTATTTGTGGATTTAGAACAATTGTGTTTTTCAATGATACTAATGCTTATTCATTTATGGTGCTTTTTTGCAAAAAAGTACACAGAACAGCGTATATTATCTTTTTATAGAAAACCACGTTAAAATTTAAAATATTATTTACAGTTTATTATAATAATTCAAATGTAAACAGGTTTTACAATTATATAAAAAAGTTGAATCAATATAAAATCATTATTAATTGTGTTAATAGTGTACAATACATCTTGTAATTCCGTTAATTTTCTTCCGAAATATGATGTTATGTTATTGCAATATTTTCCCCTATCACTAACCGATTGGACATCCTGTAATAAGGAACGACCACTTTAGGTCACCGAGTAATTGGGTAAAGTAATCAAAGCTTAAGCCCAGTGCTAAAGCCAGGTGCGCGTTGCATAACCAAATTATTACAAACTTTGAACGTTTCATTGTAGCCTAATAACGAGATAATTAAACAGATATTGCTGTTTTACTGCCCTCTGTTGTTCGTTTTAATTACTAATAAACTATCAAAACCTAATATTAAATCATTAAAACTTGTATTGAATATTTGTAACTAAATAGTTCGGTACTTTTTGTTATGTTTATCCATTTTGGGATTCTATAATCATTATATTATTCATAAGTTAAATATTAATCAGTATTTACTTAAATGGGAATGCATCACTTCTTATCTATATTAAATAATGATATTGAGGAAGTTATATATTATACAGTTTCAAATACGTAAGACATTTATTTATATAAAATATCCACTCCACTCCATCTAAGCAAAGTCGCTTATCATGTATTTCAAATCTGTTTTGACCTACTCATTAATAACATCAAAATATTCGAGATCAACAACATTAATATCTCGTGTACTTGTGTCACAAAAAATCTCGTCAGAAAAGGGATTAAACTTCGGCCTTGGTTTAGGCAAGATAATCGATCAATGCACAGTTCCGACGCCTTATTAATATTCAATAAAAAAAAACTGTGTACTGTGTCAAATAGTGATATTAAGATTAACAAATCCAGTGTAAGTTGAAACAAGTCACGGCAACTTTAAAACTTTGCAAGATGGTAGGTGAATTAATGCATTATATTAATATTTTGCAAAGGTATATAATGTCTTTTTAATAATTATATAGTTTCTCCTTAATCTATATCACAAATATTTATGGTTTTTTCGTAATTTTCATCATAAAATCTGTATATTTTTATATATTTCCTGCGGCCATTTTTATATTAACAAAAGTATTACACATAGCTTCCAAAGTCGGTCGAGAAAAAAATCAACTAATAGCAGTGTACTTACATTACGAAAGAATTCAAATCAGCTGATATAAGAGCGAATCAACTGTTACAGTTGCTATGGCAACGCAAAACATTTATCTACCAAATTGTATCTATTCACGTGCAGTTGCATTTGAAATACCGTTTTAATTAAACTTTATTAACATAGTAATAAGGTCGCTTATGGCTGAGGTATGCGTGATTCAAGCACTTAAGATAATAATCCGTTAGAAGAAAAAAACAAACATTAATAGGCTCTACCGTAGTACGTATTAAAGGTACATACTAAGCCCTTCCGACTGACATTGACATACCTTTTCAATAATTATATCTAGTTAAATGAACAGAACCATTGAACCTTTGTCTTTGTATTTATTAAATGAGTGAATGTCTTATTAAAATATAAAACAGACCTGTCAACTACAAAAATAAATAAAAATGTAGTAAGCATAGACTAGATTGAGTATTTTTACTCTGTGTGTCGATCGATATCAGTTTTGTCAATGTTTCCACATATATTTGCAGATTATTTTTTACGGAGGAGCCTTCGATTCCATATTAGACAGGCACAATGACTTTTAAAAGGTCCCTGTTTATTCGGCAAAGATTTCTCATGCTTTCCTTTACTAAACTACTTAGACCAAACCATTTTAAAAGATGTCAGTAATCTCTGTTTGCTATTCCCAAATCGATAGTCACCAATATGTGTTCGATAGGTGTATGTACTTACTAAACTAATACAAGTACAAATTGTCCAGTTCACATTCTAGTGTAAAGTAATTTTCCAAATTTCACCATATTGGAACCTATAGCTTTTCCGTGTATTTACGCAACGGTCTTGCTTCAGCCTACGGACTAACAATAGGTTATAGGCTACAGAAACACTAGTTCTTTTGTTGAGGAAACCTCCAAGATTGAGAAAGCCTGTCATTTTGCGTATTAGGTCTTATAACAAAATACTGGACAAATAAGTCTTTTCCTGAAACAGAAGTAACCAGATATACTTTCTTATTAACAAACATTGGAGAAACAAGCTTCTAGTATGTTTTACTGAGAACATTTAAGACCTTATGTCCTGATGAGTGTTTATTTATCCATTAATGGTGCGCAACTATCTTGAGGTATTAGGTTTCTGTACATTGACTGAGGTTTGTGTTTTCTTTGTTTCATCCTCTCTACTATAACTAAGCTTATAAACTTATGCGTGTTTAAGGTACACCCTTAGCATGTAAAGATGAAGGGCTACAACGAAAAATGTTGACAAATGTTGAAGAAAGTAAATACATAATATAGTAAAAATTTCATGGGTTCTTAAAATTAAATGTTTTAGTTAGATACCTTTAACATTGATTATATTATGCTATAGCCATAGTTATAACACACGTGCTTATAATCGTGACAACTCTTTCACAGACTTTACTGCTACAGACTAATTAATGCTAAAAGTAACCTTGGAGACATTACTGTCTTCAAGTTTCTGTCTACCCCGAAAGGGAGAGGACGTGAATGTTTATATTACCAACGGAGAAAAGTGTTCGATCGAAATACATCTAGCTATAGATTTCACAACACAATCGTAGTCTTTTAGAGGCGAGATTGATGCTTTGATTGCAGTTGTAATGGAAAAGGAAATTGAAAGTGCCGTTTTAACTTGTCATGTTAAGGAATTGAACCACAACTTATATTCTTACTGGTTGGAGAGAAGAGGCTTTTATTATTTTAAATAAATATAACTAAACATATTTTCATTCAAAATATCTACGGTAGGTATCATAGGATAGTCAGATATACGCTATATTGAAAAATGGTTATAGAAGGTACCTATAACTGCCGAGTGTGTATGAGTATCAATGAAGCGAAAGTGTTTTGGTCAGGATCAGGACAGGTGGGATCCGTGATCTCTGCCTACCCCTCTATAGGTGATCGGGCGTGATGTATGTATCATAGGTTATGTAGAGAATCATTGAGAATAAATAATGTGGCATTTACCCTTCTCTCCTGAACTGAATTCTATTAACGACTACCCCTTTTATATTTGTTTTTTGCTAAATTGGCCACCAAGACAAAAATCCAGTCCATAATAAAAGTTTAATGTTGTCGGTACTAACTATTTTATAACCGATCATCATGAAGTACCCTAGATAAAAGATAGACTAATGAACCGTTAAAATAATTTTCATCAGTTTATAAATTTAATAGTACCTTATAATTAAGAGCGGTACACAATTGGTACTTTTTTTCCAATTGATATTTTATGTATTTTATACTGGATAATTCTTTCGGTTAAGTTTTAAACACAAACACGAGATGGCATCATTGAAAACTTCACTCACATACGTTAAACAAAATTTCGTTGTACACGAGTTATATCTCTATATCTAAAGGTGGAAACGTGACGTTGGCAACCGCAATCTAACAATAATGAAGCGAAGGCAGACACAATTCCAAGTTCAAATTCAATTCAAGTACACACTCGCATTTGTTAAGAAAACCACTTTATGTGCGTGACTAGAAAACTTAACGATATTCCCACGGTGAAAGATTTTATCTGACCCTGTCTCTATCTATCTTATTGAGTTGTTAAGAGTAGGTAAAGGATAGAGAATTTCTGATAATTAAGCTTTTGTGTGTTTTGAGGAAATAACTTTATAAATTCTTTTTTATTAAAACTTTCTAGTATTGTAAGAGAAAGTATTAAATTATTTTAATAAGAATATATTCTCCGTTATAAATTGCGACTCATATATATACTCAAATCACGCAAAAGCTACTTTTACGTAATATATCTCTGCAATTTTCTAAACATCTGTAGTTAGACCTTTTTGCAGCACAACTTTTAAAATAAAAATACAGTGCTAATGCAACACAATGAAACGTAAGTGGTTATCTAAGTAGTAAACTGCAGTAAAACTAAAACACGGCCTTCGTGCAGATAACCCGAGCTGTCCGTCTGCCGTTTGGTAATTGACTCTATTTGTAGATGTTTCTATGGCAACCGATTCCACTTCAAATAATGTCGTTGTTTAAAAAATGAAAGGGAAATTTAGGAATTGACTATCCATGAAATCTTTGTAAAATAACCTGATTTAGCAAGTGCAATTAAGCATATGATATACTGAAAGCTTTAGACTGACTTGAACTTGAAAAGAAACTCGAAAATTTTAATACCATTGTAAATACGCCTTAATAAAGTTTATGTTCACATACGATATTTAGCTTACAGACACATTGACGTTTAATTTTATCAACACTTATCAGAAAAGCAATATTTAATATTCGCTTGACTTAATGTTAGCAGAATCGTGTCACTTTTTATAAATAACCCTCCAGTGCGTGTCGAAATTGAGCTAACTACTTGAACCCGAAGATTGCTTTGCGTGTCCGCTCCAAGAATAAAGGAATGGAAAAAAAACACACGCTTCACACAAATTAGAATGAAAGAAGCAAGAATTACTTACATAGATATTGCAAATATTTGTAAATATTTTGACATAGCATCATATCTTATACAAATAAACGTAGTTATACGAGTATTCATTTATGATTAGGGTGTATTAAGACATGCTCAGTTATATAGTCAAAATTTATGGATCGTTAGATAAGGTTTAGTATTATTTTATATATAAACTCTCTAGTTCGCTTATCACAAGTTCTATAACATTATTCGCAAATTACACATGTATTTTGCATTAGTATATAAAATACGCATTAGAGAGCGCAAGAGAAAGCTTGTAAAATCAAAAGCCTAGGCATCCGAAGCTCAGTTTCACCTTAAGGTTAGGTATTGTGCTGCCTGGGTGTAAAATACTAAATATAGGTGCGAGGTTGTATTTGGTGTAGTAAAAGTACAAATAGACTACAAAGTTTGAGGAGAGAATCTATTTTCGCACGCTCAGTTTTAATGACCATATACCTTCTATAAGCTATAAAGCTGCTCCTACTGAAATGAATAATTAAGGTACGGATAGACAGTCTTAACATGTATATAGCGAGATAAAGGGATATCAGACTTAAAGTACGAGTTCTCTATGGTATGTAGAGTCAAAAGTCACAAACAAAACAATCATACACCAATAAGGTTGCCAAAAAGAAAGGTTCTTCAATTTAGATTATAAAAAACGACCTACATTTTGATAGTCTAAAACACCAGTACCTCTCGCATTACTCACTCACGCCCTTCCATTCATCACAAACAACATTCGAATGGTTGATCTTTTGAGCGTTAGTAACGGTACTAATTTTATAGGGTATGCCTTTGTTTCTCATCTCGCCTATAAATTAGTTTCGCGCACACCTCGGGGCATCGGGCGTTAAATGCTGCAGATGTATGCATGCCACTATTATTCATATCTTCGAGCAGGCCGTATAAGGGATGTGGACGGAATAAGCCGTAATATTAATTTCAATTCGAAAATAATTTTGATTGACGTTTGCTGTTTTTACAAGGGTTGGGAACAGATTGTTAAATTATTTATTTTACCGATGATTTACGGGAGTGAAATAAATATTATTTGTGCTTTCATGTTACATATTTTTAAACAAGAATTCTAAAGGAGCTTTTATTAAATAAGTAATTTTGGAGGAGAAGAAACGAATAAAGCTAAAACCAATAGCTTTTTTAATTGATAAAGATTTCGTGCAGACATTTAAAACTTTCTCTGTAGTACTGTTGATAATTGTAGTCTCTAGAAATCCCTTGCATTTAATATTATCGCCTGTATATTGGAAACTGCAAGTATTATTCAAATGTATTAGTTCCTAACACGCGATTCCTCAAAATTATTAGTCGAGCCCATTTAGAATATTTATCACAGCCATTGCTCAAGTTCATAACCGGTATAAGTTGACCCTTAAACCAATGAAAGCTATATGCCTTGGTAGATCCGTTAAACTGGTTTCTGTTTCGCTTGATAAACGTTAAGGCAAATGAGAAATCGCAGAGTTATAAATCTAAGTTCAGTTAGTTGTTCTTTTAATAAGCTTCACCATGGGATGCAAATGTTGGTGCTTTGTTAGTTTCTACATCATCATTAAAAGAAGTGTTAATGTTCCTCACTTAATAATTCCTACGGACGAAGTAACTCTATTAGAAATATTCAAATAGGGCTTGGTTGAAGTGGGGTTTATATTATGATATTGTATTATTATTATCCCGTGCTAGTCTAGGACGTAAAAAGAATGCTATTCTATCGTTCTTTCCAGCATGTCATACGAATCGACTGAAGGACTACGGGTGAATGGAATCTATTGGGCGATGGGCTAGCAACCTGTCACCAATATTACATATGACACAACCCTAATATTCATGCTAAAAGTCACCTAGGAGATATTATTGTGTTTCCGAGGTTCTGTCCACAAAGGGATAAAAGAGTCTGAATATACGTTTATGTATCTTTGTATAATTATTGTCTTTAACTTATAATTATAATTATTGTGTATAAGTATATTTTATGTCATTCTTAAAGAGTATATTTGAATAAAGCTCAATAACACTCGCTCCTTCCTATTCACTCTTGTGTAAACGAAGTTTTAACGACGTAACGTTCACTTATAGTTCGTTAGTTTTTTCACAAGGTCAATTGAAGCAATGCTTTGGAATTAAGGTAGAATATACTTCAGAAATTATAGTTCATCAAGTTAATAACGCATTATTTATAATGTATATATATACTGTATGAAACCTAATCATTGGTTTAGGACGTTATTAAATGATAAGAAAGTTCATCGTCCTTACTCTTATGCTATTTATTACTCGAGGAAAAAGATCATTTTCTTGATAAAGTGAAAGGTGAAGTATGTACTTTTCCTATGTCTGATACTATTCTCTGATTTCAATGCCGCAATTCTCTTCTTTTAATATACATATAAACACTTATATACTCTTTAAAAGATGTCCGAGATTACCAACATTGTTATATCGCGATCCTCACATACCACTTTCGCTACCTTCACATTAATACACCTTCGCATGTATACTTGTCCTGTGCTAGTCTGGGACGTAAAAAGAATGCTAACTAGCTGCCGTTCTTCCCAGTATGTTTTAGGAGGCGACTAAGGAACTAGGGGTGAATAGAATCTATTGGACGATCAGCTAGAAACCTGTTACCTATGTTCCATAATATTCATGCTAAAAAGTGACCTAGGAGATATTATATCTCCGAGGTTCTGTCCCGAAAGGGATTAAGGATGTGAATGTATATGTTTGTATACGTAGCGATTAAATTTGGTTATAGTAATGATCGTTTAGTGTGCAGTATACCTTAGCTATTTATCTTAAATCGTCGATAAAACGCGAGCTTAAGTGGCCACCGATGTTTTTCTAGGTCAACGCAATTCGGAAGACTTTAAAATTTCAATGCATATGGTGATTATAATAAATGACCTTTTTTATTAAGAAGCCAGTTATTGAAATTTTACAATGTTGCATGCTTATTTATTTACAAAAGCCTCTTAAGAAGGCGCGTTTTATCTTTATTTTTTTGTAATAAACAATTTGTTTTTATTTAATTTTACATTTGTTGGAATTTAAAGCGATAAAGGAAATCTTAAACCAATCTGTTTGAATTGGCCCTTTAAACAAAATTGCTTAACAAAATAACTGTGTATTAAAATATAATGTGACTACTTTACATGTAGTTGATAAAACTACGAAAAGTTTTTATTATTCCAAGGTATTTTTAAATACATATTTTGCTTGATCCGTACATTACAAATACGCTACCAGAAACAATTTTTGGGTTCAACGTTAGGCTTTTAGTTTTTATAGTAATACATACTATCGATACTTATAATATTTCTACCTTTCAGAACTACATAAAGCAAGTCCAATAAAATACCCACCCACCAATAATCTGATTGTGTTCATTAAAAAAAGATTAAATTAATTCCCTTGGGCAGAAAGCATCGATTTGCCAAAGTGTTTTGCGCAAGTGCCACATAATTAACCCCTGCCCACTCCGCTTGCGAAATCGGCGTGAGGCAGCCAATTTGAGTTTCGACAATGCACTTGTTAATATCCTGAGGGGCGTGGCCAAAGACCACATTAAGGTTTTATATCGAGATTGGGACCCAAAGAAAGTATGGACTGAATTTTAGTTATTGTATCTGTAAGCTTAGTTGAATTTTATAGACCTGTATTAAATTTTAATTGATTAAAATTATGTTTATCTTTATTTTATCGTCGTAGAAAGAGTTTCATACTTTATAATATTCTTAGTGGTTACTGACAAATTGTATTACTTAAACAGATTTATCTTTATTGGGATAAATTATAAAAAAGTGATTATATATTTTTCAATTCAAGCAATTTATTGTCTATTGATTAAAAAAACACAATATCTAATTTCTATGTGAATCACCTTTCTTTCTAATTTCCCTTAAGGTTTTACTACCTCTAACAAATTATAAATAAGAACGAACCTATCTTTAGATCCATAATACCCACAGTCATATTACTGGTCAAGTCAAGTCTCACATTAGCTTCTATTCAAAGGGAAATAAAACAACATGTATAATGACCACTACGTTAGAGGCATCCAATGCATTATGAGATACTAATTACACCCCATGAACGGAGGCCCAGTGTGTAGGGGCCATTAAAATATTTCACTGACACTATCATAAAAACTTCATTACAGCTGTAACATTAATAGGATACTTCTAGTTCCCTAATGGTTAATGTATGGGAAATTATCGGTTAGAATAACTCAGGATTGTGACGTATGAGTGCGAGATTATCTAATGAGTAATTCGGATTATAAATTGATTGAAAAACGATATTAATTTATATAAAAGAATACGATAAATTATTGGTTACTTATACGAGAATACCGAACTAACTTAAATAACTTACTGAACTTAACGTATTGTATATCATTCCTTATGACATAACATACGCTTGTGTATACATACTCTCTTTTTTATTGTGGCGAGGTAGTCAGAAGCTTAAAGTAAATTAAAAGCCCGAGGTTCACTAGATAGACAACATCCATCGTGATAGGTACTGAACCGTATCGCCGTATATATGCGTTGGCTATTACATGTCCCGAGGGATAGGTAGGTTTCCTCACGATGTTTTCCCTCATCTTTCATTCATGATGTACCTATAAACTTTCAAACAAATAAATAACTAAACAATTCTTATGTTACACGTCATGGTTAAAGCAATAGAAAACCTCCTATAAAAGTAATGCCCGTTACCATGGCAACAAATCACCAAAATTCCCGCTTTGTCAATAAAAAAATAAACAAATGGCCTGCCCATCTCACACCATCATTATGAGTTACCCATGCATCGTTAAACTGAGAACATTAAATAAAAAACCTGCTATACCAAACTTTTTCTTCCCGCCTCCTTTGAAACGTAATATCGAGCCTACTATCTATCTATCAAATGTGAATAGTGATGCTCTTCAACGAGATACGACTACGATAACATTGTTTGGAGTATATAAAAGAAAACGCATTTTCATTTTTGATAATAATTCTTAATTTTCTTGAGTGCATAAAATTAATTTTATTCTGGTGATTTAACAACTTTGTCTATAAATATATTGATTAATATCAATGGTACTAAATAAATAAATTACTATTGCATAATTAATTATATTTATAAGAGTAGACACTCGCACTCACACTTTAAAACTGTGACTTAGTGATAAATAAATGCAACTAAAATTAAACCTAATTTATCATCCACAATGAAAATGTTATTATAATTTGTATGTCCCTAACCTATTTCATACAAGCTTTCAATTTTATCGATATCCTCCGCACGTCCCTAGATAAAATGGATTTTCTCCGAAGACGTAGCATGCTGTGCGTAATTACTTTAGAATAAATATCGAATTGAATTCTAATGCAGCCACTACATAGAGTATAAATTTATTATCTGATCAACTTACTTGTTCCGTATAATTACAAGTTTTTCCATAACAATGCTCTGTTGTTTGTTAAAGTACATTTTTCCTCACAGATATTAATCTTTTCATATAGTTAGTAGGTGAAACAAAGTCATTAACGTTGAACGATTTTATTGTGTAACTATTCATACGTTATACTATTAATCAAATTATGGAGTTACAAATGACATGGTAAACAACACAGAAATGTTTACTTTACATATGTTTGTTTTACGTAATAAGTAAAATATACTTATATCTCATTGGACCTTATTTATAAACATATAAATGTCATTACAAACTCGATATTAATTCTAAAAAAGATCAAGCAAATAAATAAAATGAGTCCTATGTTCTGTTATACATTCACGCCCTTTAATCCCTTCAGGGTTGGAAAGAACCTCAAAACATCTTCTTGGTCACTGCTTAACATGAATATTGGACGTGAATACATTAATATAAATAATAACAAATTTATAAGATGTTTTTCTAAGCTAAGGAAAATATTTCGATTGTTCATGTAATTGTCATGTTTTGTAAACCTTACTATTACACTGTGCTATTACTAGTAAGAAAACAAAGATGTGCTAACAATATGCGTCTCAAAAGCACTCAGAGGTTCGATTACTTAATACTCAAGTACGTAGGCAATGGTGTGGTGTATAACATCATTACGTAACTGAGATAATTCACAATGCTATGTGAAGTTCAATGATGAATCCAGATTATGTTCAAATTAGAATATTTTACGTACATATATATTACTTGCTTGTATGAGGGTGTCAATTTAGTATGTTTAATAATAAAATATGATAATATACAGATCTGAAAATATTAGGAACAATATCATAATAATATTCATTACTAAACTAAAAACAAGGATACAGGACTACCCCCTTAATAATTTTCTTAGTATACTAGTCAATGTATATTAAAGAAATACATATACGAGTAACTATACTTAGTTTACTGATACATATGTATGCATGTCAATGAAGTGTTCGTGATTTGTCCGAATCGGGAATCAATGATCTACATTCTCTGTCTATCCTTCATAGTGAAGGAAACGTGATGCGTGATCTTTGCATGATATTTTTTAATAATAACATAATGGGCCTAAGAACATAAGGTGTTCAGCCTTGTCCTTATTTTAAGCTGCAGTCACACTGTTGATAAAAAGCTTGTACAGCATTGCATTTTAGCATTCCTTCTTAGTTTATTGTTAGAAGCAAGCTATTTTAATTACTAGTAATTACAAATGTTGCTGCAGTCGTTGAGAAATATTAGTTAGTTATTTAATGCTTATTCGAATGGCTGTTAAGTAATAAACAAAATGGAGTTTGTAAGTACTACCCTTTATAATAATAGTTATGATTAAGTTAGTAGTTTAAATACAGTTCAAATGGATTCAATTTACTGTGGTCGCTAATGACAACAAAAAAATTCAATTGTTGTAGTTGATAATATCTTCTGTTGATATTTTCCTATCTTAGAAATTTGTGCATTAATTGTCGAAAACTGTCTTGAATGAAATCATATATTAATAACTACAAACAGCCTTGATTTGCATTCTCATGTAGGTTTATACAATATAATAATGCTACTGTAATGCCACTGTGATTTAAACAAGCACCTACACCACAAGCCCTATTTGTATTGAAATATTTCTATTGGAATATTCATGTCTTGTGCTAGATTAGAACGAAAAATATGCCTGGGTTTTCGTCAGTATGTATTGGTAATGTACGGGGTGATGAGCTAGCAAACTAGCGTCACTATTCCATGTTAATTAGATCACAAACCCGAATAATATCTTGTATATTATCATGTGATATTATGTCTCCAAGACCCTGTTTTTCCTATTTATTTAGGAAAACCAATAATCACATTACACACATATAAACACATCACGCCTGATTCTCTGTAGAGGGATAGGCAGAGATCACGGATCCCCATCTGTCTCGATCCTGAGAAACCACTTTCGCTTCATTGATACTCATACCTCCTCATACACATATACAACGGTAAATAGTTATAGGATATAAACAGACCTACAGTACTAATAATGTTCCTAAAGTGCTAATAACATTCTAAGCAAGGTTCAGTAGTATACATAAACATTTCGATCAGTTTCAATCACATCTATTACGACACTTAAATGTTCTTTAGCACGTGACATTAGAAAAACTTGTAAGTAACTGGTTGAGAATTTCTAATTGATTTTGTTATAGCTATGTGATTGTTTGTGGATTTGTCTGTGAGGTATTTAGAGCGTTCATTTATATTTAGAGCGGGGTAAGTTAAATAATAAACTTTTTTACAGTTATACCTGTGTTTCTTTAATGTTTTGTAAGGGTTTTATGGAGTAGTTACGACCTATTATAAAATTAGCCTATGTACTTTGAAAACTAATCATTCGCATAATGGCAAACAGAAATTGAACTAAATTACTAGAACAGAAATTAAGTTAGTTGGTGTAACTATATTAAAATCAATTATAATTGTGTCTCTTACTAAATTACAGTCCATTAAAAATACCAAAACTAGTTAATATACAAAATTTAAACTTCTATTAGAAACTGCCACTTCTGTATGTCTTATCGAAAGGATATTGAATGATATATTACTGCGATTGACCGAACGTTCAATTCAATAAATAATTTATTTCTGAATGTGCCCAGCATATATTATATGGCAAATTAGTGTCAATCGTGATAATATTTACAAATAAGGTAAGAGCGAAGGTGGTCACATAGGTAGTTAAATATCAGAAATCTTTGTTATAACTACACGTAATTTAATAAAACGAAAGTAAAAAAAGTTATACATATTTATGTATTAAGCTAAAATATTCGTATTTTATTTACAGTTCCACATAGTTTCCATCTTGAGTATTTTTATATCATCTAGTGATTCCATTTATATAAATGTATATTTAGCTGAATGTATCAAAATATTTTCTGAAATAAGGTCGTGCCTTGTGACTCATACTAGTTCTTCATACTATAAAATATGTTTTAAAGAGACACAAGTAGGTGACTAGGAAAGGAGGTCAATGTTTTTCTTATAATTGGCGTACTAAATTGATTCATATTGCAGTACACACGTGTGCTTGTATGATTAAATGTCAAAGAGACAAATTAATTCATAGAATTGAATACTGGCAGGTAATCATTTTGCGTGGTTTCAAAGAAATACAAACCATAGACTAAATATTTATGTACAATTTATTTTTAAGCAAAAAATACTGCTCATAATACAGAAAAAAATAGAATTATAGAGAAATCTATAAGTGTTTCCCTAGAACGCAGATACTCTCATAATTTTACCCATATCTACTCAAATATCTCTAAATAACAAAGTTTTGATCTTCAAAAAATCCAAAATAAGGGCGATAATCGTCTATTTTTCTGGAAAGAGCCAACTCAGAATTAGGGTTGTGTTGTAACATAACACTAGAGACCATAAGGCGTATATATTTCTTAGGGTACAGCCAGTAAAATGTGACGTATTTTAGGGTCTGTCTGTATAATTATAGAGCTGGATTCGGAGGGTTGTGAAAAACTCATTCATTAGCACAATGGACTGAGCTGCACAATGACAGTTGAATGCATATTTTCCCTTAGCTTTAGAAGTACTGTTTTTGTTTATTAACAATGCAATATCAACATTTCAGTATAAATTTAATTGTTTTTCTAATTAGCTTGATAAATAAAATAAAACAAATAAGTTTTGTAACATGAAAAATACAGACCACTTCACTTCCTTAGTTACAGAGAAAATTAAAACTCATACACGTTACATCAATTAACAGTCCCCAAAACGGAACCATAGCAAACAGCAAGACATGTCCCTGACAACCGTTCCCCAATTTGTGGAGGCCAGGTGAGTCGGGCCATTGAGACAGGTAGACCGTCACCGTGGGAGCCTTCGATATAACGCCGTGTTACAATTAGCAGCCATACAAGTTCAGAATATAGGCGATACAATATGGTGTTTGGCTTTGGTATGGAATAATGAATGGATGTACGTCACGTACCTTTAAATACAAAATTAAATAACTATGTACTTAATAAGTCATTGTCAAATTAATTATGTATAAAATACTGAAAGTTACTCTTATTTATATTTTATCTTTTATTTACAGAAAACTAAAGCATCAAACCACGTATCCTCGAACTACCGTGGCTAGTTCCCATAAAACTCAGTTCCTTCACGGTTGTGAACAAAAAAATCGTATTATAATGGTCTTACTAATGGCAGGGCAAGCGATGAGACGCGCTTCCCTTAACTTTTTTATTTATTGCTTTGTACCCACACAAATGGTGGGTTGTTAATGGTGTTTTAGTGGTTGAATTAACTCGGGCAGACGTGTAAGGGACATTTGTATGGACTGTCTCTTGGTATGTAACGGTAGCTTAATGAGAGGAGATTTTTCAAAAATACTTCCCTGTTTTATAAGGGATTTTGCATTACAAAGTTTATGCGTACATATTAAACCTACGACATTATTTAAAGCAGACTTTAAAATGTTAGTGTAATAAATTAAAACTACAGCGGATTATCAGAGTTATCAGATATATTTAAATTACAATATCAAATAAACTTAAACTTTCTTCTAATCCCGATCATTCAGACGTAATATACGACATTTCACTTCAAATGAGTTCGTATAATTTGATTAGAACCTTCTTGGTATGGTCGTAACTTTAACCTTTAACGTGACAGGTTTACCCTATATGGCGTCCGGTGCATTTTGACAATGTACGTCTAATTAGGGAATCGAACTAAGGTTAACTGGTTTTTATTTGTCCTAAAGCATTCCAAAGGTGAATAAACGTAAAAACAAACATTGGATTGGTGATGGAATTGCTGTATGCGTTTCATTTCTTTACAAACATAATGAAGAATTTTAATGGATGGTCATAATAAAGACTTAAGACAGTTGGACAAGAAATTGACATTTATTGCATTCACGTTCACATGAGAAACTTTTAAACTTGTAAAACCCTAAATCATTGCAGATTTTAATTATAGAATATTTACAAACTTATTAAAGACTAAGAACTAAAGCACAAATTATAAAAATAATAATATTTAACTAGTTGAATATTTTATGTTTCTTACGGTGAATTCATTGGTTGCATATGCCATGAACACAGTGATACACACAACATTAAACTTATACCTACGTATAACTTATTTTGTATTCTGTTGAACTCCTCTAACTATTTTAATAAGAAATACCTTAACATCGTAGAACACTATGATTCTAAAGCGGCTTTTTGCGACTTCAATCAGTTTTCCCAACAAACAGTTATTTGAAAGTAGTGAAAGCTTATTTGAACAGTTTATCATGGCTAATACCATGATATTATGACCATAATTTAACCATTTTCCTAAACAATGTTCTACGCGGTACATGTTTATTGAGAAAACCAACTAAGGTTGTTATTGTAAGAGGTTAAGGTTTGAGTAACTATTAATGAATTCTATTTAACCTGAAGTTCAATGCTCGTTGGATAAGTATAGATTAATATTTCTGGTAAATCATGACTTCCTCATATATTTTAATATCGTACAAATTTCAAAGCCATTTTAAAGAACTTATGGTATTATCATTGTTAACAAATCATCATGGAAAGGAACCAAAACTAGAATTACGTATATTAGGAGAGTAAGGCAGTATGAATAATTTGAATATAAAATAGTTATTAAAATATCCCTCACGTGTAGATGTTATTGTCCTGAATTAAATTGCTATAGGCCTGTTGCCATTGCCGCAAAATGACAAAGAAACAACACGTAATCTTTGGCATGTACATACATTAATATACATGCGTAATACCGTTTATAATAAGGAAGCTGCAATTTATGTAAATTGGCCATTTTTTAATGTTGAACTCTGAGTCAAGGGTCTGCCGAAACGGGTTTAAATGTTCAAAACACGAATTAAGGACAAGCTCAATTAAGTATATACTGGGAATATGGACACACGATATCGACAGTTAGGATTACAAAGTTTCAAAGACTGTAATGTTTGTATATGACACTAAAGAGATAAAAAAGTCTGACTGTATGAGAGTTCAAATCCTTAAATTTGAAGTAACTAGTTACTGGCAATATATACTATATTCTCGTAACTGTATGTACCTGTGTCAAATCATCATCATAAATGCCGTGTTAAACTTGATGACGATAGTATGTAAAAAATGCATTTAATTTTTAATATACTTCTAAGCAGGCCTACTTGATTTTATTCTTCTGTCAATCAGCTTGAACCAAATAGGTAACTTAATATGTAAATTTGACCAGTATGGTAGCATTTAAACATATGTAAAGTCGGAGATAATTAAATATTTTATGGCTTTATATTTGTCAGCGACAAAACGTATTTAGATTTATTCACACTAGTTCTAATAATGGAGGCAACATAGCCTTTAACAAATTCGCAAATGCGTTTTTAATGTCACTAGAAGTTGTACGTCATTTACAACGCCGTTAAATAACGGTGATCACAAAGAAAGTGTTAAATCGATTAGTGAGTTCAAGAGACCAAATTAATCACGCTTAAAAAGCTCTCTTAATCCGTAGAATGAAGTAATAATTCAAACATTTTTAGCGCAATGCCCAGTTAAGTCGATTTTTATTGCTTTTTATTAGATACACCATGAATTATAAAGGTGGATAATGGATTAACGATAACATATATTATGATTAATTTGTAAAATATTTACTAAACCGGACATAACTACTTTCCTCAAATATTTTGTACGCGTTTACAGTAAAAGTACGAAAGACATTCTTGTCGTTCCCTTAACCATTTCTAAATATTAGAAACTTATTTTTTAATGAGAACTTTCTGTTGTAAGTCATTCATTTTTAGTATTGCCTATTTACTGTAACATTATTATTACACAGATCATCATTTTTGGTATTGCGAGGGTTAGGTTAGGTCAGCTAAGGGTTCGAAATCATAAAACATCGTAACTTCTGGACTTCCAATTTCCTTAGGACAAAAAATACCAATTTAAAATGAAAACAGAATCAACCGAACTAAGTTAAATGTAAAGGTTTGCCTTTTATGCAATTTGTTGCTTCTAGGTATATGACTAACCATATTAATTCTACGGATGTGACAGGTAACCGAAATTGCGACACCTTTTGTAAATATGATCATTTTCAAGTGACTAACCCGCCCACAGCCAGGCGTAAGCGTTTCGAAATTTCGTTTAAAAATTATGAAATAATTTTGACTCATTTGTCTTAACCGTTAGTTTATCAAACAGATACGAATATACACAAAGAAATATATAAAAATATTGGTTTAGAGTGATCTATTTCAATGCAAATTAAGTGCTATAATATAACATGTGGTATTTGTTAATAGTGCTTAATTATTGCAACGTGATAGATTTTAGCTTGTAAATATTGATGATATGGTGTAAAGTAATCAATAACAATCTAAGCTTGTAGTTTAATTAAAATGTATGACAGCGATATGTAGGAACTAATAATTTGTTCATATTGATATTAAGAGGAAAATTGTTAGATGCAGAATATAATTACAATATTTATGACGATAACGTCTAATGTGAGTATAAACTCGTGTAATTGTTAAGAGCAAGTGCGCTTATCATGGCTGTGCATTCCGTATCCATTACTAAAGAAATTCTTTTGTTAGATTGTAAGTTTTAAAGGAACATAATAATCAGTTTTTAATAGGTAGTATACGAAATACTGATTATTGTACCAGCAGAATGTTGAATATAACTATTGATATAACGCCTTATTACAAAAGGGTGACGTTAGAAATACCTATAACCACCGAGTGTGTATGAGGAAGTGTATGGGTGTCAATGAAGCAAAAGTGGTTTATCAGGATCAGGACAGATGGGGATGTGTGATCCTTGCCTACCCCTCTACAGGGAATCGGGCGTGATATGTATGTATGTAACATTACAATATAGTTAGTAAACAATATTTTATTTTTACTTAGGTATTATGCTGATTCTCTTGTGCATAGGAACAAAACGTTATAATAATTTTTACTTATATTAACTTGACGTATGTGAATATACGTATCCAATATACATATAATATGTAACGTAATACGAAACTGTAAATTACTATTAACGCTCGTAAATTACCTTGAGAATTGAGGAGAATGATGCTATCATTAGTAGCGCTATTGATTTGAAGATCTTCGCCCACATACCTCTTCATTAATGCTATGTGAAGTGAATTGCTTATTTACATAAAGCAGAACCACTGGAATTTAATATTTACATACATACACGTATTAACGCTTCTACGTCCTCAACGGGATAGGTAGAGACTATCGATCCCCACCTGGAACAATCCTGACAAATCTCTTTTGCTTCATTCACACTATTAACCTTCTCATACATGTAAATAATTATGAAATTTGAGTGGATTCCAATAAAGATTTATTATTATTATTATTACATGCTCTTCTGTTTTGTCTGTCATTGTCTCCAATTTGATATGTATAAGTTCTACGCAGCCTACCCTGACTTAATCTTAACTTTTGTAATCCTACTTTTGTAATCACCATGACTTACTCTTCTCTATTTAAGTAACATGATACATATTTGAACACACATACGTAATTAAACGTATTTATTATCTCAATAAGATATCGGAAAACAAAGCAATTAATTTATTAAGTGACAGCTCTACCAATATAATTGATTTATATGGCCCTCGACGGGTCCGATAAACTTGAGAGCTAAGCATTAATTAAGTCGTCTTATATCATGTCACATATATTAAGCCGGAGTAACATTTATATGAATGTATCGAAATTCCTTTGTTTGTTCATTTATGGACAGATACAGATCATAGGCCATATATCAAGTTTGGAGTAATGTCTATTAATATATGCCATTCGTAAAAGGTTTGAAAGCCTAAGTTTTTATTCTCGAGGTGTTGCAATAGTTTTGTCAATAATATTTGCCAAAGGTTAGCTATCATATTTCATGTAGGTTTTAAGGACAGATAGAGATATGTAAATTACGAAAGATATATAAGATATCTATCATAATTTTGATTCTGTTCCAACAAAAAGTTTTTTGAATGAACACTTAACCCTTACTGTCCGTTGAGTGTCATCAGTAGAACGTAGTATATTTAAAAAATGCCGACTTTGTAAAACCACTTACAAACAACAAAAGAGTTGAAATAGAGATAGTAAAATAACAATAAAGAATAACATTCACTGAATTCATTCACACAGAAGATGGTACTTCAAAGTTATAAAGAATCTAGGAACAATAGTTTTAAGAGCATGGTGATTTTTTGCTTTCGTGACATAGTTAAGTGAAGACAGGAAATTAGCAGTAAACTCTTTTAGTTGAATGAAAGGGTGATTGAATTGTCTTTGGTCAACAGTTCGTTCATGAATGATTTTATGGTATTTGGAAAAAAAAACATAAAATTCATTTAAGAGGCTTTAACGAATGAATGAATAATTTCGAAGCAGGTATCTTGTCATACGGAGACATGCGGCGCTTAGAGTTTGACAAAGGACTACCGCAATTTCACAAGGGTGGCCATTTTTTGTTACTCACTAATATTAATTTCGTAGAACAGCAAAGACCTTTCAAAGATCCTCTCAAAACTAAATGAAACGTTAGCGGCTTTTCAATTTCTTTACAATCGAGTGAGTCATAAGTTTCATAGAATATTACCTGAAATTAACCGTTAAGGAATGTGCTTTATTAGCGACGCAAATAATGCTTTTTAAGTATAAAAATGGTCAACAAAAGTACTGAAGCAATGAAATGAAATGCTTTTTATTCAATATGAGGATTATAAAATCACTTATTGAAGGTCAAAAAAAAAAAAACATTTCCACAGGAAAAGTTGTCATTACAGTTAATCAATTTAAATAAGAAATATTAAATAAATCTAATTAAACTAATGGCATTTCGTAAAGCAAAATCAGCAGCATCAGTTACTATATTGGTGATTCCATATTAGCTATCGAAATCATCGTGAGGAAATCTATAGTTTCCAATGGTCAGTATAGATGGGTCACTATCACGTTAAGTATTGGATATCTGGTGAAACATTGGTATGACTGATTATACGACCTGATACGAACAAAGTACTCAGCTCCGACTATGACGAAAAAGTTAACGGTGTATCAGTATTCATATAACAGAATCAATCAATTTTGTGCTGAGTTAAGCTACACATAAAAAACTGTATTAAAGCTTAAGGCAAATAACATATGTAGGGTCCCATAAGTCGGAACCGTTTTTATAATCTATACATAGTACATTCACTCGCAAAAAATTATAACAAAGCAATTTAAGTACATCGTGAGAATGAGGCAGTGTTAATACTTTCTGTTTGGAAACCTGATGATTATCCGGAGCAGGAATTCAAAAAACCGTTGAAGAAATGAAGCTAATTAAATTATACACGTGCACCGTTGTTTTCAATTAAATTTGCACCGCCATGAATCATAACAGGGTGACACAGACGTTATCAAGTGTAGAACATGCTGAGATTGATTAAAAAAGAGAAAATATAAAATATTTATAGGTAGAGATTAACAGAAAAATAATTGTTTAAATAATTGTACATATGTGTATATGATATGACATAGAGTTTACAAATAGCAAGTATGAAAGGGCGTTATTAACAGTATTGAAGACCGTGATGATCCTTCGATGATTATCCTCAAAACTATAGTTATTCCTATTAGTCTATTTATGTCCTGTTTACTGTTGGAAAAAAGATCATAGTTAAGTAACATGACGTAATGTTAAATACGAAGTTTGTTATTTTGATAAATTGATGTTTAGTTGATTTTTGAATAAATTAGCATTTAACTAACGATTCTCACGCATGATATTGATTTAACATAAATAATTTGCTAACCATCTAACAGTTATGATTAATAGGAATCAAGTATAATATACAAAAACTGGAATCCGCATACATGAAGTAGAGAGAAAAAATATTTATGATAACAAAGACTTTTGTATCAATCAGTAATTAAAAAATATAAATACTCGTAAGATTCCAAAAAGTTCCAAATTCATTTAATAAATAAATAAGTTTAATTACTTATTAAAGAAATTACTGTTCAGCTGCAAGATTTGTTTGTTTACACGTTATTTTATCAACGTTATATCAGCAGAGAGAAGTAAATCAAGCATGCAAAGATAATTTTACTCTACTTTATGTTATTTCTGTATTCATATAATTTAACTATATCTCTATCTAACATACTGCAATGCTTCTAAAGGACTTGGTTACCAAGCAGTACCTAGGAACATGCTAATTATGTGAGTTTAACACAATCATGAATCATAGCGATTCATACGAGTAACACGAAACTATAATCTAGATTACTCTAATTACTAACCTAGAAAGCTGAGGCTCAGTTTATCGTCATCCTCGTCCAGGTATTCCAGCTTTTTCGTATTCATTGTCATTGTATCCTGAACAAATCCCTTACAGAATCACTTTATCCTTGTAAACCTTACTTTGTAAGGTCACCAACACTTGTCCCATACATCACTGCACTAAATAAATTGATACGAGCAATATAAACAACACGGAATTATGTTTTATCACTAGGATTGTATTGAAACTATTGTTAATATACAATTACAGTACATTATTTGTAATAAAAACTATATTGACAGTTAAATTTAGAAGGAAAACACAATATTTATAGCAACAAAAGGTTCGTGGTTTACAAAATAATCGTCCGTTCAACGCGCGTGTGCGAACGGCGCGAGAGTCGCGGCGCGAGTGAATGATTTTGAATGAAGTATGAACGGTGTAAGTTTTTTACAGCGCTTTATCGAACGAAGCCGTTCACGACTCTCCATGATAAAAGATAAGCTTTTTAGCGTCGTCGGGTTAACATTTGAATGAAGTTTTGTTTTTTTATAGTATAACTAAGATTTATGTACATACATACACATCACGCTCGTGTCTCTATTGAAGGGTAGGCAGAGACCTCGGATACCCAATCTATCCCGATCCTGACGAATCACTTTCACTTCATTGATACTCCTACACCTCCTCATAGACATTCAGCAGTTATAGTTACTTCTAACGTCACCCTTTACTTAAAATGTATATACCTTAGTATGAAGTAAAAACTGATAATTAAAGTAGAGTATGTTTTCTTTCAAACATTAAATAGAATATTATATTATTATTGAAGAAACATCTACAAATATGTAACATTATTTCTATACGTGTCTATATTACTCGTTGCAATCCAAGCAATACAATGAACATACAGAACATATTATTCCCGACTCAGAAGCCCTACAATACGCAAAATCTTATCGATCGCTGCATTGCTATTTAACAATGCAACTAGACCCTTTATTACTGCTCACCCCAAACAAAACTACTCGTGTGGGAGACAACGCAACATTCGAAACTGTCATAAGTCACTTGTCAAATTGAATTTGGAAGGGTTGCCCTAATTGGATCAGATTTCGATCGATCGAGCTACATTATGTAAAAAATGGTCAGAAAAATAAAAATAAAAATGACTACTGACATGCCTTGTTCATGAATCATACATACAAATGCATTCACGACTCTAAAACTCTTTCGGAGTAGAGATAGATTGACTGTCCACTCCCATGCTAAATATTCTGTTGCTTTTTGACCACTTTAAACCAATTCTTACTTGAGTCTCCAATGTGACAGGTAAACATAATTATGTATAAAATACTCTTTAAGATTATACCTTGTGGGGCAGTCATTCATTTCATGTTCTTATTCATAATGCCGATGTCATAACTATTCTTCGCGTTAGTATACAATAACCTAAGGGTTGAACAGACCTACCTGTTTCAAGCATAAAACCGTGTGATCATTTTAATGAGACTATAGAATAACCAAAGCAACAATTTAGTTAAATAAATCCATACGTTGATAAAGCTTCCTCAACCACAAATTTCGAAGGGACTTCACGGTCTGTGGTTTTTGGAATAAATATTAGTTATTAAGAGCACCGGTGGATCTCAAGCGGCTTATATGGCTAAAATTAAGTTATTTAAATTTCACGGTGGTTTTACGTCAAATGATGTGTTTTATTTTTAAGAGGCAATAAAATTGTATGTTCAGTTTTATTGTTGCTACATTGCTCCGTGATTTGTTGTATTATGTACTATGAATTTAAGGATACAAAATTATAAAACGAAGGTTCTTGATATTTGTAATACTATGTCTGACGATTAAAAGTATAAAATTTGCATCAGTGTAGCCAGGTAGAAATAATAATCAAGAGCTCCTATCTGGTAAGCAATATGTATCATAACTCGTAAATAACCTGCCATACGTTCTAGAAATTCCTATTTTTATAGTACCTATTAGCTACATAATCTGCTTGAACAATGTAAGGGCAGTTCCCATGAAACAATCCAGTCCGAGACGTTCGTCCGCATTTATACGAAAAAGGTATGTAACAAACTCGTTAGTCCTCGCCTCCTTTTTGCGGTGCATCGACTGGCACAATGACTCATCGATCGTTGCCCGCTGAAGAAATAAATGAAAAAGAGCGAATTCAACAGCTGATGGCCGCTTGTTTTATTTTTTAGCAAATTGAGATTTCTTGAACAAAGATAGACGAGTAAAAGCCAGATAAGTAATAAAGTATGAATATTCACGTACATAATCCACAGCGGGGTGAAAAATATTCACATGTTCCTATGGATAGAAGATATTATGTAGAAGCAAAAAAAAACAGACGATATTTCGGAAATAAACGCATCTAGTTTCACTATAATTTCCTTTCCAACTACCAATAGAAATACCTAATCACTCAACAAGTTACATTTGCTTGCTATGTACCGAGTAACCAGTACAAAATCCGAGAAATACGCGAATTTCACATACCACGAGCATAAATTAGTTTCTAACAATATCGCTATTTATAGAGAAGCGGCCCTCGTTAAGGAAAGCTGAGGAAAGCCTGATTGCGAAACTTGTATGCGCCGAGATGCCACTTTCATATGCATTCGAAGGCTCTTGCAATTATCTGGTGAATTATACTAGGGGCAACAGGTGGTTAGAGAGTCTCTGTAGCTTGTTTAGAGCAATAGAGCTGGTGTTTACACAAATTTCAATAGAATTAGTGGGTGGTTTTACCATATATAGGTAATAAGTTTTGTGAGTTGTGAAATCTTTCTGGATGATCAAAGGAGTGACTGTTGCATTAATTTTTTCAGTAAAAGTTAATTTTTTAAAAAGGATATAATAATATATAATATAGCATTTTTAAGTAATACGCAGAATTCTCTTTGTGTTCGGTGTATTAAGATGTAATTTTAACTAATATTTTACACAGTTTTGAAGATGATCAATAACATTTTTGTATTTGATTATTGGTAGATACAGTGGTATTATGTTACAGAACGCAAATAAAACTTAGGGTTATTATAAAACAAATACTTTCGTAAATTCTTAACTACCTTGTAGCATACATTATATATATATTTCGCAAACAGCCCCGGAACAGCTTTTGAAGGTACGTTTACTCAAACAGGTATTTAAACCTAACAAATGCACGCTGATATGACTTAAATCGGAATTTCATTTAAGTTAAGGTTATCACTGGTTTAAGTGGATGAACGGTTTCGGATCCGAAACAAATTACGCACTAAGGGGATTTAATGAGAACCGCTAAGAGCTCGCTTTTTGTGATTTGTTACTCATTTCGAGAGCATGCTGAGAATAAGTACAGTGGTAGATTAGAGGGAGATCCGTTTTATCATTTCAGTAAGGGGTTTCACAGAACATTAGTGTGACGACGTGTGTAGGTGATAGTACTTAAAAAACTGAAGCTATTGAGCGTGTATTATTGGAAATGTTTTGCTATCTAAAATATATGTAAGCTCAAACATTTGCATGTATCGATGACCTAGCTTTAGATGTGAAAGAACAATCTGAATATACAGTAAGTCGTATACCATTTTTTTTGTAAGTCTAGTCTAGTCTAGGTAGTACGGGATTTATACAGTCACGCAGGTCCTATATATCCCTATAATTGACATATGTACTTAGTTTAAAATATATATCTGTCTCCTTACCTTGATTCCAAGCAGCATTGATGTTCTCCTGGTAGAAATACTCGTTTTCCTCCTCATCAGACCACAGTACACCTTCAATGCTGGACGTGAAGCCTGGATTATCCACCTGACCTTCGATCATAGACCTACGGGACAGCTGGTCATAACTCGGGGGGCGCGACAACGAATTAAAGCTCGTAAGATCAACGAGGGAAGATCTAAAATTCTTCACACTTCTACTGTCAATAGGTCGGTGTCTCCTAATGTCTTCGGAACGGAGAGAGAGGCAATCGTAGTTTGAGCTGTCGTTTCCTAGGTTGGTAATGTCTCCTAGGGATATTTTGAAATTGGGCGAGGTGATGTCACCTAAGGGAACTTCACATGATCGCCTTTTCATGCTGGTTTTCAAGGTAGGGGCCTCGCCGGTAGCCTGCATGTGGCGACTGACGCCGGCTGAATGTAAAAATTCGCTAGAGTTGTACATGATAAAATATTTTTCTAAAAAATCTTTAGGAACTTTAAATGTTGACTAAGAATTTGGAATTATGTTGTTCTTCGTTGATTGAGCTCTTTTCATCTGGAATCATTTATCTGGAACAAAAAATATATACGTTAGAAATTCTATTTTAATACGTAACCGAGAATATTTTTGATTGTCTCTCATAATGAGAGTTATTACTCTTTGAAACTTAAAGAGTAAATAAAGTAATTACTTGATGAATATGTTGCATTTGAATATTAAAGTTTATTTATATGCTTAATGTTAATTATTGTTATTATGTGCGTACAATTAAATATCCGATCAAATTCGGTTATCTACGATACTAATATGATCCTGTTTACAACTTATTTATCTTTAACAAAAACAAGCTGCCAATATACACTTACATATACATTTCAAATAGTAGAAATTATATGCATTTCTAATATGTTTATAAATCGTAAAGTTTAACAGTTCATATGGATCTCCTACTGCCATCTCTGTATAACATCGAAGACTTATTCTAAAGATGCGTATTCGTTTCAGATTTTGTTTAGTTCTTTATGTGCGCGATAGATGGTGGTTTCACTTTTTTCTTTTTTCAATGTTTTTTTAATAAATGTAATGAATATACGACTAAATTAAATCTCCTAACTATGATTCTACGATAGATGTTCTGAAAAACCTTTGAGTTAAAGTGTACTATTTACTCAAAAATGAGTTTATTTTTAAAATGTTACTTGTTTTGACTTTTCATAGAGTTCCAAACCTCAACTTTGCGTGCAGTAAAAGGGTTAAACATTTACCCTAACTCACATTGAATAAACTGCGATAATTTTCAACTTTCCAACCAAATAATGAACTGAACTTTTCGGGAAACGAATACTGCTTTTCCTGCGGATCTATAGAAAGAAAGATACAACTCCCAATTTTAGAGTTTTTGTAAACATACTACATATTAATTTTCCTTACATAGAGCAATTTCTGATCAAGTTTTGAGGTAAGAAATTGTTTTGTAATGAATATTATGAAGGCAACTATATTTATAATGGCTAAATTCTCTGTCTTTTGATTTTATACTTTAATGTAACCTATGATATATTTTCTCACTAAAACTAAACCTTCTACAATATATAGTTCCATTAGAAAAAATGCCTGGGAGACATTATAATAAAAGTTACTACCATTTATACTCTTATATTCAGCAGTCAATCAGTTGAATAGAGGCTTTTATCCTCTATTGTAATGTTTGGTTTTAAAAACAATTTGTTCTTTGTACTATATGTGTATGTACTATTCACTTTCTGAAAACCTTTATTAACAAAGAAAAAAAGTATCCATATCAGTATTTAATGTACATTTTCAGTTACTCCCTTTCTTTCCCACAGCCAGTTTCACCAGAGTATAAATTAAAGGGTAACTTCTAGTCGTAAATTCACGGCTGCTTGCCCTTTGAAGGATGGTAGGGATTCATTAGAAACGGTAGGTATGGTATGCAAATTCTAATGTTAACAATTATACTCTTAAATATAAAGTTACTGTTGTAAGAACGTAATCGTGCAATTAGTACGTACAAGTGTAATGATATTCATAATATAGGTAATTTAATTTATTTCGAGGTGGCCATAGAATTACTACCTTCACAATTGTGGAGATGGACACCTTAACCTCTAACTAGCTCGCGAGGTTTAATGGCCATGAAAGCGTTTATCTTTGTCTATTTAAAAAAATTCTAGGGTTTATCTAAGTTTAATTAGCCTCGTCAGTTATCCACTTGAAAAATGACTATAGATATTTTAAATTATCTATCTATACTTATTACTACTACGATTTGCCCATTATAGCTGAACAAGATAAAAGGTACTTTAATTTGTTAAGTCAAAGATAACTTAAACTACTAATACTGGACATACCATTATTTGGGCCTTACGTATATTAAAAAGTCTACCAACGAGTGTTAAAACCCCTATTATCTTTAAAAACAGAGACAGAGCAAGGCTTCAAAGGTGCTCTTAAATAATATTCGAGTGAGCTAGTGGTTTTCTATTCAAGTATGTCTTTTCACGTTAAGGCTTCTTTCAACTTTGACCAAAAGCTTTCGGGCCTTAAATTAAAAGTGGTTTTAATCTCGAGAAAACTTTCCAACAGAAGCTTTTTAAAATGAGCCTGTCGAATTCTTTGTTATACTGGACTGAGGGTTTTCGTTATAAATATTTATTAAGATACTTAATTAAATTGGCACATTGTTTTTTTTATACATGCCTATTTATTTAATAAATATAGTACAATATTTTTTTATTCCTGTTGAGTTTAGGCTAATATAATAATAGGCTATTAGTGTACCCTCATTGTCATAAACATCAAAACACTCGTAAATTTTACACCAATCACAAACTTTTACATACATGAGATTATGTATGATATTAGTTATATTACCTCTTTAAGAGAGAAATGATATCAATACTTAATTTACAGATTTTTATCTTATCTGTGTTATTTCAAGTTAAAATCGGTCAATATGAAATCATACGATGTAATATTTCCTCCAAGACTGAGTTTTGCTTACACATAGTATTACTAATATCTGCTGGTTCGGTGTAGCAAACTGGATGAAAATTGCAGTTCACTGAACATCGTTATTCGTATTATGATATTATGATGTAGTTCCAAACCAACGAATGTATCGTTTAGGGTACTATGATCTTTTATTTGCATTACTTATGTTAGATTATGTTACAGAATTAATGTATAAATCATTTGAGTTTCAATCTGTTATTATATCTATTCTTTCTTTCAGTACATTGATTTTAACAAGTTTATCAACTATACGAATAAAAATTAGAACAAAAAAATATTGAAATATAAATTTAACTTAATATTTACAGCAGCAATTAACAACAACTTATACAACTTACATGCAATAACCTAGTCCTCAGAATTCGTATGTACTCTCGTGAAAGTTTAATTTACAAACAGTACAACAATGAGGTAAAACAAATTACGTAAATATTAGCCTTTCATTTGTTTTTCATTCATCCTTTATCATTTTTCCAAGAATTTGTCTCATTTGAACCACGTGTATGTGTTTCAGCATGTTTCAATTCCGCAATCAGAGTACACACACGTAATGGATTCCCAAGTATCCAATCCCCTTAGATTAGAAGAGTATAAATGTGGTTCCTTTGAAGCGATTTAAAGAGAATAAATCGTTAAACGGTTTCATGACACGGCATAGAAACGCGTGGATTAAGCTTCTTTGTGGGAAATAAGTTTTCTTTCATACACTCTGAGACTTAGTTTTGTGTCATAATTATTACATGATATTTAATGTGATATTTAAAGGTTTGATAACAACACGTCCCGTGCTATTCTAGGTTGTAAAAAGAATGTAAACTAGCTACCGTTTTTCCTGGCACGTCTTAGACTAATAATGGACTCTAGTTACTCTTTACTCCTAGTAAATAGCATATTTATTGGGCCATAGGCTAATAATTTTATATGATATCACAACCTTATAAAAATTACCTGCGGGGCATTATAAAAAATATCCAAGGTTCTGACCCCCGAAAGGGATTAAGAACGTCAATGTATGCATAATGTCTCAACATATTTACAAATTTATTGACGTCCAGTTAATGACCAAATTACAATTACAGTATTGCATTATATTCTAAGATACTCTTATAATAATAAAATAATAGCTTCCAATTTAACGTTCAGTACCATTATAAGAGAATGAACTCAACTGAGTGGCTTTTATCCGGGCTTAAATATCATTAAGCGATCCTCCAAAATACAGAACAAATTAGAGATGATACATATTCACATTCCTTATGCAATTAAGTATATCAGCATATAACCATGAGCGGCAATAGTATATTTGGGTAATACAGAAACCTCGGAGACATGATATTTGATTAACCACTTTTATTCTCAATATTTGAGTAACTAAGTTACGATGGCGTTCATGAAATATTGGTAACAGTTTGCTCACCCGTTACTCAATGCTATATGCATTGACCCCCTTTTCCTTTATCATCCTCCACTACATGCTGCCTAGAAAAACAGCAGCTTCTTAGCAATTTTTAACGTTACAGTCTAGATGATTAATAACGGGTTGTATATTAAGTTAAAGCTTTAAAATTTAGATACAAGAAATAAAATATTTATTTTACTATAATTTAAAAAGAATTCTCATTCGCTTCATTTAATCCTTTAAACTCCTAAGGCGAATCTGCTTCGACCTGTCCCTAACCACACAGGGCGCTTTCCTATTTGCCGAAAAGCTCCAAGTCTGTTGTTCTCAAACAGTACTTAGTTTGAAATTGAGTCCTTTTTAATACGGCCGTCTTTGCCGAGATCACGCACCGGCACACATGGATTTTCAGCCACAAAGCGCTTTATCATTATACTTGCTTGCAACAAATTTGTAAGGGAAAAGGTTAGGAAAATTTACTGGTCCTTGAATATATAGGTCATTATATTTTATTATGCCAAATCAGTGTGGGAAAATGCCGTGAAGTACTGTACTGGTTTCTGTGACAAGGTAATGATAACGAAGTTATTACCGATGGGGTTGAAGGATATGTAAAGTTGTATAAAGAAAATAGATATTAGAAACTGTGTATTCACGTAAAACATTCTTTTACATTGCACCATATTAGTAAGAGAAATTTGTATTACGTAAGTGGATTTATAAATTTAAGCTCACTTTGATTGAAATAATTTTACATGTAATACTACAATAAAGCACATAATAATTATAGCTTTCTTAAAAGGTTGTCTATTTTTGCTCAATAGCGGTATAACGCTGACATTTCAATTTTTTCTTGTTGTTACATCAAAAGATGGGCTTAAAATTAAATTAACTTTTACGCAAATGGAACAGGATGGTAATCCTCTGAATCCAATTATGGGAAAAGCCTTCAAGGATCGTCAACAAATCTGAATGGTTTCACAATAATGATGTAAAAGCATGGGATGAGCATATTGACTATTATCCATCGGCGAAGCTTTGCGGCATAGTCATAAGTTTTCATGCTCATCTCGCATCTTTTTTATAAGAAAATTACAAAGTACTAATGCTTACCGAATTAATATGAATATGTGTATAATAATATAATAAGGGACTAGGGGTCAACGGGATCCATTGGCCGATGGGCTAGCAACCAGTCAGTAATGTTTCAATATGACATCACCACCTCAAAATTCATGCTACTCGTATAAAGTGTCTCAGGAGATATTATCTTGTCTCTGTGGTTTTGTTCTACCTGAAAGGCTTTAACAGACATTAATCTATATGTATGTGGAAGTTTAATAAATATAATATAATACTGTATATCTGGATTAATTATTATGTGTTTCCCATTTGATTCTTTCTGAGATTACAGACGTGGGAATTACATTACGTATAGTGAGTTTTTCATACTGAAGGAAAACTTAAAGGTTTTAATTTAGGATTTGGTTTCGGAGCGAAAAACAACTTCGGACCAAATTCAGATCTCATTTGAAAGTCTAATAATGATTTCTACGAACTTCGAACACTTTGCATGTTTGAGAGCAGACTTGGAAATGACTTAGTAAGTTTACCAAATTGACATATGGTCGACGTGGGGCAAATCTTAATGTGTATCAAACATATTATATTATTTATAAAAGATATAACCTTCCAACTAAATATATATTCGTTTTTAGCTTTAGTATTGACAGTAGTTTTATTTTTTTAATTGCCGTGTGAATTTTAATGAATAAGTGTAAGTTTAACACATTTATTACACAAACTTTCAGCCAGGAACGATACTTTTATAAATATTTACTCACTATTAACATAAAGTAAGAGAGACGCAGAAGTTCATTAATAAGTTTCTACAGTCTACTTTATGTTTGACAATTAACTGTGTAATTTAAGTGTGCATAAAGGTATAATTAGAAGAAGAATACAAATCTTGACCTACGACCGGATAATAGATGGCTTTTCACTCCCAAAACATTTATACTAAAATACACCGGACGCACAAATAAAACGTGACAATTTAAGATAAGGGTGTTCGCATACGACACCATGCAATCAAATATAGAATTTGATGAAATCGTTACGTTATTATCAAGCTTTGTCTAGTTATTTGAAAGAATGCTCTAGTTTCATTCCATGTAGACTAGAAGATGCATTTATATGAAGTGTTATACATTCAGGTATGGATTTTTAAGTAATCTGTACGTATAGCCTTTGAAATCAGCATTTGTTATTGCTAAAACTAAATTTTTGACATTTGCATCAGATATTCAAAATGGAAATTAATCTATCAAGTGTTCACTTTTATATGACGTTGAATATGATTTTTCAGATAAGACTTATGGAATCAAGGACATGATTAATTTAACTTCATATTTAGGACAGGAAAGATTTTTCTTATGATTGTTCCTAATTTAATTTAATTCAGGATATGATTTATAACAATACACATAAGTTTGATTTTGTCACGACCTCCTCTATAATTTTAGGGCTTAATGTTTATTACTTAGCTAAAAAAAACAATAGAAGTAGACCAAACGCAGCGTCGCCTCTCAAGAACCGGCCTTAACCGCGACAAGTAAAACAAAACCCCTGGGGGCGCTGCTGTCTCGATGGTAGATCTGCCGCTATTTGCGTTTGACTATATTTAGCGAGACATCCGAGGCACAACCCTGGTTTCCGTTCGCAGGGGGCCGCTCGAGAATGTCGGTGGGTGCATTGACACTACTTTTACATAGGGTTGCAGTGAGATCTAGTAGGTGTTCAATGGATGTATAGCTTGTTAAAAGATGAAGGAAAAAAATTGGTTATTAAATTTGAAAATTAGTACTTTTGCGGTGCGCATTGTGTCAGTGTGTCTAAATTCCCAATATTATACGTTTCAAATGACGGCAAACTGCATGAAAAATGACATGAGTCTTAAACAGACTGGATGGCATTTGAATATAGGATAACATATTTATCGTTTAAAAAAAATTGCAGTTTTTTCAGATTACGACAATTTGAGCTTTCATTCTATAATTCATAAGATTTTCTTTTTTCAATCCAATTCTATAGAAATTACTTATAGATAACCCTGGTGGAGCCATTGACACGAGGGTTAGAAGATGAAAGATTAGGGTTAAAGTTTCATCACATTGGTATTTTTAGAATGTCCGCTGGAAGTCGAAAGGTTAACAGGAAGAACTATTTGTAGGAGTGCCCCGTGCTGATATTTTTATTGCCTTAACAATAAGTAGGCATTTTATGAGTACACAAATCTATAGTCATTATAAGTGACAGCCATTCGGCTTAACAAACTGTTACTTTGCTTGCTGCTGTATGATAAATAAAATGAAGGAAGTGTCTAAAGAGTGATAAAGATTCCTCAGTGCTTAATATTTAGTACTTCATATTTTAAAAGTTCTATAAATCAAAACGGAAGTCTGACAACATCAACCTAAAATATTAAAATGAATAATCTAATAAAAGTCCGCAGTTGGCCTTGGGATGGCCAATCACATATCACACAAGAAGAATGCACCATTGTTAAGTTATTCTTACACTGTCAGACTTTGTAAGAAAAGCCTCACAGCATGTTCCCATAAATCTCAACTCATCTGCACCGAAGCTACATTTGCAGGCTTTTGCTGAATGCTCGTAAAAACGGCGCTAAGCACGGCTCCATTAAGAGAGGGAAGAGCACTTATGCCGACCGCATCATTAAGAAAAGCGCTCCAAAGTTTAACTAAATTAAAACAGAACTACAAAAAAGAAAGCACCAACCTTGTGCCAAGTTAAGTGTTAGCATGTTGGGTTTAAGCTATTTTTGGTAGGGTAATGTTAGGAATATACATGAAAATCATGTTTTTCTTTTGTAATTGCATATGTAGATATACTTTTTATGTATCCGACTTAAAGCATTCTTGTTGTGTATGTTTTATATGCGCAATAAAGTATGTGACATACAAGTATCTATATTTTTTGAAAGAGATTATATGAAGCATTAGTATTTCTCAGTTTAATTAGTTTCAAGAGCAATTGCAGTCATATAGAGATACATTCAAGTTTAGAAAAAATGTTAGTGTCGTGACAATCTTATCTATTTTCTAATAAACGTACTATCATAATAATCTTTGATGCAGACATCAATGCCCCGAGTACATATTCATTTTGCCAACAAAAGAAATGAAAAGTAATAATAGCTTCGCGAAAAGTGGTTCTATGAACCGGAAGTGTGAACAAACCTCTCTAGAACACCGGAAATAGAGCTGGTTCGGAACAGAAAGGCTTTATTTCCGGTGGCCCCAGCTTTTAGCTAAAACTGTATGCTGACTAGAAATCGCTCCTATTTGAGTTTCAATTTTATTCTGTTGCTTGCTATAAAGTGTTGACGGGTGGATGAGCTTTTGAATATTTCATAGAAAGACAAACATTTTATCGGAAATAAAAGTTTGAAGCTAAAATTAATGATAGTATATATCTGCCTCTATAGTCAGTTACTCTACGTAAACGTTTTGTCTATGACTTTTGACTTAACTAAGGCAAAGTTATTACAAAAGGTCACAAATTTACATATATCTAGATACAGTTTTCAGTAAAATTACAAGGTAACAGAGGAATTTTGTTCCAGTTTTTCATATATGTGCACTTCAGACAACGTATGCCGTGAATCACGAAACTGTCATTCCAAACGAGGATATACGACCAAAAATTTAAACGTCAAACTTAATGACGTCATCGGAAATGACGCGTGTCGGATGGAGCTCTCGGCACTCACCACTTCCGCCGACCATTTCTGTCAAACATTGTTCCTAGCAACTGTTCTAATTTTAAAATTTCAAGTAATGTTCATTTATCATGTCATATCTCACAATTTAATGTATCTAGGAAGGATAGATATCTATATACCTATAACTCAGTTACAAATATTGTTATTACTATATATAGTGAACTATATTGACATAATATTATATAGTATATTATGTAATATCGTGGTGAAATAGATCTTCCGCCACACGAACCCTTAGTTTATAGATTAAAAAATGCTATAAAGATTAATATAAATATAAATTTCTTCTCGGTGTTTTTACACCTTATTAAAAACGTCTAAGCCCTGACATGCAACACAGTAAAGAGTGAAACAAAATATACTAAACATTTAGCAATAAATTTAATTCAAAATCCCTTTGCGTCGGTTATCCAAAACACGTTATTAATTATTAGTCTCACATTTCACGTTTCAACTTGGAATTTAGTATTAAATTTTATCAAGCTCTAAATCACAATTTTCAGTTATCTTCACCGGATATTAGAGTTGGCCGCTAATTTCCGTCTTAGGAGAGCATCATTGTGCTGCCGAGAAAATGAATCCTTCATTTATAAGGATCTGAAAGGTACTTAACATTTTATACAAAAGTATAACCGGGAAACCACATTTTAAGGCGAAAGTTTATAAAAATACAAGATTTACTTAAATTTTAAATAGGTTACAAGTCAATCGCTTCTAATCCTAATTCATTAATTAATTGTTTTTTTCTTCTTGCAACACAATTTCCTTAGATTAAAATTTCATGACACTTTTAGTACATGCATATTTCTCTAAATTTGTTTAAGCTATACTTTGACATAAAAACTTTTTCTACATTGACGTTGCATAGTAGTAGATTGTTACAAGATAACATTACACTTTAATTGAATACCAACATCTCAACTTTTATTCTATAAGACAGTATTATTCTATTCTATAAGACAGTACCGATATTACACCGCATCTATACAACAATATCTAGTAATAGCCTTCCCAATGCTTCATCTAGGTCCGCCATTAATCCATAACGATGCGGAATGTCTGAGCAATAAATATCCATATGGGGCAAAATAACGAATGTGTCATTTCCACTCGCAAATGGAACGTTGACAGGCGAATACATTTTCAGTCGAGACGAGATGAAGGCATATTGATTGATAGGCAGGCTCTGTGAGGCTGGGTAAGCACGATGTGAAAGTTTGCTCGTGGTTTGCACTTTGGTTTATAGAGTATTGAAATATGTTGAAGATTATTTATGTATACGAAATTAGGATAGTTGATTAGTGTGTGATGATTGTTTACGTTATTTTTTATTTAGAAAGGCATTGTAAGTAATTGTTAAGATCAGCGTGATCAGTTAGTAATAATAACTTAGGTTTCTCGTTATAATTTCTCATTTTTATAATAGTAAATAAAAATTTTACAGTCTAGACTAAATTAATTCGTAGGTTATTATAGGATGTCTCTAGTCAGATACTATTTATAGCTTTACCAATAATCGTCTGACCTAAATTTTCATTCTTATTTTTAATATAACCCCAAACAATAATTCCGTGTTTTGTCTGTCAAAACAAGATAAGTTTCATGAGCACTGGAATAAAAATTTTATGAATTCAACGAAATAATTGAACAAACAATTTGGTGCCGGCAATTTTTTCAACACAAACACCTCCATTTCAATATGAAAACAGATCTAATCAAAGCCTCAGCAATCCCCCGCGGATAACACAATGAGAGGCACATAAATTGAATTGAATTGAATCACAAAAGGCTTTTGAAAAATTCAATCCCATTTGTTATTACAGTCTAACATGCTAATAATTTTGCAAAGAATAGCTTAGATTTATGACGGCTCACGGTTCACGTTACACGATAATGGGGTCAAATAAATTCAATTAATTAAAGCTTCCTTTTGTACAGGAGATAATGGTTATATTCACCGCTGCTTTCCCAATATAACTAAAAACATAAGCAGTCGAGTGAGTATATATTAATAATTTTCCGGTATCGAAAAATATTTATCTCATTTGCGTTAAATTGCCAATTTGGTCCCGAGCAATAAAAAAATACAGTAAAAATTTAAACCACGCGATAGAATGTTTTTTTTTTAATATGAATTAATGAGATGTAATATGCGGTCATATTTTTGCCAATCACAGTATAAATGTATCATATAGTAATTTAGGTACTCGTAGAATAATTGATCGACTATAAAGTTTAAAGCAGTCTATTAAAAATCGTTTATTATCAGAAAGCCGAGTTTGCCATTTTGCAATATCTTCACCGGAAATAGAGTCCACCGTTAATTTCCGGCTTCAAAAGGATTTTCATTTTATCTTTCTTCCACTGGGATTAGAGTGCGAATTAAATTGGTATCTAAAAGCTATTAAATTGAAAATTATTAATTAGTAGCAAGCTCAGGTTATGGAAGAAAGCCTTAATCTCAAATAAGATTTTGTTACTACCTTGTTATGTTATCATGTTAACAAATATTCAGTAATTCATATACTGAAGTTAAGGGCATTGTTTTATTTTTATTTTGTGGAAAGCTCAATTTTTTCGTCCTTATTTGGCAAGTAAGTAATTGTTTGTCTGAATAAGAACAAAAAATATTTGATAGACGATAGATAACCTTTCATGAATTTCTAATTTTGGTTGCCTTCAGATTAATTTATAAGAAACATTATTAACGAGGCTTTTTATTGATAGCTACACCCTTTTAATCATAAGCCAAGCAAACAATTCAAAATTGAGAAGAAAAATCCCGACTCAATATAATCGTTTCTTCGAAGTAATATTAGAAGCCTTCGCTTTTCAACTAATATAATTGGATTGTTGAAAGTTGAACTCAACATTTTACAAGAGCTTTCGAGTGTTTTTCTTTGTTTCGTGTTAAAGTGTATCTTGTTATTGAATTTTGAGTTTGTTACATTACTTGCCAGCATTACAGTTCTATTCTTATGAATGTTTGCGATTGATAAGATTATACTTTGATACACTGCCGTACAATATTCACGTACAACAACATTATATTAAGTGATGCTATGAAATTTACAATATGAATTGTTCTATTATAATATGAATTTAATCTCTTCTAAATTATAAGAAGGAAAATAATTCAATGCACATGAAAAATACTGAAATGTACATCAAAATATAGCTAAACGCACAGCAAAGGTTAGTTTTGGGTTGGGACTGTATTATTTTCGTATATATCGGAGTGCATTTTCGTATTATCTGATGTTCCTTTAAAAACTATCCTTATAAAAATTATTACATAACTGTTTAAGTTTTGTGATTCTCTTAACAAGGTTAAACTATATAACACTTGCTTTAATCGAATAACTTAGATACACTTAAGCAAGACGGAACGGCGCTTAATTTGCAAAATAGACAGCAGAGGGTGCGTCCTAAGCAAATAGAACCTAGTTTCAAATGTAAACACTGGAACACCAAAGACTGCAAAATACGCTTCACTGATTGCGTTTGATATACTATTAAATTACCTTATTATATGATGTCCTAAATAGTGACATGTTAAGTAAAGAGCCAATTATATTATATTGTTATCTAATACAAAGTAAAAATTTACTTCAATGTTATATTTAATATGTAAAATTAGTGGGTAAGGGATTTTCTGAAAGTTTTTACGTATTATGCTATATCAAATTATTGCGTCTCAAATACAATTTCATACTTAGACCAGATGAATCAATGAGGTTTCTGTAACCTGTGACTTCCACTAACAGTGATATGCTATAATAATAATATATTCACTTCATTCACCATCATTTTCTAAGAGTGAAATTAAAAAAGTGTGAAACATGGACAGAGTTTATTAAGTAATTCAATATTAATACAACTTAAGCACCCAAATAATTCAATTAGAGCTACAGTAGAAACCTAAATGCAGCGGAGTCCGCCTCACTTCCTTTCATAACCGTATTAATGGAGTCGATAAGCGTTGAGCCCCAATGATATATTCCTCTTAATGGAACAAGGCATTAAGGGGCACTTGAGATATGGCCGTCTGTCAAATATATTGAAGGCTCCAGGAAGGAGGTGAATTAATCGACATCTCGTGAATGACAATCCTGCGTTACATGGCTTCAGTGAGCAATTATCAGTTGCTAAATACATACGCATACATATATGTTCATGTCCTTTATATGCCCTTTCGAGGTGGAGATAACCTTGGAGATATGGGATCTGCTTGGTCATTTATTGGCATGTATAATGGGATTATGATGTTATATGTGGTAGGTGACAGATTCAATTTACTCCTAGTGTCTTAGTCGCCTCATATGATATGCTGGGAAGAATGGCAGCTAGTTAGTAATCTTTTTACGTCCCAGACTTGCACAGTATCAGCAAATAAATAACAATAACAAACATTTATTTTCAACCATGATATACAATCTTCTAAACCTTGAATGGATACCTAGTTGAAACATTTGAATTTGAGGCTTGACACGTTTACGATTTGAATTTCGTTACAAATGGAAGATCATTAGTTATTGATCCTAAAGCTACTTTAAATTACAGTCGGAACTTCATAAATATCCATGTCAATGCTCCTAAGAAGTCTCTCAGACATCCTACAGTTGCGATTCCCCACCTCCTAAATCTGGCGAGACCTGATTGTTTAGGTAAATATTTCAAAAGGGTCTATATTCACAAAGATAAAGTTTTAATGGAAATTTAACGACAGAAGCTTCACGCTTTCAATGGCTAAGGAATCACTTAGGATGAAATGAGTTGCGAAATTACGGTAATATCTTCAAAGGGATCCGAAAATCCGGAAAAATAGGCCCCAGTGACGCTCGCAGCCTGTTTTTGCATCTGGCCTCCATTTTGCTCCTTAAAGACGTTTTTTGAACAAAAAAATACATTTATCATCTCACAAAGGCTCAGTTTAAAGTTAAGTGTTACCATTAATAATGTGTTATTGTAAAGTGCCCCGAAAATTTGTTTTAACGATCTTTCATCATGATTCCGCAAATAGCAATGTAAAGAAAATTATGGTTCACGGTCAGCTTGCCTTTTTATAATACTCGAATTTAGGAGTTTTGTTTAAATGTGGCAAGATTCAAATAAAATATGCAAGAATAGAGCAGCACTTGAATGTATTCAAATACTATTACGTCTCAATTAAAATCATATAGGAGTCTAAGCTATCTAACTATACGGGTATTTCAATCGAAAATGACGGCAATACACTACTATATATACAATACTGTGTATACTTAGGTACACAAGTAATTATACACAGTCGTTAGACCCCATACACTTAATCATTCGCAGTGCAATCCCACGTTTCTTCATCAAGTGTGCATAGTGTCGCTGAAAGGCTATAAATCTCGACAGTTTGCGACATGGCTGGGTTTTGCCTATTGTTTTGCTGCAAATACTAGTGAACTGAGATTCATGTTTTAGTATGTGTTATTAATAAGAACCACATTGCTTTGATGGACCGGGTTTATTATTAGTGGTTTAATAATATTGCACATAAATCTAAGTGATAATCCAATAAGACATATGACGGGCAAATGGACGACATATTAAAAAAATAGGTGACGCTAGAACCAACTACAACCGTCGCGTCGAGTGTGTATGAGTAGGTGTATGAGTGTCAATGAAGCGAAAGTGTTCTGTCAGGACCGGGACAAATGGGGATCCGTGATCTCTGCCTACCCCTCTATAGAAAAACAGGCGTGATTTGTATGTATGTATCTAAGTCATATTACGTACATTGCACAATAAATGTATTAAATTATAATTGAGAGTGTACCAATGATAATGTTAAAAGAAACAAACCAACGAATGTTTCATGCTAAACTAATATCGTGTTCGCAACTATTCAGAACTTCAAAAAACCACTACTACTTGTTATGTTTTAGCCCTTTAGATTTGCTACATGGGAAAATAAAATTGTAACTTAAAGTTAAAGTGAGTACACAATTAAAGTCATAAGTAATATTACGTTCATTGGTAATCTAAAGCACTGAAAATACTAAGCTAGTTGTTAGATTGTCTTGAATTAATTACGTCGCCTAAGTAACATTGAGAGAGGTCAATATTTATAAAGACTTATCATTTCTATGCAATCATATTCCAAATTGTAATTAGAATAGCAAAAGTTTATTCATATACGAGCCTTTATCTGTTCTGTCTCGAGAAAACTCACTTTCAAGAAAATTAATTATCAAAGTACGCGGGGTACTCATCCACTTTCTGTACTGTCTTTATGTTTGTTTTGAATTCCCTCAAGATATCGTAGGTGCTAAGGGTGAGGCTTTATATATTCGACAAAAGTTTACTTGATTTTATTACATCGTCTGCCTATATGACATACTCAACAGAACAAAATCGTATTGATTGAGTTTATTTTCATACATTTATTAATTAAATTTCAATTGAACAATATGTTAACTAACATAGCCGACATAATGTATAAGATTGTATGGCAGATAGACTATAAATAAAAAATAATATGTTAACTAGTACTAGTACATACTACGAGTACTTTACATAAGGTATTCAGACTTTTCAGAAATAGAACGTTTAAGCTAGATATCTTCAATCCTGTATATAATGAAATGATTGTTCCTTTATACTTTGTTGAAACAAAGAATATCCTATATTATTAGTAAAGAGTACACCTACATATATTTTTTCGATAGCTCCTCATTTGTTTCGTAGTAAAACACTGTTATTTTTAGAAGTGTAAGAGCCGCCTAAGTAAATAAGGGCGTCTGCGTACCGTTATATATCTAGTACCAGTTACTTACAAGGGAGTTAGCTAATTAGCAATACAGAGCTTTGCTGAGACATCAATTCTCTTTTGATCTCGTTCGTGTGAAACCTGCGGGCGAACTCTATTTGTGAAATACCTTGAATTTCAAGCAGAGGTTGTATTTCAGTTGAACATTCTAAGTAACATGCATGTTAGTCAATTAGTTAGATTAAATGTCTTCAAAATACATAAAATACGATAACGTTTTTCACTGTAATTGATTTAGAATTTTATAATTTTCAATTAAGACATAGTATTTGGTGTATTGCTTAGTTACACTTAGTCAAGTTACATTATCTCGCAAAATGTATGCGTTATTATTCAACTATTATTTTTTATGGCAAATGAACAATCTACTACGAATTGATTAAGATACTAGTATATTGAGTCCACACTCCGTATACAACACTACGTATAATATCTCATGCCTAATTACATGCTATTTTGTCTATAGATCCAAGGCTTATGAACGTTACTGTGTATGTATGGAATTGAACGGTGAAATGTGTCAAACTAAGTCCATTAGAACCAGTCATTCATCAATCAACGGATAACGGGAGGACGGCTGTAGTAACGTTGAAAAACCTCCAGTGAAAATCTGAATGAAATTATCAAATTTTACATAGACGAATTCCGTGCTGGTCTAGGATTAGAATGAGGACAAATTAGATACAAATTGTCTTGATTAATGTAAGACTGAAATAGTGCATAGTAATAAGTATGTATGTATCATAAAGTCCATAATAGAAAAACCCTTTCTAATCTCGAATTGTTAATGTGACTAAGAGGTTTTATGCCTCGAAGACTGTCTACTTCTTTGACAATTATGGAATATCTAAGAATATGATCCATCTTTGTGTATTAAAATGTATTAAAACTGAAGTAAAAATCTATTATGATACTCTATTGCAAAATATTACGCATTTTTGCTTTGTATTTTTATAGCAAAGTTCCAGTTGAAAGCATCGCCATGGTTTCCTAGAAATATTGAATAGCGAATAATACCTATTTTCTCGTCGGCAGCAAACTTTGCGAAATGAGTCGCTTCGTATTCGTCACGTGTCGCCGCGAAGCTGTTTACACCCAAATCCATGAGATCAAAACCATTGAGACATCTCGCAAGGACTGTGAATACTGATTGTATGGAATAGCAATAGATGGATTCATGCATACAAATCTGTCATATAATTATTCTTCGGAGACAGGTGCCCTAGAGAATCAGATCAGACTGTGCAGTCTCTGTTTGCTGAGCAAATATAGATTCTCATCATATTGGAGCGCATAAGGTCGTCAAATTTCTAGGAATAAGATATACGGTTTGTCCATAACAGTCAAATATATCAAATATAATAACACTCAATGAAGCGAAAGTGGTTTCTCAAGATCGGGACAGAAAGGGAACCGTAATCTTTGCATACCCATCTTCTGGAAAACGGGTGTGATAATTAATTATATAAGTATTCAATCAGTAATAATACCAATGTAAAAAATTAAATATGTATAATAATTTTCGGTTTTTTTTTTCCGTATAATTGCGTGAACTGGGAAAAAGTTTAGTAAGCAAGATATATTTATATATTCAACGACGTTATGAAACCATGAACCCGCTTGACAAACAAGCAGCTATTCGCGACATTCTCGAGTAGGCGATATTTAGCACAAACTATATAGTCTGGTACGACAGACCTATTTATGAAAAATATGTCAATTACCCACTAGAGTCGGCGAATGGGGAAATACAGTCGCCGCTGCCAAGAGCAAAGGGTACTCAGACTACACATGATATCAAGTGTTCCATGAAATATGGGCGCTGTGATATGACTTACAAGGAAAGGGTAGGATTACTTAGTCTCTTACTGCCTAAGAGGATCTTTTGTTTCATTTACGTTGAGAATTGAATGGTTGATAGTGTGATATTTATAGTTATTTTTAAACACTCGCGACTTATACTCATTTTATTTACTATGAGAGACCGGGTCATATCACGATAAATTAATAAAGATATCTGATTACCTGTCTCTCATAGGTCTCTCATAGTAAATAAAATGTGATATTTATGTTTATTAGGCAATTTTTATACTATAGGGTTTGTAGAGCACAACCGTAGAAAATTTTAGGGTATCATACGTTGATTAAGTTTGGATTGGTGCGTATTTGGTATGGGTTATGAACAAAACAAATATCGTAGAAAACTTGCATTGTTAGTGTAGTTAACATTAAGACTATCACCCTGACAATATTTACAAAAAATATATGTTTCATTCTCCTCTTTTAATTAAATGGCATTTACATTATACAAATAAACGAACGCAATGTATTGATTTATATTAATAAAATACAAATCGTTACATGAATCAGCTTTTCGAAAATAGAGCATTGCTATTTCGGTACATCTTGGAAAAGCCGAAGGGAAGGGCAAGGTGATGGATGGGAAAATACCTATTTATTTTCTAAATTTAGATAAAAATCCTACTCTATTTTCTGTCAATTATTTCTTCTATGATTTTTTATTAGCTCGTCGTTATATCAAAGAAAAAAGAATTCTTAACTTAAGTATATTGTTTGTATTCGCAATACCATTGAATTTCAATAATGAAGAAATTATTTTCGAGGTAAACTTCTTATAAAAAAAAAGTGATAACTGTTTCATCTTTAGTGTTTTATATTTTAAATTATAAGATCTTACAGCCACTGAGCTCACAGTGACGCGATATACTATTTACGTCAATGAAACGCAAGTAGTTTCATAGTCTGCAATAAAATAAGGAACCGTGATTTCTTCTAACCCACGAACGTGTCATACATGTACACAAATGTATCAAATATTTCTATAACATATAAACTTATAGAGAGTTTAATAGAGTGTATAACTGGCTTGAAGCAGTTTCCAATTAATATTGGAATGGCTTAGATCTAGGTGTTGTACCCTAGAGAATGGTGCTACTGCAAGTTTTCAACTGCAATGGAACAGTTTTATAGCTATGGCGGTCTACCTATCGCGGGGTGATTCTAGTTACTGATAATATTATTATATTTTTATACATACGTTGTTTTATAATGCACCGAATATAAATTTAAAGTATTGGTGATTTAGATGGAGTGTTCTGCCAAAGTACGGGTGAACAAATACCTACTACTACTAAGTAAAGCTCTGCTGATTATAATGCACAGAAGCACGGATATAAAAATGGTGATCTATGATTGCAGTGTATCCACCTATGAGAAATCACTATTTATCAAAAACAAAAACGTTAAAAACGCGTCATTTAATCTGGGGTCATTCGCGATAGACTTATTCCAAAAAAAAACATTAGATCGGGGAAGGTCTGGTATATACATAAAGCATCAAATAGGTACAAATACTAAACAGGAAGACCTCTCCTGGCTTAAGGCTAGGTTTTACTAGTAAAAGTAGTATTTGTGTAATCGGATATAAGCCTCAATGCACATGAGGCGTTTCGTTTTGGCTTCCGCATTCGAAATAATTGCACGGTAAGCTCCAGAAATACTCGTTATGATGTACTACTAATTCTTGAATTATTGAAAGAATTAACAACTAACGGGACTTATCGCGTAACTTTATTATATAAAAACTTACGCGATAAGTCCCGTTAGTTATTAATCATGAGTATAAATCGCGAATCTTTAAAAAATATAATTATTGAAAGAAGATTATTGTACCAAATACTATACATTTTACATACTTATTTGCGCAACTAATCCTGGGGTTACATGTACTTATTTACGTAGTAGTAGTAGTATTTTGGTTTTTATGCGTAGGTACCTTGAACAGGTTAACCAGGGTGTGGTTAAGTTTCAATTTGGAAAGTTGGTGACTTATTGCCAGAACTCTAACTGACTAAATTCTATTTCCTCCTGTTTCTTTAGTCATTTATATGGTGCCACTGGTTGCTATTCTATTTCGTAAGTACTTTATAATAAAAATACATTAATGAAACGCGTCGAATAATAGGGTGAGGGAAAACGTCTTGAGGAAACCTACCTGTTGCCAGAACAGGTAATAGTTAGTGCTTGTAAATGGCGACATGGCTTACCACCTATCACATTGATTACTGACTATCTGGTCAACACGTTAGTTCGAGGTGGCCATAGAATTACTACCTTCGCAATTGCGGAGATGAACACCTGAACCTCTGACTACCCCGTAAGGCTCGTGAACACGTTTGTCTTTTGACTATAGTACTCTGGTATATGTACTGTATATAAAACCAAAACAAAGATTAGTTTATAAAAGATTTTGCATAGTAACATCCAATTCTCGATCCTTCTAACAGATTGAAGTTCCGAATAGGAACGAGATGTTTGACACATGCTTCTCTTCTTTTCTTATTACAGTGAAATATTAGTTTCCGGTTTGCATTGTGAATAAAGTTTGCCTCAGCATTTTACTCACATTGTACCAATGCACAATGTTCAATTCCTATGTTTTTATGAACATATTTTGATACATATACATATATTTAAATAAAATATTATAAACTTTTCTATCCATGTAGCAATAGGTGCATAACCTATAGTATACCTATAGACGCGCTGGATTTTATTGATAAGATGATATGTAAAAACATAATTTTATTAAAGGTACATACAACATTTGTGTATACAGTAGTCATTGTAATCCCTTGAATAAACTGCAAAACATTTAAGTCCACTATTCCGTTACATGGCGGCGAGTAGTCGGTTCCCTTAACTGAATTGTCACCGGGGCGTCTGTGCCTGAACGCAAATGAACTTCCATTATACAGTTCCGTGGGCCAATATTTATTTATGTATATCCGCGTCGCAGCTCAATTAACTGAACGCGTTGTCATGACAACGGAGGTAGTGTTTACACCTGATTGTTGGTTGGTAGTGGTTTTTATGACGAGGGGATGTACGATAGTTTTTATTCAGACTCTACATCATACCTAATCGATGTACGAGTATGTCATCATACTCTGTAATAATAATTTAATTTTCACGCCTCTACGTCGATAATAACGGGATAGGCAGAGACTATCGATTGTCACCTGGAATGATCCTGACAAATCTTTCCTATTTCACTCACATACATGCTTTTCTGTTATTCACGCTACGTATACCCACCTTGAGAAGAAGTACAATTCCAAAATTATCTTGTAATGTAAGTTATACCGATGAAAAGAAAGGTTATGAAACAGATTTTGCATACTGCATGAAGAAAAACATCGTGAGGAAACCTGGCTATCCCTCAGGATAGGTAAAAGCCAGTGCCTGTACAAAGCGATAAGTTTCACTACCTATCATCTAATATGTCTTCGAAATTTCGGAGATGGCCAATCAAGCCTCTGATTACCCCGCCACAATAAAAGGGGAATGTATATACACAAGTCGTAAAGCGTATGTTATGTATGTTAAATTACATGTTTGCGTACAGTGTGTTTTGTCCTATATATACTCGATGAGACTGTAGTGTCAAAGATCGCTCCTTCGGTTCAGAACTTCCGCTAAACATCTTTCCTATAGTCCTTCAATTCGTAGAATCTAAATAGGTCATCCCCAAGTTAACCCTAACCGAGCCTCAGTGGTTTCAAAGAGAAAACTCACACGTCACTGTTTTAGAGTAATCTCATTAAAAAGTCATTTGCCTTCCAAATGTCTATTAGAAGGAGCTCCTTCTATTGGTGATTTTGTGATGGTATTCAAATTAAACTAACCCAAAAATATATAGGTATTATAAATGTGTTAGAACGTGTTTTAATTTCGGACGTTATTATTATTTTTAGAGTATTTAGGAAGTAAAATTTACTCGAATTTTACATAGACTCAGGAATATCGTAGAATATAGTATTTTGCTACGTATCACAGCCATATTACAATTACTGTCATATATGGTACATATTGATCCATGTTTAAGCGCTATTCCACAATCAATCAATCAGCCTATGTCAGTCCACTGCGGGACTGAAAACACGATCACTTAGCCAAACACTACCAGCGACCTTTTTCAGGTCATCAGTCCACCTAGCTACTCCACAATTGCATCTAATTTTGTGATATATTTAAACGGTATGAACAGACTCACGCACCTAGTTTGTTTCTCTATAGAGGTGTAAGTTAAATCATTGATCGCCATATGTCATGATCCTGAAAATCCACGTTCACTTCATACACCTCCTCATATACACAGTATGTACCCTATAGGTACTCATTACTCTTATGGAACGTGAGCTACTAAAATAACATGCTGATTTCATAACACTCACACGCACCTGAATAACGCATATTTGTGAGAAATTTATGAAAAAGCCGTTCCGAGTGCTTTATGCATATTTTATTCCTCCACACGTGCTACGGACGAACTACGAAACTCCCACTTCAACTTAGTTCGTACTACGGCGCGATATTTAACAAGAAAATTTAACTTTGTACTTTTTAATTAAAACTTTCGCACTCCAACTTCACAGATATTAAGGTTTGTTAATATTTATTTTTAATCTCGAGGAACTGGTCCGGGACAGGTTGAACAAACAGGTTTTTATGTCATTGTGCTTCGGCGGAGAAAAAATGTTTCGAGGTCTTCGTTTTAGGGTTCAGGGTGAAAGAAAACCTATATTAGATATTTTTTTATGATCAAATGGTTACTTACTTTTTAGAGTGTGTTCTCGGTATATTCTGACATTACATTTAGTTCTAAAAACAGTACAATAAAAAAAAGAGTTAATTATTTATGTCAATACTTCTGATTTCAGCGCTTACTACTAAATAATATTTTAATATATTAAGAACACACACATAAAGAACATTATGCAGACTATATCAATATAATATAAAATAACAGTGTGAAAACACGAAATGGTAAATGGCAACATTACAAACTTTACTTACAGAGAAATTTCAATTAAAATTATTCTATGTAGGTTACAATATTTCTAGTTATTGAGTTTGAATACAAATGAAAAGCAGAATTCATACAGTTCCTGGACGTCAAGTTGTATATCTGGTAATTGTGAATTTATGTGACCATAAATGATATTCATCGAAATAGAATGAGCCAATTTTTACTACACCAAAATCTGATGAAATGAAATATATATATTTATTAGAGCATTGAAGCTTTTATCTTCTTTTGTTTTATTAAGTTTTTTCCGTCCTATATATGATGTAATATGAATGTCGTAGTTGTAGTTAAATATACTATCACATGTAATATAATGTTATTCCCATTAAAATTACATATCCTATCTGTACTTTTATCATCTTAGAATAGAATATAATTTTTTAAGCGATATACACACATAGACATATAGTTTTACAATATTGAATCCTTATATTTATTAAAACTCGCTCCTGACTCATATGCTGGCAGTGAAAGTTACCTTCCCCGAAGTCGGATTGTTGTCCTAGAGGTAATTTGCTTACATAGAGTTTGTATTTTGTTCACATTTAACGAGATTAGGATCAAAGTGTCAAGTTGAGCTTAGGTATATTTTCAACTTAGTCGTATAAAAGTTAATATAAGGCATTTACTAATGAAGAAAATAGTCAACTAAATACCAAAAAAAGTTTTTATACAAACCACTTAATTCATTGTATGTATTCCGCACAATTTCAAGCTATTGAAGCTGTTAGTGATATGCAAAACTTACTTAGCTTATTTATATTGGCTATATAGCGTGTGTTGTATAAGTAATATGACTAGATAAAAGTCAACAAAAAATAATACTTACTAACTGAAAATGATAAAAAAAGGTTGCTTTAATTAATTTTCTTGCATGTCATTTCTCATGGTGAGGATTTTCGTTTTGATTTCCGAACAAGTAATAAAATAGTCTTTCCTACATATACATACAATCCCTTTAATTTCCGAACAAGTAATAAAATAATTTTTCCTACATACATACATAACTCCCTTTAAAGCGACGTAGTGGGAGCAGTTTAACGAACTGTCAGGTGATGAGCGTCATAAACAGACTTGTCTAGCAAGTCACGTAATTCAGGGACGTGCCAAGAAATCTTCCTCTGAAGACATAAGCCTAGGTGACATTACGAGCTTATTCTAGCACCCAAATGAAGGTGTCAAGGAAATTAATGCGTAAATGGACTGTATTTATATTATAAGGTTTTGGGTGTTAGTTAGGGCTTGATGAAGTCAATGTTGTTATTGATTTTTTTAATTTATGTAGCCATGTGTAATGCTTTGAAGAGATCGATGAAGGATAAATATTGTCAGAAAATTGACATCACGGAGCAGTTTATCAAAGGCCTCTATGGGTTGACCGTCTGTCTGACTCCGAGTTTAATCCCCGATCGAGGATCCATTTGCTAGGAAAAACAAGTAAATTAATGGAACATTATTAATATTTTGCAGTTACATCATAACATAGCTACATATACTCTTCTTTGCCAATTTAATAAAATGTAATTATTTGTTTTCCGGGTTTAAAAGAGTCAACCTTTTGTTTGAAAATATTTATATAGATATCGGTCATTCGGTCGCGAAATCTAACAGAGAAATTAACCGAAATTACGTACGAACTGAAATTGCTACGAATCCATTAATAATATTTTGAATCCTAAATTACTTGCACTATTATAGTCAAATGAAACGAATGACGTCAGAATATGACCACGGCGGCAAAAGGTATCTCTTTATTGTGTTAGTAGATTTACAAAGTGGATTAAGGGTAATTTTATTTCGCATCCCTAAAAGTCTTTTATTTTACCGGATTCTGAGTACGGGATTTAAATACTTGTATTTTGAAAAGGTCTCGGCTTGATATAGATCGTGAATTCATATAACAAAGTTTTTAAATAATTAAATTATTTACTTCTCTCAGGAAAAAAAAGTAAGTTACCATATATTATGACATTTTATAACAGGGTACACGTCACATTGACAATACGACAATTAGATTAATGATTTAAAGTTTAACCATCAAAGAATCCTCAGATAATTCATCATTCATTACTTAGAGTATAATCAAATCGACGTGTGTTCTAGCTGACTTTTTAAGCGGTAGAGTCATTGTTTTAAGGGACAACTAGCTTCAAATTTAGAATTTCATTTTTGAATACAAATATCAAAAGAATCCAAACGAATTCAGCCTTTCCTCTATTCCATTATATTTGATACGGACAGAAAAAGCTGTCTATGAAAACTAACGTAAGTGTTCATCGCATGCAAATGAGTGTTAAAATAGCAGTCTGAGAAGCGAAATATAGCTGAATGAGGCCATTGGAGCGTTCTACGGAGAAATTGGCAAATCGAAGCGTTGTGGGATGAAAAATTCAGGCCGGTATCAATATGTTTAATGCCGTCTCTTTGTTATACTGTTTTAGTTTATTCTTTTAATATTACGTATTTGATGTTACACGTATACGAACGGATTTACTTGTATTTTGATAGCTGTTTACCCAATTGCTCAATGATTAGTAATGCGCTATAACGAATGAATTTTTCTGTTTATAAATTATATTTATTAAAATTCTATGTGTCTTGATTTCCCAATAAATAATAACTTTACTTAGATTTTTTCATTTTTGACTATTTTCATGTCAGTTTAAGCAGCATAAAGTATAAATTATTTAACTAGTAGGTACGTATATAAACTTTTCTCATAGACAGTTTCAAGATAGTTCCAACTAACTAAAGCTGCTTAATTGTAACCGTATTCAACGTTTCAGGCCTCTGCGATACTAAATTAGCATATTTGCCCACAATCAATAAACATTTGAATCACTAAGTGCTTTCAGTTTACGCAACTGGATTACCCTAAACACATAGAACTTATGTGGTTCAACGGCTTTGAATAATTGAAGCCTATTTATTTATATATGTTATAGTCACGTGGGACGTTTCAGTTACATGAAAGTAGTTGATGCGAAACAATAATATTTAAAGTAGCGCTTTAGATCAAATAGAGTTTTTTACGTATAGAAAAGCATTTTTAATTAAAGTACTTATTTGTTAAAGATATAAGTATAAGTTTGTAAACATGTTAATATAAAAGGTACACTTCTAAAAACAAGATAAAATAACATTGATAAAAAAAATACTTACAAAAATTACAGCGACACATTTGTAGCACTATATCACAAGCACTGTAAAGACAAACTATTAAATTAAATTACTATAGGAAACACTTCTTATAAAAAAGAACACAGAACATAATGGTAGTGAAAATCCCGTCATTATTTTCAGGGCGCACTTTTGACGCGTGCGCACGTCAGACTTCCGACGAGATTCTAAACTCAAGTCTCGACATTCCACCTACTGTCTGCGCCGGCGCATCTTTAGATCTTTAACCCTTAAGCGGGCGGGACTACTATGTTACTTCGCACGTGTTTGCTCTGTGTTTTATATATGATTTATGGCTAGGGTAGGCTTGTAAAACACGCTGACATCCATTTATCATTGTAAAAAATGAGATAACGAGCTTTGAAATACCAATCATTTGGGTGGGGTAATGCCATGATATCATGTGGAAAATTGCGTATTAGATGTTTAACATTGATGAGATGTAGATACACTTCCAATGTATGAACCATTATCCTTCAAGTATATGAGATGGTTCCCAAAGTAAACTTAAAACCTTTATTAAGGTGCCATTATGATTACATATGAAAGTGTAGTGTTACTATTTGTGTTACAGATTCGATTAATTGCAGATCATTGAAGAAATCATTGATAAAGAAAGCTTTGTAAGGATATTGAAAATTTTGTTGCTGTAAATCTTTTGTTTTTTATTAATTTTAAAGATAGCACTGTAAAAGGCTTTGAAACCGTACAGATCATATGATATAAAAACTGTACCTGAAAATGACAGTAGTAGAGTCTCCATTTTGCTATCTCTTACATTCCGTTTAAAACTACTTCATTAAAAATAAACGAAACGAAAACCTTCACTACACAGCCCACCCTAAACCAAATATTTAATATACACTTGCAAAACCTAGAGGGCATATCATGCTGGTTCGCGTTTGGTGTCTGCTTTTGCATAATTAATTCAGGACCGCTCGTAGGGTTAGACTGTATATCTTTTTAACAAAACGGAACAAAAGGACCAGAGTCGCGTGTCCCCCGACACACAATCTAATTTTAGAGCGACGCATGCCGAGACATGACGCTAGTTCGTTCACATCATTGACTTTTTCAGGGGCTTTTTATCAGTACTCTTGGATAGGGATTGTTCCAAAGGGTTTTTGTTACAGGGGTATGGAGATAATTATTGGTGGCTGGAGTTGACATGATGTGTAATTGGTAAAAATCAGGGTTAAGAGCCTTGAGACAATCTTTCTTAACTTATATTAGATTTATTTACTTTAACTTAAAAACATGTGTAAGTTTTCCAGTTTTGTTTTAACAATGAAATTTAAGACGTTCGTAACGTATAGTATAGTAGCTATTTTAAATGAATACAAAAATGTAGTTAGATTTCAGTTCACTCAACAAATTTCTTATTAGATCATATTAATTATTGAAAATTAACAACTTGCTGTGCAATAACGTACATTATTGTATTTGATACAAAGAGCGGCTTAAATCATAGCTTAAAGAAAATGGAATTGAAAAATTAACATTTAATCCCTCAAATTGAATTGGGATTGCGATACAATAGATTACGGTATTCCATACGTAGAAAAAATTCAAAGTCCAATGGCTGGGTGCCAGGGGGATTCCTCCAAGTATCCTAAACCATCAACTATCAACCTTATTCCTCTCTCTGAGAACACATTTCAGAACAACAACGAAATTGCTGAAAATTCCACGTATTGAAAATGTCAATGCCGTACACGGTAAAATGGAATGTATGGCCTATGGAATAAAACAAATATCGGCGTGTGTGCCCCGAAAAGTAACTGAAAATGACTAGTGCTTCCCGAAATAGACGTCCGGCCCTCAAAAAGTATTTAATACTGTTAATTCCGGAACTAACTGATGGATTCTTCCCGTGCCCATTACGATTAGAGATCAGAATGTTTCCTTTTGTCCGTTAATTGTCTTCCTTAAACATTAAATTTTGTTTTATGGACTCCAGCACTTACTATGTGGTAGCACGCTCTTTGATTTACGTACTTCATTATCTTAGCCTTGTTTTTTTATTAACACACTGAAGTATCGGCTTTCCACGAAATGGAAAACGAGTCTGAAATGTATTTATTGATAGTAAAGATGTTGGTATTTAGTGACATCAATACTATAACATATAAACATACATATACTTATATGATTTTATCCCTTTTTCGGTAGACATATCTGAGAGAGACACATAAGTATCTATTCAGCAATTCAAATGTGAAGGTATTAATATAATGTGATAGTTCGTTAGGCTATTGCCAAAAATACTACCATTACTCCTAGTTACTTAGTCACTTCCTACGACTAGCTGGGAAGAAAGACTACTACTTTAAATTCTGTTAGAGTTATTAAAATCATCAACATAATAGCATTCATTTCAAGTACCTATAACCGTCGATTGTGTATGAAAAGGTGTATGAGTGTCAATGAAGTGAAAGTGATTTGTCTAGACCAGTATGTATGGGGATCCGTAATCTCTGCTCACCCCTCTACAGGGAGACAGGCGTGATGTGTATGCGTAAGCAGCAATCCTAGAACAGCGTAATATAAAGTTTTACTAGAATGTAAAATTAAATTTCTGTTGACCTGAATGAGTCAACGCGAGAATATCGGAAATTCCTGTCTGGATCAAGTCCGTGATGCTGTAAGTATTTTTATTAAAGATAAAATACTTTCATATGACATAAGATACATAAGCATCACGTTCGTATCCCTTCTAGGGTAGTCAAAGTTACATGTATCGATCTCTGATATTGCAGAGAGATTAAATTGTGTTTACTACCAATGATTAAAGGCTAATATTTGGAAATTAGACGCGAGAGGTATTGTCTAAGTATACTGGATTATACCTTCAATCCTGTGCTAGTCTACAACGGTCGGAAAATGTAGAATACTGCCTTTCTTCAGGAATATCGTAAGATCCAATTAAGGGATTAGATATCATGAAATCTACTGGACAAAGCACAATAATCTTTATCAATAGTCAGACAGTTATGGTAAACTGTATCTCCAGTTTCTCTTTACCTCACAAATGATTGAAGGGCGTAAGTATTATCTACTATTTGAATATCAGTTTCCATAGCATTTCTTTTCCAGTTCGTTGACTCAATCAACTGAAAGTATCTATTTCATCCCCTGTAGTTTTTTAAAGTCACGCCTCGCTTATTATTAAGTGTTTAATTTGTCTCTGCGACCCCTCCGGAGATAAATAGTGATGCAGTCGGAGGATGCGTCAATTAACAGGGTGCTATTCTGTTGGTAGTGCTGTGAATGGCATTGATTTGCGATTGGAATTGAATTCAGGTATTAAAATTAGTATACGCGGTTTGTTGCTGAGGGTAAAACAAAGACCTAAGGAGAAAAAGTATAAATTGTTGAATAACTAAAGGAAAATATCTTTTGACAAGAAAATACAAGTAATATAGAGTCTATAAGAGCATAATAAGTTACTTTGTAATTAGAAAATAAAAACGTTTTTGTAACTGTGTTGGATTTCAGATCATTAATATAGTCTTATATAAAAAAAACATCAACGTCCGACAATAACTTTAAAAAAACATCATTGTTCTACAATAACTTAATTACTAAAGTTATTAAAAACACGAATAGCCCCCCAACTAAGCACTGATTGATAGTCTCGTAAAAAGATGCGACATAGATTGACATGTGCGAGTGATACGTTATTTATAACCTCAACTTTATAAAAAACGCAGTTGCCAAGCACTATAGATCAGAATCATCGCTATCTGTATTATTTAGTTATGTATGCATCTATATGTATATGGTTACATGTTTGTATGCAATTTTGTAACTTAAACAAGAATTACATACATATCACACCCGTTTCCATAAATCAGGGATAGCCGTCAGCCCCGGTTCTGACAAACCACATTCGCTTTATTGAGACTCATATACACTCGGAGGTTATATACATTTCTAACAGCACCCTTTTGCAATAAGACGATCCGACTATCATTTGTGTTATTATTAATTTATGTATAGTAAAGGCACTGAGCTACAATCCCTAAGGCTGGAGTTCCTTTTATAATATGATTGTACGCCATTCGGTAACTTAAAAAAGAAATTCATGTGCTAAATCTAAGAAAATAAAGGTTAAATACAAGAAGAAATATTACAAAGTTTAACTACACTATCAATCTCTGTGCCCGTAGTTTAACTTAAAATTTTGTACCTGCTGTACCTAATTACGAATATTATTTACTTTGTCGTCACAAGTAGTTATAACAAAATTTACAAGGATATGATAAATAACAGGAGTAGGTTATGGTATTAAATGTTAAAAATACTCTACAAAATAATGTCTACCTTTACAAGTATAATTATGTATGGTACGAATGCTTACATGTAATCTTATTATCTTACAAAACCTACAACTAGACAAAAACACAGTTAAATAAATAAATTGATCATGTTTTCAGCTGAACAAATTCAAAGTAACTACACAAGCCTTGAACTGTACACATCAAGGTAAGAGGAAGGATCTGCCAAAAATAATGGGCACCCCTTGTTAACGAGTCAATTCGAATTGACATGTCTCTTTGCCGTGTCACAAGTGTTTCATTAGGGACATCCAATTTCTAAACACGTGTTCTTTACTTCTGTTTTCTTGTGAAGTAGAAGAATGTATAGTTTTTGTAGATGTGGATTCAAACATAATAATATAATTGTGTATTTAAATTTGGTAAATCCTGAAAAACGTTTTATCTGTTCAGTCACTTTTAGTTGAAATATTAAGGGGTGCTAGTCCATATTACTAAGAACAAATAAAAGAAAAAACATGTGTGTTTTTACTGAATTCATTGGATAATTATTTTATAACAATAAAGAAAGAAAACACTTTATTCACTACATTACAAAAACACAAACATCGAATAAAATAAAACCGTTGATGCAGTGAAAAGGTGCTGCTTCTATATATGATGCAGCTAGGCTGCAACACTGGTCTTCTGACAGCACCCAATACACAGCCAATTGCAAGTAGTAATACCCTTAATTACAAATGAATATACACTGACTGTATGTACTCTATGTGACTATTCGACACACTATTTTACTTGTAGCATAGAGTTTTAGTTCTCAAATATTAGGTTTATTCACAAGATACTACATTAGTTTGATCACAACTAAACCACTCCGCAATTACAGAGAAGGACACTCTTCCTTTCGATTACCCCTTACGGGTTAGTAGTTATAAGGTACAGTCATAACAATATGAATTAATATAAAATAATATGAATTTCTATACACATTTTCGTAATAAAAACACATTGTGAGGAAACCTACCTGTTCCCTGAACAGGTAATAGTTAGTGCTTGTAAATGACGACATGGCTTGCCACCTGTCACATTGAGAACTAACTATCACTGGTCAACACGTGGGTTCGAGGAAGCCATAGAATTACTATCCACGCGATAGCGGAGATGGATACCTGAACCTCTGACTACCCTGCAGCATGGGTTAATGGTCGTAAATGCGTTTGTCTTTTTTGTAGTATTAAATATTTTTAAAACGTAATGGATCACTGGTACCCACAATTTCTTTCACCCACAAGCTAAGCCGGCCATAAAAAGAACACTAAGCACATGGTTTACGTTCTACGAGTATGCAAGAGATCCTTGTGTATTTCTCCATCTGTCTTGCGTGGAAATATTTACGCTGCTGCAGTAACATAAATTGCTGCTTTTTGTAAATATTTCTGCATGCAAGCTAGTACTTTTGTCGTTCACAATTTTAAGCTAGGATTTGAATATGATTACAAGTAGAAATGCATAGCATAACTAAACGTGTTATAAGGGTTATGTAAAGTACTGAAAAATGTATTTCTTTTAAATGTCGTGTCAACCCCTTGAAAGATTATGACTGTTACAAAAGCAAAATAAGAACGTAACAACCAAAAAATCCTTGACAGTGATTTTATTACAATCCAAAACATCTTTGGGGCGAAGAATTTATAAATTACTGCCGCGAAAAATTGGATTATTCGAAGTGACGGAAACAGGAAGTAGGTACTGGCGGAACGACATTCTTTCCAATTACATTTCGCAATGTTTTACGAGGTGGTTCGCGGAAACCGGATTTAATTTGCATAATACTGTTATATTATTTGGCTGATACCTGAATTTTAAGAAACAAAAGAAAAGAAGATTACGGTAAATAAAATTTCATATTTTCAGTTCCTATTGTCTTTTCTTTACATTTAGACTAATGGTAAACGGTTAATAGTTTTAAGATAAAAAAGTGTGTAAGAGTAACTTTGTAAACACCAATTTGTGTTATAAATATGTCTTCACATATTTCCTTCTCATACGAAATCGATAGTATTTCAAAGAATTAATATTATCTTTACGGTCATGGCATTGGTAGCAAGTTAATAGTACTTTACCTTATAGATTTCAATTAACTCGACATATTAACTTTTTACGACATATTATGAAGAAAAGCATTCTAGATGATATTTTATTAATGTCCCGGCTTAGATACATTAGATTTAACATATAACTAAATTGAAAAGATTTTAATAAATTATATAAAAGTATTTGTACTTGCGATTAACATTGATCAGTATATCAGGATCCTTTAAGAGAGCCTACATTGTAATTAATAGTCGAGGATGATATTACGTCGAGTAATCATTGAACAGTAACTAACAATAACGTATACATTCACGTCATTTATTTCATTTCGGGATGGACCGAACCTCGGTTATAAACTCCTAGGTAATTAGAATGAAAACAAGGGTTGCGATATTGTAACGGAACATTAGCGACAGGTTGTACGCTTATTGTCTGAAAAATTCTATTAACCCCTAGTCCCTTAGTCGCCTCTTACTACATGCCGATTAGAATGACAGCTAGTTAGCAATCTTTTTACGTCCCATCTAGCACAGTACAACAATAAAAAAGGTAGCTGAAAAATCCAATATAAGAAAAACTTAACACACATTCAGGTAAAGAGGATTATCCAAGGAGGTCTGGAAATAATTTCACTCAAGTTTATTCTATTTAACCAGGTAAAAGAGCAAAGCAATTACCTCTCTTTCGCTTGACATTTCTCAAGATAACAAAAACATCCTAGGTTCAAATTACCGACAATTGCTGTTTAACGAACCGACGAAATTCTTTTCACTGAAATTGAATTTTAGGGGCTCAGGTGTGAAAATGGATAAATAGTATACATATTTTAATATTATAAATCCATGCCTTAAAAAATGGTATGCTGTACTAAAACCGTGATAATTTGTTAATTAAAAACGGAAGCGCCGTCAAATTAGATCTTAGCTACAAGTATCATGAATGTAATATTTGCTAATCTCAATTTTAAAGGCGTTATTGCTCTTAAATAAGACCCAGATGTTACTTCCGATGAAAAATGACACTGTACTAAAGTATTATATGATAATTATATGTCATTAAATACCGATAAATATGCTGAATTTATAATGTGTTGTATCTGTGATATTGCAAACAAAATTTTCGTGACAAAGGTTACAATTTATTCACGTAATGTGTATATTTTACTTTAACATTATGAGGGCAAAGCGTAATCGAAAATTTATTATACCACATGTCACATATGTTTACGAACAAAACAAATTCACTCACGGCCATTACCCTCGTATTTCGGGTAAGCAGGCTTTGATATTCCTAATTTCATGTGTATCCGTCATAACTATGCAAAATTTTATGTGTATAAAACGCGATAGGTAGTGATGATACAGCTTTAATAGACTGTAAATGTAAAAATCGATCAAAAACCGATTGTAAATAATATAATATATTATATTTATGCGCTTTTATAATTTTCGCAATAACTTTAACCTTTTCTGTAATTTTGTAACATTGAACGATTGTTAAGCTTTTGATTCTAAAAACGCCATTACCTTTAGTCCATTAGTCACCTCCTACTTTATACTACGAAAAAAAAGTTAGCATTATAGTTTAAGGAACAAAACATTGTATCAAAAGTCAATCAATACAGAACAGGAACCAGTAATCATAATTTTAGAAAAAACTTTAGGTATAGACAAAAAACATTAATACAGAACCCGACTAATTCGGTTTTTACCGCTCGTATCCACGTCTCCGGACGCTGGTGTTTCTAAAAAGAAATAAAGCAGCGAATTCCCCTAACCTTTGATAAGGGGTTGCTTCTCGTTTATTTTTCTCTTCCGTTGTTTTATGTCCACAGGTACTGGCAAATATTCGTTTGTTTTGAAATGGTTGTTGGTTCGTATGAAAAAGTCAGTCATATATGGTTGTCTTTATATGAGAAGTGGTATATTTTAAAGTTCTGTCCGAAAGGAAATGTATTTATTGATATGAAGACTCGAATGATGTTCTCTTTTTTAGAAATCTTGTTAATTATAAGCTTCGTAACATACATATATAGATATAAGCTGCGCCAATATCCATATTTATAATGAAGTGATTTCTTTAGGTTTGTCTCATGAACGATAGTAAAATTGCTAAGCATTATTCATGAGCCTATCCCTCTGAAGACATTTACAAAACTAACAACACATAATATGTTACACAAGTTAAAAAAACAAATATTATAAAAATAAAATATAATTATAAAAATACAAATATTATAAAAATAAATAAAATATAATAAAATAATAGTATTATATCAAAGCCTGCTTAAAATAAATTCATTAAGATTACACTTTTGTTGGCTGCAAAGAAAGCCATAATTTGGCGAGATGATTGTTCATCAAAAATCTTGTTGAGGCAAGGAAACAATTAACGGGGATTTTCTCCGGATTCCGCAAACGAAGTTATAAGTTACTGCCAGGTAAATTAGATTATGTTCAGAGTTAAGGGAATGGGAGTGTTTTGGTGACCGAACTTTCTAGATTAATTTCAGACCAAGTTATTAAAGTTTTTCACAGAAGACCTACTGGAATTGATATACAACGTTAGTACTTGTGGTATTTAATGCTTAGTGTTAAAATTCTAGGCTAATACTTTTCCAATTAAATCTTTCTATTACGGTGTAATTATCAATTTAAACGAGAAATTGGAGCATTACTTTTCAATAACTATTAACGGCTAGTATTTAAACGGACACAAAAAATACGGAATAGCACATTAAAAATACTGCAATGTTCACCAAAATAATACAGTCCCAAACCAAACCAATGCTTTAAATACGTTTTGTATATTTTGGTGTACAATTCAGTATTTATTTTGTCCAATTAAATAAGTACTTACACATCTATTTACGAATACTAACAAACTTGAGTGTCCACCGTCGTCATGGCAACGGTGATTCAAGCCTACGGTATAAAATATTTATTTTGCCATTATTTTTAAGTAAATCTCAGCAAGGGTTTGTGAAAATAAATCAAATAAAGCATTACGAAGAATAATTAAAATCCCTCCAGGATTACGTTGCGAAATAATTAACGAAACGAAGCCCTCTGAAATAATATTATTTGAATAAACGGAAGTATAAACCTTGTTAAGGCCTTTTTCGGGAAACAGAAAATAAATAAACACGCCCCTGTTCCTGGCAGGAAAGGTATAAGAAATAACCTTTGGATAAGTACTCATAATGAATGTATATTATATCACTATACACCAAACAGTGAAAAGAGGTATTTGAATATAATAAGTCAAATATCAACGATGGTATGACAGTTTTTAGTTATACTATAGCAAAGTAAGCGTCATGCAATTCATTTAAGTGACTTTTAAACTTCACTCCATATGAAAATTTTGGTATAAAAGCATCGCAAACATTAGCCCGCTAACTTTCACATTGAAATAATGCTGCTCTGAAGTTAGTAGATAGAGTTGAAAATTGCTGCTGGGTTTGATCTAAATGATATATCAGTCATAGTATCAGTGCTAAGTTACTGAGATGATGTGCCAAATTACTAAAATTATTTTCATCTGAGTTTTCATCAAATGCCATTTTGAAGTATAGATGTCACTAGTAGATTTATTTGTAATACAGTATAATCTCATTAATCCGGCACTATTTAAAACCGAAGAGTGCCGGATTATTGGAATGTTCGGATTACTGGATTATAGAGAAAAAGTCATAGGTAAGGAATAAAATAAAACATTTAAATAGAAGGTATCAATGTATGTGATGTATAATACATCATGTATTTGATTATCATTATTCAAATCTAGTGTCTTGTGTTTGCGTTTATTTGACAATTTTAACTATACACTATAAAAAAAACAAATACGTAAGGACGTGCACGGGATAAGTTTGGGTGCCGAATTATTGGACGTACCGATCTATCGAAGTGCCGGATTAGTGAGATTATACTGTATATTCACGTCCAACAATCACTTTCTGGGTAAACAGAATTTTCGACATTTAGCAGCTCCTCACTTTTATGCATAAATATGGGGGTTCTGATGTTATTTGGAACATTAGTGACAGGTTGCTAGCCCATCGCCCAATAGATTCCATAGCATCTCAGACTAGCACGGGATAGACGGGTATGTTATTACTAATATCTGTTCATTATTGGTTATATACTACCAGAGAAACGAAAATCGAAATAAGTTTGCTCCTTCGACTACCCTGAGAAAGGTTATGATCTTACATAACATACATTTCACGACCATTTTTTCTAGCAGGGTAGACCTAGGTCGTTGCTCATATATTTAGAGCTCATGCTTTTCTGCAAGACTAGTATATTTTTGAGTAAGGCAGCCATTTGTTTTCAGTTGTGTGCTGGTCGAAATGCACCGACAGATGTCGCTGAGACGCCCCATTTGATATACTTTGTCAGTTGAACTCACGTGCTAACTTTATATATCAATTTAGCCTCCTTTCGTTTCTGTTAAAAATTGTACTCACTGCGCGGAATAGAAAACGTGACTTGCCTTTTTAAAATATGCTACAGTGGGTTGATTCTGTTGATAGGAAAAATTGCCTCCCCGTGTTGAATATTAGCATCCGTTACTTGAAAAAAACAAAAATAATTACAGTGGTTTTTGTTAATATTGTATAATTAGCGGGATAACAGTTCACTAATTCTTATTTATACTGTGACCAGCCTAACCAGGGTTAAAAGAGCTAGGATTGAAATCAACACACACAGTCACAGTTTAAAAAAATAACTGCTCGTATTTTGCGAAAATACAATTATTTGTACTATATTGGTTAAATTAAGATCTGTAATATGTCTTATTCAAATGAAAATCTTTTGAAAGTGAAAGTGTAATTTAGGTTTTCACTGTTTCGGCGTATACTAAAAGTCAACGTAATGAATAGTAGGTCATATCTCCATACTGTTTATATCATCGTAAAAAACAATTTTGAGAAACATCATCATGACATTATAATTTTTTGTCCTGTGTTTGACAACATAAATAAAACTAGTTACCATAGCAGAATCAGCCCAAATCTGCAGCAATCCTCTTTGATGGCGTGGCGTGCGATGGCTCCATGTATCAGCCCCTACTTTGTATCTAACAATGAACACGTCCCTCTGATCGACTATCTCACGTGTATCAGAGCTTCCGGCTAGATTAGGAGTGCTCAGCTCAGGCTACTTTAGCCATACAAAAGGACGCTATCTGTCCGACTATGTAGTGGTAGGAATGACAGTAATTACTTGATAAAAAGAAAACTTTCTATTGACTTTAAATACACGTTGCAGTGATGTATTATTATAATCATGTGCATTTAAACGTCAATGGGTAGGTGACTGACACTGCCAGCTAGGAGAACCCGGGGCAGCATTAAAAGTGATGTTTGTTCGTTTATTGTGGGTATGTAATGGATTATAGATACATACGATACACTGTAGAAGGACAGGGAAAGATCACGGATCCTCATTTGTCCCGATCCTGATAGACCACTTTCGCTTCATAGACACTCATACACACTCGGCGGTTAAAGGTACTTCTAACCTCATCGTATTTCAATATGGATTAAATATAGCAGATTGGCAAAAGGAATATATGTGCGTGAAGTGGGGCCCGGCTCAGTAAGACATATGACAGTCAGATAGACTTATAAATATATAGATTGTATTCTAATGATGTAGTAGTAGGAAGCGAGTATAATATTTCATAAAGTACCTAAGTAGATCACAGGCTTATACCACAGATAAAAAAATACTACAGTCTTATACTAAGCATCGTCAATAAAATTCGTCAAGTATATATCGTAAAACTGAAGTTTTAGTCAAAAACAAAATAAATTAGTTTATTTCACTTCTTAGCAAGGACCAATCCAGGCGATAAAGCAAAGTAATTTTGTCTGAACTGAATAAAATGGGACCTTTTTTCTCTTGTTCAAGTCAGTTTCATTACATTCGCAGGAATAGAATACTAACTGCAAACCTCTTGATAAATCGATTTTCGATGTGGATTCTCGGCGCTCGAGATTTCTATCTCAGATAAGATATGGATACTTCTACGGGAGCAATCGGGCGGGAAATTAGGAAAAGAGGTTTTATCAAATGAAAGTTGGCTAACTATGCTAATTTTATTGGTTGCTATGGAAACTTGGAATAACTATAAGTGTACTCATTTTATGTCGATCTCTGTGGCGCCATTGGTTAACCACCACGCTTATCGTGAGTCCCGAGTTATATTCCCGGTGAAGGTAGAGTTAAGATTTACGCTTTTCTTCTGATGATTAAATATACTATATCCGTATATTTTAATTAGATATATGTTGACTAGTCTAACACAAGTCTAAATTAATTTACCAAGGGGTTAGTTCCATTAGTGTCCTAAAATATTATATTATTTACAATTATAATAAGCATTTATATAGACATCTGTGTCTTTCCAAGATTAGCAAATTTTCTTATACGTATGTATGAGTAATTTAAGGTTAATTTACGAGATATTATTCAGCTAAACGTTGTTAATATAAACATTGTAGGCATTCTTCAGTTCAAGTAAGTATAACCTCCTGTCTAAAAGGAATGTTATTATAGTAGCAGTTATTTTGATTTATATTAGGCCAACACACGAGATAGTTTCGCCTCAAGCCACAAGATGAGTATGAAATTCAGACATCGTTTATATGAAATACTTGTCCTGATATAACTCATGCCTAAAATTTAGGTTAAGTATTTCGATTATAATACCTCATGAATATTCTTAGTTAAACTGGCGAGTAGAATTTATATTTAAGTTAATGACGAAGATATATAGATACTTCTAAATTCTTGTAATGCAATGTTTTAATGTTATGTCCATGTGAATAATGGTAATTTTTTAATATAACATAAGTCATATATCATTTGTAGAATTCGCTATTGACTAAATTCTAATTATGCAATGGGAAGACTATTTTTATGTATACTGTTGGAAATTAAATAAACTTTTCAAGAAACCGGGACTTACCGTGTATATTTCTATAAAAATGAATTTATTACATTTGTTACATGACGATACAAACATGTTGCTATAAATGCTATAAAGTTACGGAAAACATGACTGTAGTATAATAGCATTAGGAAAATTCATGGAGAATCTATCTGATTAAAAAGTGAAGACTTAAATAACCTTTACGTACATAAATACACATCACGCCTAATTCCCTGTAGAAGGGTACGCAAGATCACGAATCCCCATTTTTCCCGCTCCTGACAAACCACTTCATTAACACTCATACACATCTTCATACACATTCGGCAGTTATAGGTACTAAAATTATAATAACCTTTGTTTTGTGAATGTTAGTATATTTATACTTTTCAACAAATAAATGCCACGTACATCACTCAAATGATACGGGCAATGTAAACAGCACGCCACTACGAGCAAACATCAACAATCAAAATTTAATCGGTAATGGATGATAAACATACGCAGATTGATTTAACCAATTTATTTGCATAAATGCTGAAACCCAATCGCTGTAATAAACAGTTAATGTGCTTTGGAGAACGTTTCACGTAGTGAGCCTGTAATATTTACAGGTATGAAGCTCACATCACTGATGGTTCATAGTTACGAGTATTATTGCATTGATAACTAAGGTTGATGTGACAAAGACTTATCTTATGATAGGTAATGGTTACACTTTCACATTTTTTATGAACTATTAACCCTTGAGTAGTCAGAGGTTCGAGTGTCCATCTCCGCAATTGCGCAGGTAGTAAATCTATAGCCCCTTTGAAAACACGTGTTAATATAGTCAGTACTGAATGTAACTGCAGTAGATCATGAGGGCAATATTTAGATAATTACAAATGGTGATACATACACTGGGTGGATTTTTTGTAATACATAAATATAAGTTTTTATTAGTTACATATTTGAATAACTAAAAATCCAACAAATATAATCGAGAGGACTAAGATACAAAAGTCTTATGTGACTATGACCGCCAAATGTCTAAAAATAACTTAGAAAGTGTCTTAATTTGAAATCTCTTGCATTTACTTGTAATAATTTTAACATACTCATTTAGTACTATTCTCTCTTTATTAAGAAATAATATTTGTATTCATCATATTTCAAATTGTTTCTAAAGACAATTTGTTAAGCTTACTTGGAAACATAAGTAGACATGTACCCACGCATGTTTAGAATTCTCAGAAGCAATGATCAGATTTACAGGATTCTAAACCTAAAGATTTTGTGAATGTTATTGTAAATCTATTAAAAGTTCAAGTAATATGCAGCCTACCTACGATGTAAATAAACAAACAAAAAGTATATAAAAAATAAGTATATACATATATTACGTCCTTTCATTCCTTTCGGGGTGAAAATAGCAGGGATCGTTTACCTTAGCCAATGAAGTGTTCATAGTATTAGCAGATAGTGCAGTTGTGATGTAGAATATTTATAACAAATTACTAGCCCATCACCCAATAGAATCCATAGACCCATAGTCCTACGAATGCAGCTATTTAGCAGTCTAGTCACGTTGAACCAATTATTATTATTAATACTACTATGAACAATATTAACAACATACTGCAAAAAATTAAACAATAGTGTGCAAAGTTTGGGAAACTACTTATATTTAAGTTTTACAAAATCAACAAACATGGTCACGATCATTAACCGTTGCGGAGTAGTCAGAGTTATTAAGTTTCCATCTCCACGATCGCGGAAGTAGTAATTCTATGGCCACCCACCCACTTGTTGGCCAGATAGACAGTATTCAATGTAACAGGTCGTAAGCCATGTCGCCATTTACAAGCACTAACTATTACCTATTCGGGGAACAGATAGGTTTCTTCCCGATGTTTTACCCATAACACATCGTTAAGCTTTACTCCCAACTAATATACTATGAGTACAGATATGCCATAGAATCACATTTGGTAAACAGCAGCAACTAAAATTGAATCAGTGATAGGTGACAAACAAGCGCTGATTGTTTGAGGCAATTTATTTGCATAATTGATGAAACTCAATCACGCCTATAAACAGCCTCCGTTCGCGTTTATATTAGCGTGAACTTATGAATAGGAATGCGCGCTTGTTAGTACCTCGCAATTACGATAGAGGTGATGACGGAATGTAAAGAGGTATTAATTGTACATTTATACTTGTAATTTATTCAGTGTGCATCTGGATTGAGGGCCCATTTTTCAAATATTGGACAATCGAAATGAAACTCACAGGGCATTTAGTAAAGAATTAGTAAAAACTATAGCATCTATTCTTAAATTTCTTAAACTTGAAACAAAAAAGTTATTGTTAAAAAACTGTGGCCCTCAATCCAGATGCCAGAATTTTCTAGATCTCGGAAAGTACGAATCCTAGGATTATGCTGTTTATTCGAGGATTTAGTAAAGAATTTCTTACATAAATTAAGAAAATCTCAAATCTCAAAAATGCGTTAAATATAGGTTTAGGGCGATTTTGCTATGGCCCTCAGTTCAGAGCTCGCTGACTTTTGGAATCATCAATAAATGAACATTTCTATGCAACAAGACTAATGTAACTTATATCACCTTGAAGCTCAATGGCTCAATGAATTAGTAGAGTAGAAATAACGATACAAAAGCGAATAGTTTAAGAGAAAATGAAATTTGAATTTTCATCTGACGTACAAACTGAGAGCCCTAAACTTTCGGCGATATTGACTAAACTAAGCCATCTACACTAGCGTACATAAGGATGACTAATTTTACTAATTTTTTACTAAATCCGTGCAATACTTACATGCCTCTAAATATCACACTTTAAGAGGAAAATGAATTTGATTATTTATATAGGAGAAAATTCTGTAGGGTGACTATGTTATGTGTAAATATAAAAAAGTATTCGACGTTCTGAACCAAATACAAAGATACATATGAACCAAAGTAGCTAGGATTGGAGGTTAAATTGCCTACGCAAAGTCATCAAACACTTATCTATGGTGGAGATAGTGACCAGTCCGTTTGAAAGTAGAATCAGTATGTCAATCGTCTATTTATTCATGTATCCTTTGAAAGTCAATGTGAAAACTTGAAATATTGTGTTCTGTAATGTGTCAATTACAATCCTAATATTTATGTATGCTAAAAATTGACTTATGAAATATTATCGTGTCTTTGAGGGTATGTACGAGGTATATGACGATTATGTTACGGCTTTATTTGTTGCGTAAAAATAAATAGAAATGTTATTAATGAAATATAAACATAGATTATTAGCACTTTTTTGACAATAACCACATTCAAAGATATTAGCTACAATACAACACACTATCTGTAACGCCGCAGAAACCTGAATCACCAAATAAATGCACAAGTATGCTTTGCTGAAGGAATCAAAACATCCATCCGAGATATTTTCAGCTAAAGTTTTTCCAACATTAACTAAATGTTGATTAATATTGTTGATAGTGGTATTATGGTTGACCGCTTCACTCAAAAGTAAATGACTATGACTCGATTTAAGATTTGCTCCCCTAATAGATTTGATGGCTTCTTATAAGAGTTTTTGACTTTTTCCTGCCTTATCAATCCTATCTCTATCATACTGCCTTTTTGTTTGCTTGATAAGATTGAAATAATAAGATTTGTATCTATGATATGTGGTTTTAACTATTTCATTATCAGGGTTTCTTTCATATTTTGCGTGGAGACAGTCCTTATTCCTTTGACATCTAAGTAGACCCGGTGTCATCCATGGCTTCAAGACAATTTTTCGACCAGAAACTTTCACCTCTTTAGAGCTATTGCTAATAACGTTTTGAAGTTTGGAAATAAGAAAATCTGTACATAAATCCGGATCATCAGATTCAAAAATAGGACCGAAGTCAGTAGCTTTTAATAGCGTTCCAACATTCTGAAAATCGTTTTTTTTGCAAAATTTAGGATACTGATAATTGGTCTTACACTGCTGAAGATGAAACACAACTGGCCTATGATCAGTGACAGTAGTGTTAATAACAACACTAGATACCGATGACCTTGAGCGCACAAATACATGATCTAATCATGAATCTGAAGCCACTCTAGTAACAAGACTATGGCAACATATTAAACCATAGAAAACTAGCATATTTAAATACTTTTCCGTGTTGGAGTCTCTAACATAGGGCATTATTAAATATTAGGGTTGTAATTGACACATTACAGAACACAATATTTCAAGTTTTCACATTGACTTTCAAAGGATACATGAATAAATAGACGATTGACACACTGATTCTACTTTCAAACGGACTGGTCACTATCTCCACCATAGATAAGTGTTTGATGACTTTGCGTAGGCAATTTAACCTCCAATCCTAGCTACTTTGGTTCATATGTATCTTTGTATTTGGTTCGGAACGTCGAATACTTTTTTATATTTACACACAACATAGTCACCCTACAGAATTTTCTCCTACATAAATAATCAAATTCATTTTCCTCTTAAAGTGTGATATTTAGAGGCATGTAAGTATTGCACGGATTTAGTAAAAAAATTAGTAAAATCAGTCATCCTTATGTACGCTAGTGTAGATGGCTTAGTTTAGTCAATATCGCCGAAAGTTTAGGGCTCTCAGTTTGTACGTCAGATGAAAATTCAAATTTCATTTTCTCTTAAACTATTCGCTTTTGTATCGTTATTTCTTCACTACTAATTCATTGAGCCATTGAGCTTCAAGACCATTGATATAAGTTACATTAGTCTTGTTGCATAGAAATGTTCATTTTTTGATGATTCCAAAAGTCAGCGAGCTCTGAACTGAGGGCCATAGCAAAATCGCCCAAACCTATATTTAACGCATTTTTGAGATTTGAGATTTTCTTAATTTATTTAAGAAATTCTTTACTAAATCCTCGAATAAACAGCATTATCCCAGGATTCGTACTTTCGAGATCTAGAAAAATGTTGGCATCTGGATTGAGGGCCACAGTTTTTTGACAATAACTTTTTTGTTTCAAGTTTAAGAAATTTAAGAATAGATGCTATAGTTTTTACTAATTCTTTACTAAATGCCCTGTGAGTTTCATTTCGATTGTCCAATATTTGAAAAATGGGCCCTCAATCCAGATGCACACATACTCGTAGTTTGTATGAGGTGTATGATAACGTGATGTTAATTTTTAAGAGGTACGTGGTTTTAGAATGAATGAATTTGTAGTTAATAGGAACTAAGAACAACTGTCATCTTAGAGCGATGATTCAATTTATATTCTATCAAAACCTCGATAGCCACTTAGGTTGATTTGATGAGGTTTATTTCACCTTAAAGCAAATAATATTAAAAAGTAGAAGTAAAAGTTTCAAATCATTACTTTTTCCAATATTACATACTCGTAATATGCAATATAATTCACTAGCACACTTACAAATATCTACTCACATTTCCAAGTTAATTTGCGACCTCCATATTTCATGCGTACTTAATCAATGAGGAAATTTCAACATCGCGTCCGGCGAAGATTTATGTAGCGCCAAGATTGTGGTAAAGGGATATATCTTTCAATATTAATAACAGAACCTTACTGGCGAGCCTTTGAGAATTACGAGATGGTTACGAAATGTTATATACATAAATATAGTTGTACTAACACTGTTGTCTATTACTATAACATGTACAGGTTGAGTGTTGATCATCATTTATAGAATAAACGAAACGAGATTGTTGTTCTTTGATAGAGGAATTGTTAAATCGAATATAATATAGTCTCACAATAAATAAATAATAAACATTCATTACTATATCAGTACGCTGTCCTAAATGGGAAGTCAGATTGTAAGCCTTTTTTAAGTTTTTGAAATAAGAATAAACTTAACCTCTTTTTTCTTTTCCTACTTTTTAAATAAACTAATTTACTGCTCCTCTATCCAGGACGTAATAATATAATTAAATGCAATTTACCTGCAGGACAGTCACTACACTTAATGTCATCATCCTTGAAAACGTGAAAAGCTAGCACTTCATTAGTGCAGTTCCTTTTGAGTTACCTTGTCCCTTTTCTACGGTGGACAGCAAAAAGTAAATTACTCAGAACTGAAGACTCGCATGTCATTTTCCTTACTCTGGGAATACCTATTTTAGTTGTTAAGGAAAATCGCCACATTGCACAGATATATGCTACTTAAGGGCCCTAATCTCAGATTGTATTACTTCTCTTAGTGATTTAGTAAGGGATATTTCTTACACAATTAAATTGAATTCTAGAGAATACTAATTTCTTAAGATATTGATATTTGGACTAGGACTTAGAAAGGGTTTCTGTGTTTGTAAACTTTTAAACAAAAGTGTCGTTGTACATTATTAACAGTCTTTTAGTAAGTATAATAAAAAAAATGTATTGCTAATGATAACCGCAAATTCTTTCAGTCAACGAATTTCGTTTCCCAAACAGCATAATTATGCTATGTAAACTTAGGAACTAAGGTTTTAGAACTTTGAGAACAGTTCCCTTTGACCAATTTAGGGTGTCGGCGTATCCACTGGAATATTCTAATAAGTTTTCCTTTAGTACCTATATCCCTAAAGGAAATATCACTGAGAATGTATAACTACGGGGAATCACTTAATGGTATTGGTTTCTGCGTATTCGAATACTCATAGTCTATTGGTAAAGTACTAGTGAGTATTCACGTGAGGTTTTCAGAATTTCAATTAGTAAAGACATATTCATTATAGCACTTATTGAGAAATGGATTTTCATTAATTTATATGTAGATGCATACTATAGATAAAGAAATCTGTTCCTTTGTCTAAGTTATTTAAATGAGAAGCTACGTAATAAAAACAATACATATGGAAATGAATTCCAACTTCATTTATTTTTCGAAGACTTTCGTTTTGTCGACTGGTTGACCGGCTAAAACAATTGCATGTAACATGTACACGTTGTAATTCTAAAAATCCTTTGTTAAAGCAGGACATTGTCGTGGAAAGGCATTAATCCTGACAGTTGGCAAGTTGGCCGGCTTCAATGCTTTGTTTTGCTTTCCTCACTGCCAGCAGTCGTCTGCATTGAGATGATTGCCAGTAAGCTTTTGAATTAACATAATGTTTGAATTGCTTGTAACTTAATATCAAGTATGTGATAGCGTATTTTAATATGATGTAACTTTGTTACGTTACTTATAACAATAATCATTACATTTAAACATTAGTTAAGCTTAATAATTTTAATTTTAAACAGATTGTAATAAAAGAATAATTATGATCTGGAATCTTATAATAATACTGATGAAGACATAAAGCGGATTTATTTCTTGTTGCACCAGCTGAAAAATATTAAATTTACAAACGAACTGGCCTAATAAACTAAGGACGTATTTAAATAAGAATATCTTCAGAAAACAGACAGGTATTAAACATTTTAAATTAATACACTTCACAAAAATTGAAACGTTCCTTTTAAGCTAGTCAAAGGTTCGCGTGTTTATACTATAATAGTTAAACATAACTTAGATCTGACGATTAACTTTATATAGTATATGCACGAAGATCAGAAGACTAAAGAATCACACACACACTAATCTCTATTTATTGATATAGAGATTTGTCAGGATCGTTCCAGATGGTATTCTCTGGATCGATCGATAGCTTCTGCCTAACCCGTTAGGGACGTAGATATATAAGTACATGTAAGTAGTATTTGCCCAGTAAAGAGAATGCGTTACTGTATAAATAAACTATTTACTTATGTTTTTCCTGTACAATATCACGTTTCTTGACTTAATATGTGAGGCAAACAAACGCGTGATGTGTCCGAGATGCTTAGACGCAAACACACTTTTATTATCCTCGTATCCTGAGGGAATCTTCAATTATGTTGGTGCGGAGAAATAATCAGAGCTCATAACAAGATTTCCGTGACCTACTTTTATTAATCTTGACATCATTTGTTCACGACACGTGTGTTGTACAATGGGGAAAATATTGAAGTAAGAATCATAACATGCTCAAATTCTTTTTTCATTACGATCTATGTGGTTTATATGGCAGCTTAGCACGTACTTATTCAATTACAACATACATAACGTAAAGTGATATAGGCCTATTTAAGGAAGAGTTTATTATTTGTGCTGAGAAGTATCTATAGGAGTGTAAGTTGACGTAGCTCAGTTGTTTAGGGTTTGGTTCTGTATCATTGGGTACAGGGTTCCAATCCTGCTTGACCATCTACCAATGGAAATGAAGTTTATTGAATTTGTATGTATATTTTCGTAATAAAACTACATTTACGAAATGCATCGAATACTACTACGGTGAGACATAATATCGTCAGGAAAAGTACCTGGCCACATAGCTTACCACCTGTCACATTAAGTACTGAATTACTACCATCGCAATTACCGAGATGGAAACCCGAACCTCTGACTACCCCGCAAGGGTCAATGGTCGCGAACGCATTTGTTTATATCTTATTTTAGAAGTATCTTCAAAGCACTTAACATTTACATACTATTGACAAAATTTTCAGATATATAAGTACCCTTCGGTACCGAGTGATTATAAAAATCTATAGTATATACTCTGTACCATAATTGTCACATTACATTTCCCCCTATTTCAACAACAGATGGCGCAACAAGTATAAATGAAAACCAGAAACCCAGACTCTGCAATAAAAAATCGAAATCGATGACAAATCAAGAGCAGAGGCGAAAGGGTCCACAGTAAGTTAAATAACTGCCAAGTACAGTTGGAGTTGGCTCTGAAATAATATTTCAACGTTTCCTCGCGAACGTTTGATGTGGACGAAACTATTCAAATAAAAATGGAAACTTTATTGGCTTGGCTTGGCCTGACTTTCTGCGACAAACATTAAACAAGTGACGATATTGAATTTCGCTATGCATCACATGTTTACGAACTTGAACTAACGTAAGTATTGTTGAATAAACTTTAATAATTAACTAAATAATGTAATTAAGCTAATTTAATTGATGAATCTGAATGTACATTCACGCCTCTAATTCCCTAACAGGATAAGTAGAGACTGTCGAAAGCTACTTTGAATGATCCAATTCTAATATTATATTTATACCCGCCGCGTGTTGGCCAAAATGCAAGAAGCAAGGCCGTAAAATTTTATAAAAAAATCTCGCGACGCGGCCAGCGTTACCAGATTGGGGGATTTTTTCGCGATTTTGGGGAAAAAAAATACGCTGTGGGGGAATTTTGGGGGGATCAGAGTTTTCATAATAATCCTATGTAAATAACCGATTCTATCATTTTAATATACTTGTTGTTGTAGGTCATGCCTTCCAGATTCCAAATTTTACTTACCTTACTAATGTTAAAATTTCCTTAAAGCTGATTGTATTTGTATTTTGTAATTTGTATTTCAAATAAAAACACTTAAAATACTGTATTTTGTAATTTATATTTTAAATACATAGTCCTAAAGTATTTAGTATTTTATATTTCAATTACTCACTTAAAGAGTATTTTGTAATTATATTTTAAATAAGTAAAGCATGTATTTTGCCCAGCCCTGTTTATAGTCCAACTAAGTCTCCATATGGAGTATGTACGGTAGGTAGAGATAAAGTGAATCTCTTTTTAGCTGATCCGGCTTAACTACTCTCGATTAATTGACATCTCTGATGTTGCGGTTAAAGATACTTCCAACTTCAGTATGTTCTGTATTTTTTCATTATTCGTAGTATTATTTTTTCTTTCATATACAGCTTAACTGATGCACACTTCAATTGTATTCTGGGTTCTAGTTAATTTATTTATTATACGAATGTACAGTGTAATATCTGGACAAAGATGGGCAAATATTCTTATTATATAATAACCACAGTGACTCTGAACATTATACGTGCATATATTTATTATTATTTAAGAGCTTTTATTTATAATACTGCTATATAATTATTTATTCTTTATTTAATTCAGAAAATTTTAACGATTAATTCTCCTTAACAGTGCTTTTTAAACATTCACATTTTTGGGTGGAGAGAACAATAAAAGCTTCCATTTTCAGTAAACGTTTCAGTCAAAAGTTCCCGGTGCTCAATGCAACAGTTTTATTCCATAGTAATTGGAAACCTGGGTGTGCATTTTGATCTTTTTCGAAAGCTCTTGTTTCGTAACAAAACCGAACTGGATGCTTTTAGTTCAAGCTTTCAAAGTATTAAGCTCATGATTCATGTACGCGATCCCCACTACGCTTTTTACTGACTAGTTAAAAGTTAGTTATTGTTTATATTTAACTACATTTCTTCCACTGTTATTGCACGAAATTTTTATTTCAGCGCAGCTTGAGTACCACTAGCCTTATTAGACTGACTAGTTCAAGACTTAAGTTATAATGTTTAGGTGGACCAGAGTAGTAAGAGTAGAGAAACAGTATTAAGTAGCTAAGTCGTATAAAATATGCTAAGTTGGTCATTTTAAACCTTAATCGAGCTAATATAATATAATAATAGTAAAGCTATGACAATATTCATGGATCAAAGATCATATTTTACCTATCGGACCAATCTAATAAAAAAACTTTTTTATATGTATAACTCCTTACAGTACTCTGTACTCATAATTTCTACCGAGGCTTAACCGCTATTTACACTAAGCAGGTTTTATTTAAGTTACCTGTCAGCTAAAGAATTCCTTTCCGAAATATAAACGTGGCTTGTGTATTGTCTACGAAGCTTAGCTGGTTTTTATGCCACAACTGATTCGCATAATAATCGTGAACCGTGGAACCACAGCGGACAAAACCGAGAGCAAAAAGCAAATATGAAACCAGCTGGATTTATACGACGACAAGTTCTATTATATTTTGTATGTCAAAATGTTACCTAGCAACTAAACATTCCCCTTTTATCTTTAAGTTTATGTTTTGTCTTCTTTCTTCACTTTTTCAGACATTAGAAGTCATGATATAATATCATTGTTATTAGCAGTTTTTCTACACTCAAAACAAAGTATGCGTTCGAATTGAAAAAAATGCTTTTCTCTCTAATTGGTTCGTGAAAAGTGTAAAAGAAGTGTTTTTCATTCATTATAACAGCGTGTTATTTTACAATGACAAAGTTATGATTTACTTTATCTTACAGACTTATCATATCTTAAAGACCAGATAGATATTGCTGATCTCAATATTAGAAAACAAAACACAAATGAAGGCTCTCAAATAAGAAATACTATTAGGTATTGCTTTTAGCTTTTCAAAGTAACACCTCACAAAGTTAGACTCACTTTGAAGTTTGACTAGAACAAGCTTTTACTTCTAAGGGGAAGTGTTAGAGTTTTAAAAGGTTCGTTTGTTTGTGGCAGTGCTCGCGGTAAGTTGCTAAACTAGATCTGTTACACCTATTTAAACTTGGAACGGGTGACTTGAAATAGCCATGTGCGAAACGAAGTGGCCTGAAAGCCTAAGATTTGCAAGCTGAAATATATAGTCTAAGAATTTGAATGTTCGGCGTAAAGTTATTTAAGAAACAACGATCTATGGATACTAATATTTAAAAGCATAATAACTCGTATATATTTGGAGTAGCTTCTATAGTTTATTCGCGTTAAGTAAATAGTGACGTCATGATAATCAGAGGTCAAACTGACCAATGATGAGTAAATAGAAAAGAAGTTTTAACAGACAACCCCTTAAAATGTCATTGGTTAAATCATGGAGACCTGATACGTCACTAAAAGCGAATACCTATAGTTTAGTGTGGTAGCAATATATTAATCTTATTACATAGTATTTTCTTTATGGGACTTTTCATATACAAAAGACATTCTTTCACTTTTAAACTGAATTATACATTCTCTGTACACAGAAGTACAACTTAATATTCAGGAACAAAATATTCAGAAGTCTATACCAATCTCTCCTCCAAATAGCAGTAATGACTATTTGAAGACTATAACAGCTATATTCCTCGGGAACCGTATTTGAAACGGCATTAGAAGCTCGCGCAGATTGCCGCCAATCAGTTAGGTGATGCAAAAAAATTCAATTGGCCACCGAACGTTGATTGCTGTCATTTGTTTCCCTTCAGTTCAACAATTCCGATTGAGAAGAGTTTTTGTTCTCAATGGATTTGGTATTAAGGCTGTAGGAATGTTTTTCTAAGTACAGTATTCAATTACCTAAATATATTTTGTTTTGGAAGTCCATTTAAGGTACATGTACATTCATGTCCTTTAATCCCTTTCGGGGAGACCAGAACCTCGCAGATATATTATCTTCTAGTTCATTTTATAATTTTATTTGTCAATGAAGCGAAAGTGGTCTGTCAGGATCGGGACAAATGAGGATCCGTGATCTCTGCCTACCCTTTACAGGGAATAAGGCGTGATGTGTATGTACGTAGTTCATTTTAAAGCATTGACTGAAATCACATGTGTCAATGTCCTATGGAACATTGCTAGCTCATTGTCCAATAGATCACATTTACCCCTAGTCTCTTAGTCGCCTCTAACGTCATGCCGGGATGAACGGCAGCTAGTTACCATTCTTTTTACGTCCCAGCTAGCGCGGTACTATTTATTACAGTCTTGATTTACACTCTTTAAACACACATTGACAAAATAAGCCTTTTATATCAAACTGGGTTTGAGAGATTGCCTTTTCATCAGGGTTAATTATCCTATAAAACTCTCCAGTCCTGCTGGCACACTGCATTTCAAAGATAATACTTATTCGAACGCCGAGCTTAGTGAGTATGGTCATTAAAAGTTTTAAGGCTAACATTTTTATTATATTGTAGACTTTTATTAGTATAAGGTACACACTTGGACTACATATTCCTAAACACTAAGTTCATCTAGTTAGTCACTTACTTCTTGAAACTCAAGTATTCTTCATTCTATAATTCTCGTGGTTAGTAACGACCTTAATTCAGCAATAAAAGACAATCAGTAAGTAGGCGTCCCTATTCAAGGGCTCATTAAAGAGCCCTTAAGGGACACCGGAACTACGCCTTCGAAAGTAACTTCACCGTATTTTAATCAGCTTTTGATTAATTAAGGGCTTAGTGGAAAATAGAACCTTATTAGGGAACGTCAATTAAAAAAAGCAGTAAAAGGATTAAGTATAAATATGTCCTTTGTTAATCTGTGCTATAAATAGAATTTTATTAGTCACATAATAAATACGTGTTAAGACTCTGACTAGTCACTAGTCATATAAATGACAGACATCATAACTTAAATAATAATAGTAATTATGCTACAACTGACAGAAACGTGTACATTATAATCCGATGAATGAATTAAAAGACATTGATATTTTGTAGGTATTACGATGAGTGTAATGTAGAAAGCATAGGCGTAGTTGTATAATCTGTAAAAAATCAAAATTTATAATATAATTTCATTTGTTAAAAGTACGATTGTTTATTAGTATAGATAATCGAATATGAGCCACACATAAACCCTTTGTATTTGACAAAATTAGCATTTGTAGGCAGATAAAATTGATTTGTCCTTATTCCCGTTCGGCTATTGAGTTTTGTTATAAACCGCCTCCCACTCTGTTTCATCCATCTAAATAATGTTTGTTGTGATAGGTTGTTTTTGTTGTTTTGGGCCAGAATTTAAGGGATTAGGGTTATGTTATTTTAGGATTTCCGACAACGTATCGAATTAGATAAGTACTAAAAAAGTTACAGCGATTTTGGTGAATAAATATAACTTATAAACATTATGAGCTTATCGCTACCTTAATTCAAGATTGACAGCTTAAGTTCAATTAACCTTTATTATTATGTACAGGAGGTTAACTATTACAAAGTCAAATACTTGAATAGAGTTTTCAGTGATTCATACAATTATAGGATAAGATTATAATACAATGATAGGAATCATTATTATGATACTGCTTTTATTTATCTTACTACTTTCTCTGCCATTGAACAGATACACTTTTGTAATGATGGGACAATTGAAGATTTTTCTTTTTTGAAGGAGAATAATCGTAGTAATAAGGAATTCCAACTATTAAAATTTAATCTCAATTATCTATAGTCTGGTATAAAATATAACTAGCGTCCTTACATCATTAAGGCGGTTACATAATGTATGTTTATTTAAAGTAGATAAGGAGGTTTAATATTCAGGAAGCGTCGAGAGCAAAGTGCTAATCTCAACACACTCGGGGATCGGGGCTAATTATTGTTGTTCTTAACAATTGAACCACTTTCTTAGCTTAAAATCGTTGTTTGCGCTAGTGTAATCGGTTTCTTACTCTTGAAGGTAAACTATTATAAGCTAGTTCTTAACTTACAATTTAATTTATAAGAAAATAGTTCATACTATCATTTGAAGTTTATAAACTATAAGTACTATTTCGTAAAGCTATTACTTGAATTATAATAACTGTAGTAATTCCTTTTTCGTTTTTAACAAGTTCGTCGAGCATACTGAATTTAAATATTAAAAATATAAACCAAGAACGTAAACATTATGATGACGATAGTACTTACTAATTAAGCAAAAGAAGAACAACTCTGCAATTGCAAAACGGATACAAGAACCTACTACCTAACTTATTTGTTTCGGGTAATGGTCTTAAACTAATATAACCAATATGTATATAGTTTATGCTGTTGTTGCCATCAGTTTTGAATGTATCTTTACGAAGTAATGCCATGTTAATGTTTGTCTAAATCAAGATTGAACACGCTCCTGAAACGTTTACTCATGCAAAAAGCTCCTTCATCATACGTCTTATTAGTTACGAGTATGATGAAACACTCTTTTTCAATTTCATGATTCGAATTAGGTCTTCTGAGAATCGTAGACGGTAATATAAAGATGTTACTATTTTGATAAATAAGTGTCTTAAAGTACATTATATGTTATTTGTTCTTCAGCTTATGTTATTCTAGTTGTACGTATAGCCATAGTTAATCAAACGGTTCTCAAAAATGACAAGATATTATTTCTTCTTCTAACTGTACACATATTATATTCAAGTTTTGCCTATGTACTGAGACAGACAGGATATTAACAATGGTAATAAAATACTGATATCACTTACAATCCAATTGAAGCATTCTAAACCAATCAATCAATCAGACTATACTAGTCCACTGCTGTACCTCTCCACAGGTACGCCACAAAACACGATCATTCGTGGCCCTCATCCAGCCACTACCAGCAAATACTATGTATACTACGATATTATGCGGCAAAGAACCAAACTTATTGACATAGTCTACCGCTGTTGTAGGCTGAAGTGGCAGTGGACCGGCCATGTCTATCGTAGAACCTACGACCGCTGGAGCTTTCTAAATATCTAGCCTCATATGTATTAATATCCTGATTCTACATATAGGTATTTATTACCGTACAATCGTATGACCGTAATAATACAATACAAAACAGCATTGTATATTGCGTATCTCGGCAACACTTACTCGAGTACACAAGGTTATTTGCACAGTGGTGCAAGATCGACTTGTAACCACATCGTTTAACTCCCGCATACAAATGGTCCCTTTGTGATTTCCATAAATACTTGAGCGCACTGTGCAGAGTTAGTGCATGTTAATTAGTGCCTCTGTTAGCAGCTAGGGATTAGTTATGCGAGTGTTTGCTAACGTACTGATAAATAGTGAACTTTGTAATACGATTAAGATGTACCTGTGGTAGATTCTTGGGATTTTGGGAGGAAATATGTGCGAGGTGTAGGCGATGTTCGTTAGAGAATATAATTTAATCTTGGTTAACAAAATTATCAATGTAACGGTTATTTTTCCGGAATAATATCCGAGTGAGTGAATCTCCAATAAATATGGTGTCGAAATTCATTTGTGAAAATATTGAAGGAAGGAAATAATACTTAGCTGATCAATATGTATGATATACAAGAATGTGCCTTGGATATAGAAATAAGTTAATAATAAGTTATATGTTAAAATACCTATGAGCACTTTATCATGTACAGTTTTCATGTACCTTCCATATGTTTTCATGTAGTGGGAGCAACGTGAAATGCCAAAAAAGTTTCCGCAAAATGGCGTGCTGGCTCCATCCTATCCACTAGTGAATAGGCTTTCCGCTCGATTTCAGGCGAAACTACGGCCTACGGTTAACAAGGGCGGGGCAAATTTGCATACTTAAAAGTCGAATACCTTTTACTATTCGATGAAACAATGTAATGGTAAAGGAAATGTTAATAATAGACCGGCAAGAAAAAATAGATAGTTCTTCGGTAAATTAGCTAATTGAAGATAAATAATTAATTGCAGTTTTCGTAAAATTCCTTTATATGCTTACTGATATATTAAATTAAGAGTTTTTTTGGTGTTAACTGTCTTATATTATATATTATATAACTGACTAAGGATAATGGCAAAAGTTGGTATCGGTAATTGAAACTCAAAATACGTAAAATCAAATTTCTCTGGAATCGTTCACGGGAATATTAAAGAGATTCCGAGTACTTCTCATTAATCAGCCCGGCGTATATGCAAATGCGTTTTCACAGCTAAAACATCATCAATATTTCTCGTAACGATTTAAATTGGAAACGGACTGCCGACCGTCGCCGCGACTTAAGCAGTCGCTTCGGGAACTGAATTTGAATAATTTTGCATTCATCGGTGCCATTTTCAATTTAAAAAAATATAGGTACTATATTTTAAGTCACTTCTGCTTCTGGTATATCTGCTAGCATAAAATCTTTACAATAAGGAAACAATATCGTTAGGAATAGGCATTATTTACGTGATAAGCCGATTCAATGTGTGACATCGTTAAACCATATGCAATAGATTTAGATTGTCCGACATACCATCTCACACGACCAGTTCTTTTTCCACATATCCCGAACTAGTTAATCGAAGATTTATACGTTATTGTGGCTCCATCGACATAGAAAAGTACTGATTATACGTATATTATCTTTATAAGTACAAGTTATCAGTAGGTTTTCTCGCAACCTTACCGGAATATTATATGATGAAAATTCCAGTTTTCCTTAATACTTTTGCTACATGGACTAATTTATTAGAGATTGAAAGCTCACCCTTCCAGCCGATTAACGCCCAATCTGTTCCGTGCAATCGATTATTACATTTATTACTTCGGCCTCACGCACTTTTATAGCTGACCCTTTTCCGAATATTATTTTTTGACGATTTAGCAGTTTTTCTTTTGGAAAACGCTACCGGAAAAGTCCGTTACGATTTATTTAATGTAATTCCCGTGCTATTTTACGTTGGGAGTAAGTTGAATTGATGGTTATGGCAATGGCGTTATATAGATTATTGTTACATTAGCCATGTTAAAATTATTAGCTACAAAGAAGTACCAATTGCTAAAAGTGTAAGTCACGAACAAATATGACAGTTCATTTTATCGTTTCAAAACACGTCAATTGTATGTAAGCCCTGAAAAAGTATATTTATGTATGATTTTTATCTGGAATTCAATTAGTTCTTTACGAACAAGAGTATTGTAAATTTTATTCAAAATGCTATATAAAATATCATATATATTACTCATTTTAACAAAAAACAATGCTACAACTAAAATGCTCAACTAATATCATAAGTAGGTATATTAATTATTCTACTTTATCAATTTAGAAACGAATATTGTTTATTATATTGAGGAAAGGTTTGGTTATTATTATTTTAATCATCCCTTCTGCTCATAGAACCGAAGATCATCTCTCAGTTATAACGGCCGAATTCAGTAAAACTTAATAATAAAATCCTTCGAATTGAGTTTTAGGTCGTTACTAAATAAATTGCTTCATTCAATAATTTTGCCGAATTTGTTATGGACTATTTGGAAGTCAATATAAAATAATTGTAAGTTAATATTTTTAAATTGCTTTCTTAAGCCTCGGTTTTGTTTATCTATTAAAATTTCAAATTATATTTAAGGATCAAAGATAAAGGTGTAAGTCCAGAATCTACTCGTATAAAAGATAATAATACATTTGATAAAAAATGTGATATGGTTGACAACCTCACCAACCGTCGTCTGGAATTCTGTATACTTTAAGGAGCAAAATCTCACATAAATCTTAAAAGTTATTAATTGTAATGCATATCCATATGTAAATGTAATCACAAAGATTGAAATTTTCCAAATATGTCATCTGCTACAATAATATTTGTATTACAAGTCACGTAATCTCTACTTGTACCAAGCGAAATCCCTTGGGAATAGAGTCTAAATTGGACTGCACTATCTAAAATAAGATTTGAATAATAAAAAAGTGAAAATAGGCATGGACTGTAAGATATTCATGGGTGTATATGAATTCTACAATTAAAGTAAAATACTGTTAATTTGCTTTATGTTTCCATACACTACTTTCTCAGTAAATTGTAAGGTATGGACATTTAGCTTGTATAACATACATATAATAATATACATATTTATATGATTTTATGATAAATAATATAATTGGAAATTGATTAAAAAAAATATATGAAACGACGATAATCTCACGTAAACGCAAAGTTATGGACATATAACACCTTTGCCACACCTATGCAGATTCTGTATTTAAATTCTACATATTTTACGTTAAAATGAACATGATTCGATAAAATCGCGATACCCGAATCAAATTTGAGTGATGGGTCGCAGGTGGCGTGACATTTAAAAGATACATTTACAAATATTGATTTACTCTGATGTGTGTGCAAGGAACGTGCACGAGCATCAATTTGTGGCACATTTATTAAAAATGGAAGCTTTTGGACGCAAACCTGGCCCAATAAATAGATGTACACGTACATACGTACATATATGTAAAAGCGTTACTCAGTGCATAAGCTACTACTAACATTATTACTGTTTACTAAACAAAAAAAAAAGTTTATGAGCTATTTGTAGCTATTTACTACCTAAAATTAGTCCAATGCAATGTTAAAAACCTACTTAGCATATTATTTTATCTTACTTACAATGCGTAATGCGTTATAAGTAACAGACTTCCTTTTGATAACACAAGTGCCATATTTCAATACTGAATTTCATCTCGTAACATGCGATATGAAAGTGTAATAAATTACCTTTTATGAGGCGTTCGTTATTAAATAACGTGAGACAAGGAACAATAGAGCCGGTAATAAAGATCCACCTTTGTTCTGCTATTATTAGTACCAAAAGATTTTTTGGCCTATTCTTTATATTTTTCTCTGTTACTATTCTTTGCTTAAAATTAAAAGCAAAGGTACTGTGCTATTTCGTATGATCTATTGGTCATATTTAGGGTACATTTAATATAGCTATAAAAAAAAAAAGATGTTGATGATCAGTCTATTTTTTCTATTCCACACTATATGTTGAAATGATGGTTGTTTAAATATCTTTGATTGACTATTGACTATGGCCACGAAAATGTTTTTTCTTAAATCGATTCGGTACGTTTTTATTTATGAGTCAATATACGAAAATTATCTTTACAATGCAAATGCATTAATTAAAGTGATTATACTAGATGTTTCAAGTTCAACCTGAATAACTTAATATTTGTTGGAATTAGGATGCTCCTAGTATTTGGAACAAACATATAGAAACATAGTATTTGGGACATATGCACGCATATTCGGTCCCATCAATAAATTCTACCTAGACTCTTAACAAATCTACCCTATATAACACAACCTGGAGCCAAACTGCATCGTTTCTTGTATTCGTAAATGCAGATATTTCAATGTCCTTTAGTCGAGCTTCGAAAGAGCTTAGTTATTTCACTTCCCGATACGTCCGAGCCAAAGCCGACTAAACTTGGACAACTAGGAGTCAGGTTGCTTTTATTGCCACTTGCGTCTGCTCCACCGAACACTTCTTTGCTTAAAAGGAATACTGAGAAAGGTTTTAAAACGTTTTTAGGGCAACGGAACTGTATTTGCTGGATCGAAGCTAACTTTGGAAGGATATTTGCTGTTTGAAATCATAAGTATCATGTCATATATTACGTATTGATTATAATATTATAATGAATACGTAGTGTCAGATTTATATGTAATGATATACATTATACGTATTAATGTAGTCGTAGAAGAGAAGAAGAATTTAGAGTAAGCAGCGTATAATAACAACTCCTAACTACCCGAAAGTGTCTTAATATTGTCCTCTTTCTACTATCTCAAATTGCAAGATTTATGTCTCTCAGAACGAATTATTATTATTATTTTTTTCATTTATTTATTATGAAAGAAAGAAACTAATTAGTATCCACGTTACCTTTCTAAATTACGTCTAATCGAAAACTGGTATGATATCAATATATCTATGTTAGTTAGTGATTCAAATTAATCGAAATCATTTGGAAATAAATGGCACTATTTGATTTAAGCATGTACGTACTAAACGCCGCATGAAATTATCATAATTGCCGCACTCAGAGGAACATTATGCAGATTACAATTGACACTATCGATTGCGAATGCTGTTCTGGGACATTGGTAGAATGTAGCCAGTTTCCTTCTTGCTTCTTCAGGTTAGTGTAGTGTTTATCATATTCGTTAAAGCTGGTATATTACTACTACTAATATTTATATTATTACTAATTTTATTTATATACTAATTATTTTAAAAGATATTAAGTGCTTACTGTCACGGGTTAGTGAAGTATTTATGGTTTAAGATGACGATGCGTGAGGATTAGTAATAGTAGTTATTAGAAGGTTTGAAGTTCATATCAAAATCATAGGAAATAGTTAACTAAATAAGTCCACGTCCCTTTGTCCCTTAAAAGGAACGACAGAACCTTAGCGACATAACGTCACCTTTACAATTACAATGAAACCTTTGCAATACTTTATGTCAAATAAAGACCTAACAAAATTTTTACTAGTACACAAATTCAATCATTTTTGTTGACTCCACAGAGTTATTGAATAACCATGCTCCATATGTTAAACTATGTATCGGTTGATAGATTGAATGAAATTTTAGGTGGACGTTTTGAAACATTGATTTCATTAAGGTGTATGCATCGCGCTGTAGCATAAATGCTTAATATCTTTATTGGAGTTCCAATAGGATGAAAGCTTTTTGAAATTCTATCAGAGTGGGTAAAGCTGTCACGCAACGTAATCTATGTCATGTACGTTTAATATTTTAGAGTAAAAATGAACTCTACTCTAGATATAATTTGATAGACTTTAGAGTAAAGTTTATTTTGCTGGTAGATTTATAGGCTCTAGTTGGAACATATGCGATAAAATATCTACTAAAAAATGTCTAGGAAATATTTATGTCTAATGAATATGTTACATATTGACCCGTTGCTTACACTACGTTTAAACGCAGACATATTCGTAAAAGGCGATAGAGCAGCAGGATAGTTATTTCATTATATTAAGGTTCATTATAAATGAAATGGCATTACTAGGAAATAACAAGGTAATCTCCAAGTCTAAGCTGTGCCGAGCAGTAAGCTGATTCGCATAATTATTCTAAATTGGACAACCGCCGCGCAGCCGGATAGACAAAACATGAGGCAAAACCCAGCCAACTTGGAAACTGTCAAGATTTACAACCTTTCAGCGACTCGGTGTGCCTCGAATGAGTCATTATTGCGGGTTTTGCTAAAGCCCCTTTTAATTACCAGGAAATTTCACATAAATAAGAAGTGAAATATTTCTATTAATGAAGAGAGAAAGTAAAATGAATTTTAAATAATATGCAAACATTACTCTGCGATTTCTCTCTTTTGAGGATGAAAATGTCGTAGACATAGTATATTCTTGGTTACTTTTAGAATATGACTATCGGGTTTATAATACTACTCGAATCAATATAGAATATTGTTGACTGGTTGCCTTAGTCCAACAAATTATATACTAACCTTAACCTTAAGATGCATATTATTTTATTTAAGTCCTTAACTGACGCATATCTCAGTAATATTTACGCATCGTGAAACTTAATATTACATCTTCAGCTTTCATGAATCACTTTGGTGTTAAAAATATTATGATATTTCCTAGGGCTTATAGATTTGGTTGAGAATGTTTATTTTTAATACGAGCGTGCCATGCTGCGACGCGAAATATTTCTCGTCCTAAATCTCGTCTGCATTCAATTTAGATAGCTCGGAGCGATCACTTTGAGGCTGGCAACACATACACGTTTATACTGTAGGATGTGTGAACTAGTTTTCAGTATTGCTTACATCTGTACTGGTTTGTAAGAGAAATAGTAATTACGTAAAAATTTATAATTTCTTCTTCTACACGAACCATCTCCTAACTAAAATATTCCTATTTAAAAATCTAAAAGGAAGGAATATACAGGGTGGCGCTTTCAAAACGGTCAGTATGGGAAAATGTGACACTATATGAGATACGAAGATTTGTTTTTACGAACCATGTCACCGATTTTGATAAAAAGAAAAACTGCATTCATACTTTTTTTTGAAAAAACAACTGTATCCAGTTCGGGAATCGAACCCGGTTGCTTTGAAAAAATTAACTTGCCCTGTTCACTTTTTCTTTTTAAATATTGATTGTGTAGGTCTTAAGCTGTAATTTTCTCTATGAAACATGCGCATATTTTTCGAATTCTGTTAAAGTTTGGTAAGAACATAAAATGTTTCATTTATTACTTAGTAATATATCAAGACGTGTTTAAGATATTGGGCGATTTACAAGCAATTTGATATCAAAATATTATATTTAAGCGTAGCCTCATAATTTGTTAAATGAAACCTAGTAGATGCTAAGTCTCAAAAACCATCCTGCACTGAAAGGAATAAAAAGTTGCTTCGTGATAAATATATTATCATACACACTAGTATGACAGTGTTGAAACACTGGATACAAAAGTGCATATTGTATGTTTGTTTTTGAACAGAATTCAATAATAGGAATCCAATAAACTGACATCCGTGAATGCGTTTGGCCAAATAGGATAACAAAGGACTGTTGACTGACAAAACTTAGTTTGTTGCAATCCCGTGTGTCACCTATAATACATTTACATACATACACATCACGCCTGATTCCCTGTAGAGGTGTAGGTTGAGATCACGAAATGAGAAAATGTATGAGTTTCATTGAAGCGAAAGTGGTCTGTCAGGATCGGGACAAATGGGGATCCGTGATCTCTGCCTACCCCTCTATAATACATTTAAGTGTAAAAATTAGTTTTCTCTCACTAGCCATGTGAATAATACGAGGATACGGATCACTACATATCACATTGGGTGCTGTTTATCTAGTGAAACGCAGGCTTTCAGCGGTCCATACCTAACATGCTTTCGAAATTTTGGAGATAGGCCCTCAAGCGCCTGGCTTCCTCGCCACAAAAAAGGGAGTGTGTATGCATAAGTGGTGAAGCGTTGTTATATTATCTATGATACAAATAAATTACTACTAGGACAGTTAAAATTTAAAAGTGCGTGTTCCTCACGTGTGAAAAAAGACTGAGTTAGATCCAAAGCTGAAAGAAGCACATCACTTCAACGGTAAGGGAATCAATGTTAATAAACCTGCCCAGTTTTTGGAAGATTAGTTTTTCTCATGCAAAATGTAATGACAAAATAGAATTAGAATGACCTGTAAATTATTAACATTGAGAAGTTTCAGGTTTACAGGCACTCTCATTCTAAACTGAAACATAATCAAAAAAGTTTTAGTGACTCTTTAGATGTAAAAAGAGACTCACAACAGACTTAAAACCTTAAGACCTGAAAGATGGATTACCTGTTTCTTTGAGAACGCTTTCTTAGTTCTTGTGCAAAAGCTTCATCATTCACACCGCGCTATCTGTCAGCGAGATATATTATGAAAGCACGATATGAATTCGCAGTAACATTGTTGGAATAAGAATTATAAGGATTAACACTAATAATTTGAAAATTTGCTTTTAATTTATGTAACGTGTAACTGAAAATACAAACATCTACATTCAAGTCCTTTAAACCGTTTTGAGGTGGACAAACCCTTACTACCCCTACATGAAAACATTTCCTTGGTTACTTATTAGCCTGCATATGTTGGTTGGGATGACATATGGAACATTGGTGACAGGTTACTAGCCCAACGACAAATAGATTCAATTTACCCCTAGTTGCTTAGTCGCCTCCTACGACATGTTCGGAAGGATAGCAGCTAGTTTTTTACGTCCCAGCTAACACGGAACAAATAATTGAAAAATAATAAAAGTGACTACAAATACATTAATAACATATTTCAAACTCTCAAGACATGCAATTTTTGTTTTCTATTTATGTACGTGGAATTTGAAACTGAAATTCAAACCTTAATATCTTGGCATACATAATATGTGTTTGAACAAACAATACCCACATTTCGCGAATGGATTATAATTATCAGTATCAGAATTCAAATGTTGTTATACTCGTACAGAACGACACGATGCTTGAACTTGTACTCCGGTACAATTATGTTTGAAAATTGGGAGTAGGTATTCGAGTAGGTCAGAACATTAGAGAAATTCTAAATTTTCTTTTATTTTAGACAAATGAAAGACAGATGGATACTTTCTATGAAAATCCCAGAGTAGCATTAGAAAGTAGCGCAGTTTTAACGAAGCTATCGGTGGTAGGTAGTTCTCAGAAAAACCTCTCTGTCAGATTGGGTAGTGATGGATCATGTCTGAAATAGAACTGGGGGAATATTTGAAGCTATATTTTGCACTTATAACTTAGTAGGGTCGTACATTTTTAATTAACTTTGGAGACACAATATCCCAATCTATTTTGGTATAGGTACCGCGGTGACATAATTTGTTAATAAAATTTAGAATAACTATAGCTTGTGAACGCATTCTTGTTGAATATATGGGACAGGTTGCTCAAACATTGCCTAATAGATTCCATTTGGTGCAAAAATACTGGGACCAGCCTACGGGACGGCGGGGCAGGAGAAATGATATATAGTATAGAAATTGTCATAGAAAGTTTTTGCATTATTCAATTTACTTCAAATAGCAAACCCACGTTTCCTACAAATATGCATATTTCCTCCAAAGTTTTAATGAAAATGTTTTATAATAGCCGAATTTAAAATATTATTCTCGTATACCGTAATAATTCAAAGCGTTGCTAATAAATTGTTTAAAAAAGCACTAAACAACACCATGACCAGAAAACGGCCGCCTTGGCATCCAGCGCAGTTTTAATGAGGTTTTCTTTGAAAAATCTTCCCCACAACGCGTTCGAAACTTGTTACATAAATTCACAAAGCGCCATTGTGTAACCGCATCTCACACTTCAGCATCTTAAGTTTAATATAAGCAAAAACGCTGATGGAGCTCAAGTTGAGCACTAACTTAACACAAGGGCGAAACTGTACGCTTTTACTAAAACGCCTACTAAGGAATTCTGAGAGCTAAAAGCTGAGTTTGATTTTATTCGTGTGGATAATTTTAACTACTATGTACTTGGGTGTATGATATTTTTTACGGTTAGGTTAATGTGAATATTAGGTTTTGTATGTAAGCAAATTTTTTGGAAAAAAATAAAGGTTAATATTTGTTATTCCCATTCTGAATATTAAATATAATATAAGTAGTCGTTCTTTAAGCGTAAAATCAAGATACTTGTACTTGTCAAATTTTTTAAAGGGTAAATAACCCAGATACCATTAAAAAACATTTACCTGATTGTTAATACCCGAAAAACAAAATTTTAAGAGAAATGCCTAATCTATCTAATCTGAATTGGAATGTAAGTAAATGTACTTATTTTGGTCCATATACCAGAATGCAATGCATCAAAAATTCTCACATAGAATTTCGATGGAACGAATCTCAGCTTGAATATTTATTTCCCTACCAAATATGATGTTGTCGCATAAATCAAACCACGTGTATCATAAATGTTTAATGTTTTCCTGTCCTTAGTGTGGACACGTGTAGTATTATTGACGGACCCTCTACAAATACCATGCGTAACTGGAATTAGCTGAGAAAAAAGAAAATGGACGGATTTTGTTGTGGTTTTGAGCTTATGTCGTTGTTTGTGGACTTATGTTTTGTTTTAGCTTGTTTGTTTGAGGTTATCTGGAATAATTGTGTTCGTGTCATGTAAGCAGAGACGGTGTTTATTTTATCGAAATAGTCACGAAATGATACAAAAATGATTGTCACAGAATATTTGGCTTACCAAAATGACTTGATTCGCTTAAATAGTTTTTTGCAATATTGATAAACACTAGCAGAACCTTATAATTACTTATTTAGTTTATTTGTTGTTTTTTGTGTATTTTTTTATGTACAAACCAGTAAATAGATCATGTTTTTCTCAAGTTCTATATAAATGGATAAATACATATTCTTTTCTTTTAAAAGCTATATTCGAAAATAATGACATATTTCTAAAGATTTAATAGAATTAAAGCAACGTCATTGCAACTTTTGACGTTTATCTAGTCAGGTTTATTACTATCAGAAGATTTATTCTTCTCAGCGATATTAGTTGGACATAAATCACAAAGGGACCTCGAGTTTCTTCATTCCTCAAAAACTAAGCGTGAAAATGATGTATGAGGGCAAAGGTTGACGTTTCAATTCAAAATTGTTGAAGATAATGTTAGGCTAAATAAGCACGTTAATTTCAGATGTAATGCTAGTTTGATATATAAAGAAAAAGGAGCAATGTTAAATGTTATTTATAAATAGTTTTTCTTATCTCAACCGAAAGTTCAATTTGGCCGAGGCGCATGACTTTTGATATAGGCTTGTTACATGAATGTTTTTCGCTCATGTGATTTAAATTTAATGTCACTCAAAAACTTACAAAAATTGTAGCGCAAATATAATGCAATCTATAAATTATGATTGGTTCTTTACTGGTTAATTGTTAAGAGGAAATTTTGCATTAGAACATTTTTTAATTATGGTACGATATAAAACATTATGACAATTCGTCAAAAAATGGAGCTAGAAAGCTTTTGAAAAGTCAACTAAACCTGCTACATCGATATTCAGCGAGCTACGACTACCTATTTAGAATTCCGAGAAAAGAAAGCATTTTAGTTGACTATTTTAGCGAATTCCAAGATGCACCGAACAAAGTTATATTCGCTTAAAACTTTCTGCTGTTCCGGCTTTAAGTGCAAAAAATGCTACGCGCACTGAGAGGAAATTAGTTTGTTTGATTGCATATGTATGTCTTCTTGAATTAATTGAGTTTTGAACGATATAATTACGATTATTGTTTCTGAAATTTTATAATACATCCTTTTTATTGTTGTTTGTAGTTTAAGTCAAAGGGTTAGCACTCTTGAAAAATCATGTATCTGGTATGAGTTGATTTAATCTGTCAATTATAAAAAGGGGATGAATTCAAATTCTGTAAATAGTTAAAGGAAACATACAAGGAAAGAACATGAATATAAGACATATTGTTGACTACATAAAAATAGCTATCGTTTTGTCATACTTGTTCTGTTATGAATACTGATAAGTTTATAAAAAAAAACCCTTGGATTTAAATACAGACAAACCCGAATTGAAAACTATGCTTTATTCCAAGCTACAATCCAGATTTGTTTCTAAAAAGTTCCGTTCGAGAAAGGAAAAGGTTTAACGGCTAAGCTTGGACAACGGATTTGTAAGTTTAGTTTTATTGCCACCGAGTATGTACAGCTTCCGGAAATATTTATTTGCTCGACCACCCTTTGTTTCAATTTAACTTTATTGCCGAACAATTCGGTTGGGTTAAACGTAAGTACAAAGTTACAATTCTAAGGCTTTAGTGTACGGTTCACATGTTTACAAGAACACTGTTTACAAGAACAGTTAAATGTACTTTTCGAAAAACGAGATTTATTATTTGTTAGTTCATAGGTTCATTGATTGATACGTTTATATTTTAGCGTAATCAGAATAGCAGCTGTAGTGCAATCGGTAAGGCCTCTGATTTCTTATTAAATTTCTAATTAGATCCTAGGTTCGAGTCCCAGCTCTGGCATGCATGTTTTTCAGTTACGTACATAATTTATAGTCCCTAACGGTGAGGGATAACATCGTGAGGAAACCTACCTCTTGAGATAAGTAATAGCCAATGCCTTTATACGACGATACGGTTCTATCTATCTAGTGAAACGCGGGCTTTGAGTGACCCATACCTAACATTCCAAACCAAACATTCGAAATTTCAGAGATGGGTACTCAAGGCTCTGACTACCCTGACTAAATAAATAAGGGAGTGTGTATACACCAGTCGTGAAACGTAGGTTTATGTTACGTATGTATATGTTATCAGGATTGACATAATAAACAAGTAACATAAAATTAAAACAAAGGCAGTCTTATGGCTTATCGTACTTCGTATTGACCGTACGTCATAAACGTCATATGAATTTCGTTGGAATTAATATAAATACAAAATTTTATTACGATTCCTCTCAGTAATTATACTCTGTAGTTTAGTTCAAATTCAGTTGAATTTTTCATAAAATTTGTTTCGAATACCAGTACATGCAATTCCCACCAACCCCGTAGTACAAAAGAAGGTAGATGCAGGAATTTTTCACTTAAATTCCCAAACTGCGTTCCTCTTTCAGCGCCACTAGTATCAATGCTCAAAGCCGCACTAAACCGCATTTTTTGGCGACCAACTTGAATTTTTGAACAAAATGTCTCTAGCACTATATTTTGGAATTATTAAAGCATAAACAAACATGATTGTTTTCAAATAGATATGAAAATACATACAAACGGTTAATACTTCGTTACGCGTGTCGGAGTCCATATGGCGTGTTTTAATTGGTGCGGAGTTTAAAAATGTGTAGTAGAAAGAAGATACCTAATTTGATTGGCCGAGGCCGTGTTTTGATTGGTTGTAATATCTCCCCTCTATCTCGCGTACCTCGTTTCACCTCGCGTAATGCCACGCTAGTTTTCATACAAATATTGCGTAAGGCCCACTCCTCTTATTAATTACTCCATCGTATAATCTGTAACGATTTCGCAACACACATGATCCTGTTTTATTTAAAAATATATTATCTATGCAAAGGTCAACTCTTTCATGATGGTAGAGGCTAATCACCATCGTATCTATGATTATTGGTTTAACAAACCTTACGCTTCTTTAGATACACCATAACACCACGTTCAACAGATGCTGACTATATACTATGCTACGAAGTTTCATATTGAAGAATATTATTGACTTTTGATCGATAGGTCTTGAAATATTATTGTCCATTGAATGAAATAAACTAAGTTTTGGTTTACATTAGGTCCTTTAACTGTATATCAGTGTCCCACACAAACAACAACAATGGTCTGAAGCCCTTGTCAAAGTTTTGATTGTGTTAAATTTATCTCGTGTGTGGTATACACAGCAATCAAACTTATCCACTTCATTTTATGTCCGTCAATTAAATTTGTAACTGGAGTGGTCTACATTTCTAACTGTTGTTCGCAACACTGTTAACAGAAATTTTAGATAGGGTCATCAAAGGACGTGGGGCTATAAGTTTTTATCTATATTTGTCTACACAACATTTACTTAAACTTTCATAATTCTGTGCAAATCATTATGACTAGAATCTGCGCTTACATGGACTAGTCTAGCTATCTTTTAGGAATTTTTTACATTTATGTAAACTTTCATAATTCTGTGCAAATCGTTATGTCTAGAATCTGTGTTTGCATGGACTAGTCCTACTTATCTAACCTTTTAGGACTTTTTCATACAAATGCCACCTATAATCTGTAATGTATGTTATATGTTATGTATGTTATACTGCGGGTGACTGAACAGACATTGAGTCTTTGAACCTCAAAGTCAGAAAAGGAATTTCTTATATGTATCTTCTTTTTTAAAGATTAATGTTTGTATTTGCGTATTTTACAGTATGTTTAAAACAGTAGAAATCTGATCTATCAAGACAATTTGCAGCAACAAAATCCGCGTTGCACAGTGCAATTGTGCCTGCAGCTTGTTAACATAGAACGCGTCTTCAGGTATCTTGTCTGCTGAACTCACGTATTTACTTCATATATCACTTTAGTCTTCCTTCGTTCCGTCTAAAAATTGTACTCACAGCGCGGAATAGAAAACGTGGTTTGCCTTTCCAAATACCGAGAGTTGGGTTGGATCTGCTACCGCTCAATATTTTAATTCAATAATACGGATATGTTAGTAATAAAACATAGATTAATTGATTGAAATAAAGCAGAATTAAAGAGTTCTTTCAAATTAATTAAGTATCAAATAAATAAAATCTAAAATCTATTGTAGCTTCTTCAATACTTTTTTTTGGGTTGTGGTCTTAGAAGTTAAAATATAAGCCCAATTTATATAAGTTATTTTAATTTGCTTTAAATAAGTGTTGTTGAAAGGTTTTCGTGTCCTAAGGTTTTGGTTGGTATTACCCGATGGGCTGTAAACTTTTTGAAAATACTGTTTTATAATTCTAAACCTTCTCTGATATTCTTTTTAGTAATACATTTTCTATTATCTTAGTAACTCTCTCGGATATGAGAGTGTACACACAATGTTTTCTTTAACTATAGCCGAACGGGGTTGTTTATAGACAAACACTCCCACTGAGTAAATTCCCAATCTTTTTCGTGAAAATATAGTCATATTTCGTTACACGTGGCAATTAACTTGGATAAAATCTGATATTTGTAACTATTAAAACATAAAAGCTTTGATTTCGACCATTAACGATTATCCTCACGTATGGTACTTTGTTTTTACCCTTGCAAGGTAGTCAGAAGTTTAAGTGTATATCCTTAATACTGCGTCAGTAACGTTACGGTCATCTCGACCACCAATGTTAATCTAAAAGTCAGCCAACGCAAAACGTGGTAAACTTTGTGATCATACTATGACTGAAAGTGATGTTTTGTTTGTCATTGCGGCCTTTTTAGTTAAAATTTAACCAATTTCTTGTAAAAGTAGAATCCGCCTAGGTATTCTAAATCCTCTTTTGTAGCATGACGTGCAATGGTGCGATGTATTACCCCTGTGCTTTGTACGTACAATGAACACGTTCTCTAGATTGGGTTTATCACATGTATCGGTGCTTTTCTAGTGAGGTTGCTTAAACAATTTGTCAGGTACGGTGTTTGTTAAACTAACGTATGTTTGAGAATTGCATACAGATATTTACGCCTCTACTGCCCCGATTCTTTTATAACTTTTATTGTTTATGTACAGTATATGTTTCTTCTTCTTAACGATAGGCAGACACTTGACACGCATGTCTATTAACTAGTTACATCGACTATTGTTTGAATTTTTTCATGTATATAATAGATCTAATAAATATATGTATATCATGATAGTCAGGAATTAGACATATTGAAAAAAGGTGACGTTAAAAATACCAACAACCGGCGATTGTGTATAAGGTAGCGTATGAATGTCAATAAATAAACTAAAGCATTTCGTCAGGATCGAGATAGATCCTTGATCTCTGCCCAACCTTTAGAAGGTAAACGGGCATGCTCTGTATGTATGTAATAATATATGCAATAAGACGCTAAAAAATACCTAATGTTCAAAGTTACACCTATTATCTCATAGTTATGAAGACAATAATGAATATATCGAGTAAACCCAATAAATTCTCAATTATAATCTACAAAACAACAATTCGTTCCAATTATTACAAAACCTCCCCTAGATTCCAGCATACAGCACAAAACTGTAGTTATTCCAAAAGGCTTTCCAGCACATAGGAAATGTCGGCAGCTGCCTAGCACAACTCGATTCACTCGGCAATTGGACGAAGCACACGACCCCAAGTCTGGTGAATAATTGATCACTAAATAACCCGAGGCGCGGCTGCAATGCCTGCGTCAAATGCTCTGGAGTTAAAAATGTACTCTACTTTGAATACCGCTTTCGTTTGGTTTTCTGATGTTGAATTTAATTGGGGCTTAAATTGATATCTTGATAAGTTTGTGATTTTTCAGGATGTTGGAATCAAAAAGGTTGATGCAGTTGAGGGGTTGAACTACCTCTTGCGGTTAAAATTGAAAATTATTCAGAATAATAATGATGATTATTAAATAAAAGTTGTTAACTTTATTATAATATCATTCTCTTGTTTAAATTTTACTCACACATGTATGGTCTTCGCTTTTGTTTTAAATTATATAAGAATTCAATTAAGTGCTTTGATGGTTAATTATTGTGTGCACTATGAGCTTTTAAATGGATTTTTATATACTACGTGCCACAACATTACAGTTTTCGTACAATTCCTACCAGATTCGTATACTACGTGTAAGATTCGCATACTACGAGTACTTCAACACGTCTCGAGTCGTAGTCTGGCGTAAGCGGAACCTATAAATCTTGCTCCGTAGCTAACCGATGTCTCTGAGGAGCCATAAATATAACGTTAACACAATGTTTGCGTGCACTGACATAGCAATTACAGTAATATTGCATGGAGCGTCCGTTCTCGCCTTACGTGGACAGTAATTGGGTTTCCTCTTGCTTGTTTATAATAGTTTTATATTATTTTATACATGTAACGTCATATTTCCAACACAGAAAACTGAATAGAGATCAAGGATTTGTTCTTGAACCTGGTTAAACAATGTTATATGAACGTCCATACTCTTCCTCATACACAAGTGTTTATGAGTACTTGTAAAGTTAAATTTTTTTAGTTGATCGTCATAAATCTTTCTATACTGACCGATAAGTAATTTGTTTAAAATTATACTCGTACATATATTTATAATAGGACTACTTTACATGAAACTAGTAAAAAAAGTGATAAAAACATATCAGGACTCCAATTTTTTTCTCTTTACTAAAGGGATTAAAGCAGCTGAATGAATATGTTATTAATGTTGATAAATATTATGACAAACAACCCAAATAGGTAAAAGTAAATAATGTAATATAACCTCACGACCCCAATATTCATGTTAAAAAGTGAGTACGTAAATGTATAATTTTGTATGTACATTGTAATAGTTTTACAAAAAGGTTACCTTCGCTTTTAGATAGTTTCATATCATAAATCTCTATTTATTCATCTTCTACCTTATTTACTTTAGAAGTCATACATACATTTACTCATATAGCTAATCGATAATTGACGAAGGCTTGGCAAATATGTGAAACAGAACCTCTTTCCTCATACATCTTTTTCCGCTGACAGCTGTGGGGTTTGAACACGTTTTGGTAATTAAGGAGTAATTATTTTTGCGGCTCACAAATTCTCTTTTGCGTATTTGAGGATGTTGAATATGTATATGTATATTGTTTTAAATGGAAAATAAATGAAATACATTATATAAACATTTTGTAATCTGCGTTCCTTTGGAGATGAATGAGCTCAGATATTTAACAACTTCTCAGTTATAGTTTTTGCATTGACGCCTTTGGTAATGCAGTTGCATTAATTTACAATTTTATTCTTATTAATACTACAAAATATTTTTATACGATTATTATTTGTAAACCGAAGTCATTATTACTTATTTATTATAATAATATCAACGTCAGTAATAACACTTCACAGGTCATTGAAATAGGTGAACGTTGGGTGAATTAGTAGGTCAGTAATAATTTGAGCGTTTGCTTTTATCAAACGTTCAAGTCAGTTGGCAGAGTGACAAAGACAAATTGCATTGCAAGTGACTGAGATAAAGTACCTTTCACATGGTAGTTTTTGCGATGGATTCAATCGACACCAACTAGTTAAATGGCCGGCGTCATATTTCAGGTGATTCTAGCGGAATTTAATTGGTATATTAGTATTGATGGCATGTTGATACATAGGAAATAGTGAATAATAATCATATTAATACTTAAGTAATAACATTACGTCATTGATGGTATTTTTATATTTCTTACAACACCCTTCAATGCTTAATTGCCTCCAGAGATAATAGCTAGCATGACGATAAAGACAGAGTGGCGAGGGACAGGTGAACTTTAAGTTCATTACATTTTTTTAACGAACTTCGTTCAAAATTACATATAGATGGATGCTTAAATCTATTTACAGAACCATTTTAGATACGCAAAAATCCATTTAGATTGGAACTAAACACCCGTTGCGCTACCAATGCATTTCTTAAAATTCAAAATATTTCCTTTAAATTGGATACCGTTTGAGTAAAGGCACCTCCGACGCTGTATTTTTGAAATTCAATTACTAAGCGAAGCATGGGGTGTGCGGTTCGTCGATTGCCAACTGAATCGAGCTCCGATATGTTGGCGACCGATAAAAACATTTTAGATTTGCTCTCAAATGTTCGCAGAATTTTGAATTCCACTGGTCTTTTGTGCAAGATTTCCAAGCCATGACAAAGGATCGACATGTTTACTCAGTTTGAAGAAGAATTTAATTGGTAGAAAATAAAGATAAATATTTTCTGTTTTCTTCGTAATAATCATATTATTAAGTACGTACTATAGTATATTAAAGTCTTAGGTTTATTTTTCCATTTATTTATCGATATTATATCATAGAGCGATAGAATTCAAGAAAACAATGTACGCACCAACAATCACGAGCACACTTTCCCTGTGTATTAAAAACTTCCCCACTCACAATACAATTTACATCACATTACCCGCCTTACATTCAATACAACAACTTACACTTAGTAACAATAAAGCGCTACAAAGTGTTTAGTTTCAGCGCCGCCTTTAGATTCAAAGAGAGAATCTAGGGCGTTTTAAGTGGCTATAAAAATAAACTTACAAATCCGGTGTCAAGAAGTAGCCCGGATAGTCGCTCGGGCAGGGGCTCAGCCGTGTCGAAAAGCGCACAATCTTTGCTCAACTCTTGGAAGAAAATGCAGATACCGTGTTCCACTGTACCTGGACAGTTTGCTTGCATTTAGTTTGTTCTATCCTCTAGGTTTTTCTTTTGTGTATGGTAAGGATACATTTAGGGGCAGATTAGTAACGTATGTATTCGTTCGAGGTAATCTTTGATCAGCGATGAACTTGTCAGGTGTCACGTTTGGTATTAGATATTTATGAAACGATGACTATGAGTTGTGAAAATGAGGAATGAACTACCTTGAAGAGATGATTAGTCACGTATAACACGAAAAATAGACACCATGATTATAGTAAAACAAACAACAAGTTGAAGAATAATCGATGTATATTCAAATTAAACATTTAAAAGTTTTCGTATTTTGATTTACTTAAACATACATATTTTAACATACATAATATTTTACACCCACGGTTTACAATGGTCATATTGTATGTGTATTCTCTCTTATACAAGTATGCATGTGTGTTATTGAGTAAGTAGGCCCATAAACAATCCGATGAGCATTCGCAAAGTGCCAAGTTAAATTGGCCCCAATGGCAATGGCCGCCCTGAATTATAAATTAACCCACATTATGCAGTTGCGAACACCGATATTTATGTATTCGCTTGGAGTGTTTCAATTAAGTGTAATGAGATTGCCATATGCCTTATAGGAAACAGATTTTTTCGATTCGTAGTGTTAAATTAAATACACTAGCTAATTACATACCAGGATACCATTAACTGATGTAGCAGCGATTTTAATTATTATTCGGATAGTTTGAGACTACATATAATTATTAATAAAAAATGACCCGTGCTAGTCTGAAACCTAAATTTCAAATTAAACAGCTGGTTTTTTTCTCATTATGTAGTTAGAAATCGCGTACCAGTAGGCGATGAGTTAGTTAGTCATCATAAGGTTATCACAGTACTGATAATAATGCACCATAAATGGTTTTAAGAAAATATGAGTATTATTATCATTTGTTCGATGTGAGTATATGTACAATAATATTTCCCGATTCCCCTAAAAGTTATATTTAAGGAAGATTGCGTTTAAGCAGAAACAATCCGACGTTATTGACATGCCTTGAACGAAAACGTGCCGATTAAGGCTGTGTTCCTACTTATTCCTTTTTATCCTCAAACATGGAGTCACAAATACACACGGATAAGTAAGTCTATTTATGATTTCCTTAGTGTAAATGAACCAAAGAGGAAAAAGTTGAAGAAGTTACTACTAAATATTCAATATAATAAAAAGTTCCTAGCTAGCTTTTTCTTACATGCCCAGAAAGCTGTGCACGTGTACAACGTACGTGTACTGGTAAATGAATTTCATCGTTTTTTAACGATTATCTAGTTAACGATATTAAGAAATCAACTATGAGCATATAAGAGTGCATGCTAAACCTACTTACAAAATCATACATTCAAGTTTTTCATTACGTCTCTGAGAATCATATGTACCTGTAAATGTATGTGTAAGTAACTTATTAAACTGAATCGATTTGATATACGAATCAAGATGTATTCGCTCCAATATTAGTTAAAGGCACAAATCAGAAATCGATTAACCATTCCCAAGTGTTGGTAAGGAGGATGTTATTTGATTGGCGAAGCCTCCGCTGCAAATCCACTTTATTTCCGTTTCGTGTTTCCATCGACCTGAATTATTTCCGACGTCTTACCTAAACTGACAGTTACAGCACGCAAAGCTACAGAATTCAGAGATAAGAAGCTTTGCTAGTAAGCTATAAATCTGTAGTCGTGTTCAGAGATTTTGTTGTTACTTTTTTCCAGATTCATTTGCTTTGAGGTTGTGTAGTTTTGTTATTTATTTATTAATCTGTCGCAACGGGAATTTATTATCTTAAAAAACACTTTTTTAGTTTTCTGTGAGTAATCTAGAATTAAAGTACATTAAAAGTAATATCAAGTCTATCATAACTTAAAAATAATATATGTATCAACAAATTATTATTTAAAATAATAAACAAAATACTAACTTCGACAGTAATATATCCAAACAAATTATAGAATACAAATGAATATGACTCTCATTACTTAAAACGTATTGAAACGATTAATGTGAATGGTATCCCAATTTGTAACTATTGTAAATTCCCAACACGTGCTCAAAATACTCACTCGATAGAATATCATTGAGTGATTTAAAATGAACATACAGACCGGATGTCCACGGTCACGTAGCATATATTATTTTCGGTGCACTTCAACTAAATATCCATACATTTACATATCTTCATTTATTTCAGGGTAAACAGAAACTTGCAGATATATCTTCTATGTCAATTTAGTCTATCGTGCTGGCTTGATATATAATATCACTCATTGTCCAATAATATAGAAATAATAATCAATCCAATAATCAACACAATCCAATAATATTCCATTGACACGTAGTCACTTTGTTACCTCCAAAGACATATTGGCAATGAAAGCCCTATTTAGTTCCATATTAGCACGAATATTGAAAAGGTATGACGTTAGAAGTATCTATTACCCGCCGAGTGTGTATGAGGAGGCGTATGTATGTACTAGCACGGTTCTAGTTCACCTAACAGCTTGTAATAATATTTTTACATTACGTACGCGCTCCATATTCCCTAGTAGTTTGATCTCAAATGAAGCGTGAAACCTATTCGTTTGAAAAAAGAACAAATCCAGCGATCGACGATTTGCATCCGCAGCCAAGCAACTACTCGTACATGGAGCTTTTTGCCCTTATTTTGCGCACAAACCACACCACAGAACGTTGGTAGAGCTTATTTTAGAACTCAACCAGCTATTTAGGGAATGATGTAAAAAACATACTTTTATATAGAAGTGAACCAAACGGAGATCAACAAAATAGTTCAAATTGAAGACATTTTTCTCAAAGGTGTACGTAACGCGAACAACAGAAGAGCATGAATGAAAAAGATGATTAATCTTGTGGGATAGCTACTGTGCATATATAGGTCACGTTCGAGAAGTTAGTTTAAATTTTAATTACGGGTACATGCTATTCTATCACCATTTTAAATTAAATAATTATGGTTTTAGCCGAAATTTGTAGAATTACAATTTAATATATTATATTATTGGACGTTTAGTAAATTTCAAACTGTAATGATATGTTGATGAAAACTTAGCCGTGTTAAACAAAACTTTATGCTTTTGGTTAACAGATTTTGGTTATGAAAATAATATTATATTATATCTGAGCAAGGATTACGCACCTTTTTACGAGAGCCTCTTTGCTTTTCATAAAAAAGATGAATTTGGAAATTAGACAAAAGCTTGTTATGACGAAGCAGGCTTGATTCCGTAGAAGATATAATAACAAACTTTATAATAATACATTCGAATATCTCTTAGGATATTAATGAAAATCAATACGAGGACTACAATCCTAAAAACAACATCAACATTGTTAGAGATTATAAGTAGAACACAAACAATCTAAATTGTTATTGTAATCTGTACTTAATTAAATTAATATTCTTAATAATAAAATTAATCTTTTCACTCAAACATTCATGATCCTTTCATTCTTTAAATTCTTGGTAAATCTATAAAACTCATGCATTTAAATTATAATTATGTAAGCCAGGCTTGTGTCCATAAAGAACTACTGAAATATCTACTCACTTAGTCATATGTTACATTTTGTCAAGTTGCCGAAAACTTATATTCATGCTCCTGAACGGTAAGGAGTTTCTAATGGGAGGTTTGGATACATAACCTAAACTTCACTACCCTGAAAATATTAGTATTTATAATAGTAGTTTTTATTAATTACGATCAAACTTAGAAATACTCAGTAATAAAATATTGAACTTGAAATTGAATTTGAAGAATTTTAATTGGCTTAGGTGAAGTAACAGAGTTTTGTAAGGATGATTAAGGTGGCAATTTATAGTCTCCTGCCCATCCCATTAGGGACGTAGAGACGTGAATATATATGTATAAAATAGTGTGTAGGAATGTATATTTCAATGTGATGTACATCCTTACGGACGGATCACTAAAAAGATGAAGACTACACTCAAGAAAAAAGAGCAATCATCTGATTGGATCTCAAAAAGGCTCTTTAGCGAAAGGTCAATCTGGCGAGGCCTCGGTCATTTCGCGATTGGTTCGCTCGAATAGGCTTTTTATATCATAGGCGTATTTGCTATAATATCAAGTAGCCTAATAGGTTTAATTCCATATTTATTAAGTGTATTATGTACAATGGATACAAAATCTTTGAATCCGCAATTTTTATAAGTTCCAAACTTTCTCTTTATTGTTGGAGACAAATATCGAATATTTTCAGAAATATTTGTTCTGATAGCTAGCTTATCTCCCTTAACACTTCGATGTCTCTTACCTTAAGGTAAAAACAACTTTTGTTTCAAATTTAAGACTATATTTCAATAAGTATTGTTTTACTAATGTTATTGTATTAGTCATTACCATTCAAATGTAATTAATATTCAGTCCAAAACAGCTAATTTTTACTTAATTCACTTCTTAGCACTTACTATAATAACGTTATTTAAAACAAAAGATAATCATACACGTGTACGTAACGAAAAATAAGATCATCAAGTTTTTCAACGCGTCACAAAAATGAGACAGAGACAAATTGTGTTTGTTTGGCCAGACAAAAGGAGGCAATTTGTTTCGTCCCTCTTTAGCAAGGAGCTTCATTTTCTACTTTTTCTTCGAAATATTTTATGACGAGTCTTGAAAAGCTGTAAATAGTTTAAGCCGTGAATTGGTGACTTATATTAAGTATAGTTGTATTTTTATAGTCGTAACATTCATTACCATTCCATACCGTCAGTTTCAAGATATAAAAGAAAGATAAATAAACATTATATTGACAATGAAGTATGTACGAAGAGGTATATGAGTTTCAATGAAGCGAAAGCGGTATTATCAGGATTCACAATTGGGGATCCGTGATCTCTGTTGACAGGGAAATGGGTAAATATATGTAAGTCTGTATATATTGAAAACGAGAGATACGTAAATTTTTTATAAAAACTCTAACTGGTCTAAAACGACTAACAAATTGTTATCTGCCGTTTCGCCGAAAATTGTTTGACCTGTCACTTGTCAACTAACGATACGTAGAAATTCATTTCATCGAAAAGACAGGATAATCTCACAAATATAACGATATTTATAATTGGACGATATGTATTGAAACGTGAGTTTTTTAAACAATTTAAAACCCCAAGCGGCTTAAAGGTCGTAAAGCCTATGTTTGTATATTTAAGTTGTCAAGTTTCAAAATATAATGTAATATAGAGTTGGACAGGGTAGGCCGCGTAGATCTTATGCAGGTCAAATATAGGAGACATTATTCCCAAGGCGGGTGCACGCGTGAAAAACAGAAAAGCATGTATGAGAAGGTTAATGGATGTGAGTGAAGCAAGAGAGATTTGTCAGGAACGTTCCAGGTGCCGATAGTATTTACCTATCCCATTTGGAATGCAGAAGCGTGAATATATATGAATCTAGGTTATAAAATCTAATTCTAATGGTGGTATATACAAGTATGGTGATAATACCTGGTTTCCAGGTTTGGGCATGCCAATTTTCATAGCCTCAAAATAAGCGAAAGTTTTTAACAAAAACTGACTGCTCAAAACACTCTGTACCGTTTTATTTAGGTTCATTTAACGAGAATACTTTTGTCTGGCATTTTCATTTGGATCCAGGCATTCTTTTTTTAAACCTAATGTTTAGGCAAACTGAATATGGAATGGCATATGGTAGCATGGCATAAATGGTATGGTAGTAGTAGCATATGAATAGTATCGTTCTATTCAATATTTTGATTACTTGTTATCATTACACTAAATATTGAGGGCCAATAAAACTAGATCCTCGGTAAGTTCAATAAAAACTGTTAAGGGTACTATTACTTACTTATATACTTACATATATTTTATAAATATATCGTTATTATATATAAAAAATACATACAAAGCATTTATAATCAACGACCAGTCTGGAGAGCAGAAGAAAACCGTAGTTCTTAATTCTGACTCCGCCGGGAATCGAACCCGGGACCTCTCGTTGAACGTTCAGGAAATCAACTGTCCGCGCCATGGAGGTCGTCAAATTAATACATACATACCCATTTTTCTACAAAGTGCAAGATATAAAAGATATTTCTCGTTCCTCACAGCTATAAGAGTACTTACTAAGTTATAGTTCGTTTTATGATGTTTCTTAATAAATGACTTTCCTTGTATTATATTTACCCTCGACAACAAAGTACTGTACGACTTAATATTGTTTTTAACGTTAATAAGGTGGTCACTCACGAACGGGGCTTCTCGAAAAGAACTTTTCAACAACCAAGGAGAAACTTGGCAAATGAAATGGAAACTCCTTCAGAGTCGACCTCCTTAGCACAAACGTATTGAACAGTCAATTTAAAAAGTTTATTATTAGTTTTGTTCGAATATTGTTACGTTTCAATTTGGTTTTAATTCGATTACTGGGAATATGGCTGATATATAACTGATATTAACAACATAACATATTGTTTACTATTAGGGTTTTCGGACAATCACTTATTCCTCTCGAACTGGTGATAGTTCATATATATGGTCACATTGACAACTAAGTTTCATTAAATTATTATAATAATTCGTAACCAACGGGACAAGTAGTCGTGTCGTTGTTCAAGGGTACTGACTTTTATTCAATCTAACGCTTACACAGGCTACCTCATGATATTTTTCCTCGTAAAAGTTACATATATGATGTTAGCAATTTCATTGAATAGTACATGTACAAAATAAATACGAACCGAACAGTTATTCAGCTGGCAAAGAATCAAAGCAGTGACTGCAGATTGAATTTGAATAATTTCGCATCCAATGCTTTCATTATGGAGTCGAAAAGATTTTCTTCTTTCCAGTTGATGCAAAGGCTATGCTAATTTCAGAAACTTGTGCTCTTTGCACTACTACTAGTTGATAGGAGCATCTTTTTTGTAATGAAACCCATTTTACATATAAACGTACGTTGTACAAATGTGTGCACGTTTCTAATTTTATTTAGTTTCGTATTTATACAGTTTTTACACTAAAATTTATTATGTAGCTGTAAATTGCGTAAGAATTTAAGATGTATTTACATAGTTGTAATTGATATTTTTTCACGCTAAAATCTTTATTTTTCTTTTTTGACCATAACCATAGCTAAAAACATTTCTAGGGATAGTGCACATATTTAAATAATAATTCAACCTGATAATTATATTTTTGGTCACCTTAAGTATTTTTATTGAGAGCACATTTTCTTTGTTAAAAACTTTAATCATTTCTTGAGCCTGGGAAACAACGCGTGCTTATAACGAGAAAGCATTCACTCTACTCTGCTAATTACTTTGCACGTTTCGTTCGCAAGCCAAACACGTAGAATTACATCGAAAACAAGCATTTTAACATCCATAAATTCACATTCAAAGCCCAAGGGAACAGTGGGGGCTGACAAACTCAGATTAATGTTCTGGCCGCTTAGAAAAAATATCTGGGCGCTCGCTGGCTCAGCAGGAATTATACCAGGTTTTAGGAATAGCTTACCGAAGTAAATGGAAGATTGGTGGGATTGGGACCGATGAATTTGTACAGGTAAATTCAATGTGAATGTAGTTCTTGATTCTATTGTTCTATTGTGTGTGATACGTAATCAATAATGTAAGTATGGTTAATAGGATTAAAATTACCAGGTATGATTGCTATATGCTAAAGCGATGAGTTAAAGAAAATATATTCATTAAAATAGTATCATTATTTTTGTACATAATTTTAAATTTATGTCTATTTTGGAACATAACACACTAAACAGTTACACTTTCATTTAAATTCAGACGCTTAAGTGCGAGTTGCCCATCTCTCTATACATTATTTTTGTAATATTATTAATCCAAGAGATTATTTCGTACACACAACCAAAATCAATTCAGTGTGCTACTATTGTACCTTGTGTTTCGAAGCGCTCTCAATAGTTTTAAGCGACTCATGCACGGTTAAGCTCTCCGTTATTGTTGGAAGACAATAGTCGTAGTCGCTAAGCCTCCAAAGCAGATTAAGGACGGCTTCGGAATGTCAGTCTAGTAAGGTGACCACTACACTTTCATAGGTAAACCTAAACACTGTGATTGTTATCCCTTAAAAGGTATTCAGAGACTTCAATGTGATATTTTCAGTACATGGAAATGAAATGGTTGGTGCTTAGATAACCTGGATAGTGAGAACCAAAAACGAACACTGTGTCTATCATATACACCTATTGGATTGTAAAAAAGGGTTTTTGAGTAAAGTGATGTGGGCACGCATTGTTGTAAGTTATGCATTAATCTATGTATAGATAAAGAGAATTATGCCTAAGAAAAATATATTATATATATAATTTTTATAATAACATGAAGTTTTTAACTGAATCATAACCTAAAATTTCATAATAAAATCTCGGAATAAAACCTCGTTCCTTTGTGCTCGACAAAAAGTGCTATTCTTGTGAATTCGCACCAACAAAGACAATCCATAACCCGAAGTCACAGAGGTATCATTTCTGTCATCCAATCGCGTACAACATTTTCTACAGTCGATTCTCCAAACAACTTAGGGTGTGTAACTTAGTTACAAACCAGTGTAGTTTGGCCTCTGTCGACGATATGTTAGTACTGATCTCGAGACCAAGCTGTTTTTCTTCTGCTGGCTTTCACGTGACAGAATATTTGCTTCTTTTGAATTTAATTCGATATCGTTGTGTTACATTTTAATTATATATTTTAGATTGCTCCAGTAATAGACTAAAAGAATTGTTAGTTTTTATGTGATAAATGTACAATTAAGTATGACATAGCTAACAAAAAAACTGTCAGCTTTATTGTTGTAAAAGTTACATATAATCATACTAGTATCATGATCGTTTCTTAGTTAAAGAGAAATGTTTTGTTCATTATTTCTATGTTGCCAAAACCTCAACTCAATGAGTTTTGTTAAGGTTTTTTTTAGCAAAAAATATTATTCTTATAATGACATTGTTCTTCTTGTATTGATACCTTATTTACCATACATACCCTTCAACATAGCCTCAAATAAAGGAAATAAAGCATTTCAATGCCGTTTCCTCTCAAAATAATGGGCGCAGCTGGTTTCGCTGTGTCGACGGAATGAATGGCCCCAGAGAGAACGTAGAACCAACACACTCGTGTTAACATCCCTGCTCACCCGTAACGAATTGAAGAGCTGGGAATACACGCAGTATGCGGTGAATGTGTGTTTCTAGATACATATATGTATTCTTTCTAACGGGATAGGCAGGGGCAATCTATAGCCACTTTGGACGAGATTCTGAAAAATTTGTCTTGTTTAACTCGCATCCATTAATCTTCTCATACTTTATCGTCTGTTGTACGTACATATTAATTACTGTTGTACGTGCGTATAAATAAGGGGTAAATTACGTATGAAAAACATATAGGCATACAAACAACCTGAGTGTTTGCGTACTAGCATAAATATCTTTAAAATCTGAAGATCCCTTTTGGATTACAATATATCGCGTTTTACTTATGCTTATGGAATTTTGTTGGTAGATTCTTTTGACTTTTGTCTCTTGGTAGTTTTCTGCGACGTGCCTAGAAAAGAAGTAGCGACATACTTATTTATAAGCACTATCAGTATCGGCGAAGGTCAGCATCAAAATTATGCAGAAACATATATATATATAGGGATAAAAAAATAAAATAACGTAACATTAGATTTTAAAACCAATTTCATGAAACCAATATTTGTGTATTGCACGTGGATAAAAAATAATATCATAAAATTTAAAAATTGAACGTATAAAATGAAATGTTTTCGATATTTGTGAATGAAGAGTTGTTTCCAATCATGCTATTATGTTTGCACAATCCACCAACCAAAAGAGTCACAAATGCAGCATTTTTTCGTAGTCAATTATGTTTGAAGCTTAACCTTGATATACTCGTATATGCACGAAGCATCACTCGTAAAATAATTCATCCAGAAAGATTTCATTTGGTTTTATATAAAACAATTAGCGCTTTTATTTTTATACCTTTGATGTCTACACCTTCAGGAAATACGACGGGATTAGCTGATAACACACTATCGCTACATATATAATCACGTGCATTAATCCCTTTCGGGTGGACAAAACCCGGAGACACGATATCTCCTAGGTCACTTTTTAACCTAATTTGATTCTATAAACTTATAGATTGCATTTAGCCTAGTTCTTTAGACAACTTCTACCACTTACCGGGTAGAATAGCACTAGTTATTTTTAATATTATGTACCAAATTAGCACGATACACGTCTTTTATAATTTGATTTGTTTTAACATTAAAAAACTGATGCAACTGGGTCGAAATGACGTGTAATATAAAGGTATCTTTATTTATTTATCGTGATATGACCCGGTCTCATAAAGTAAATAAAATGAGTATAAATCGCGAGTGTTTATAAATAACTACATAAAGAATCGATCCAATTCTCATACATCTCATACACATCACGCCTAATTCCCTGTAGAGGGGTAGGCAGAGATCACGGATTCCCATTTGTCCCGATCGTGATAAATCACATTCGCTTCATTGACACTCATAGATCTTCTCATACACACTCAGCGGTTATAGGCACTCCTAACGTCATCCTTTTTCAATATATTTTTCTAATTCTCAGTCATAGACAACATACTTTTCCAGTATCAAAACTCGTAAGTCTACAGTCAGTGTGCAAATTAGACAATGACACAGCGACCAAGGTACTAGAATTGCAAAACAGTCTCGCCTTCTCCCCATCATGAATCCGGTTACTGGTTAACCACAGTGGCTTGGATGCACCAACTGGTCTGTGCTGGGATCGAAAATAGAATACGTCTCGTGCTCCAACCTTTCAGCGGTTTGGCGTATAAGTTACTGGCTTGGCAATCAGTTACCAAGCCAGTAGCGGATATTAATAAGCTACTATTTAATTATCATCGACGGATAGAAACATTCCGTTCCGAATACAATAGTTAACGGCTTCAATCCACTACTATAGTAATTCCTAATCAAGATACACCTTTAGTTATCTTGAACGTGACTAACTAACTAATTTGTGCCCAGTGCAATACAGATAATGTGAAAATAGACAAATAAGTATACATACGGTTTTAACATAATAAAGAGAATACCATTCCTCGGTAAAAACATTCAATACTTCCGCATTACAACATCTTCCAGCAGATACACGTACGAGAAATTGGAAACCACTACAGGTTCTTGAGGCTTCTGAATATTATGTTTATAAGCGAGGCGGTACGGAACTGTTACTAACTTAAGCTCTCATACATGTCAGAGCATTTATATTTGCAGAGCACTTGATATCATACGTAGTCTCGAGAGCTCTCTCCTCTAGACGTAGTTTCGCATTCGCCAACTGAGTGTAATTGACATATATTTTGATATACAACCTCTCGGACCTGACACGAGGGTTAAGATATTACTTTAGTCTGCATACAAATGTTCATTTTGTATCATACGATCGATATGGTTACAGTTTACACTCTTTTATATCATATACAAGCACAAATTACATAAATATTTGTTTTCTATGTGTCTATAATTTAATTTGAGACAGAAATAAATATTCAAACTTAGTGTGCTGTATTGTATATTTTGTATATGGAGATTTGATGTAGGTTTCTTTACTAGACTGAACACTAAAGCTAGGCGTGACAACAATATCTACCTTTAATAGTTAATTATTCCCGGATTTGTACTTTTATATTACATTCTTAACTCGATTAGATTTCGAACAGGTAATTTTACCCCTTGATGGATATTTTGGTCCAAGCTCAGTTTTATTACATATATTAATCAATCAGCCTATAGCAGTCCACTGCTGGAAATAGACCTCCAAACCGTACGCCACAAAACAAGACCACTAGTAGCCCTAGTCCAACCACTACCAGCGACCTTCTTCAGGTCATTGGTGATAACATGATACATCCTATACTACCTTAGCTTATACGTATACAATTAGTTTATTAGACAAAGGCGACACAGCCAGAGCATTAGTTGTAGAGCAATGTGCATCGATAAATTGCACGTGCTAATTGCATTACGTCTTCCGTTTCCGGGAATCCCATTAGACGCTAGTGGAATGCGCATTACTTAGTCATACGGCATTTAACTGCGACTGCCCGCATTGTTCTTTAAATGAGAGGGATAATTCGAAGTATATTGGGTTTAAATGAAGTTTACATACATAGAGGTTTATACCTATATAGTGGTTGTAAAAGGTTGACACGTCCGTAGTAAAAGGTTGAATGTCCATCCATGGAGCACTATGAAGATCTTTGGTCATTCGAAACCAAGTTTTAACCTGATGATCAGTAGGTATCAAACGTGATAGGTGATAAATTGTATTACCGTATCCAATTACTAAATTATTCTTTTCGATGTTTAGCCAGTTATGATACTAATTATTACATTATTACCTTTTTATACGTATAAGTTTTATACGATATACGTATCAAACAGAAACCGATCTGTCAACGTGGCTATTGCTAATGAGATTATTGTGTATTTTTCTTAACATATTTAAGAATAACTCATTTCAATCTAGTTCGAGTTCAAACAAAAAGCAATAGTAGCTGAAACTATTTCACATCATAATTATGTACTCCTACTTATGTCCTGTTAAATTCATACATAGCACTCAAAATATTTTGTGAAATCTCAAAGCATCCAATATGTAATAATAATGTTTTCGTTAAGCAATGGTATCAATGATCAAAGTTCAGATGTCGCTATATCAGTAAAATTTCGCTTTGTACTCTTATTACTGAACGTACATTTTCCATGAACACGTTTACCAGAAGAAATATAATGTTAATGAACTTTTCTGAGTGATCTCGCACCATGCCTCATTAAAATCATGCGTGCGCATAAGAATGTGTGTGACGACCTTTATATGACATACGTACACTTATTTCAGTATTTATTTTTCATAATTTTCCTGATCTGGTACAAAAAATATAATTTGTATTTATTGAATTAACATTTGATTAAACAGCATCTTAAACATACCTGGACCAAGAAACATTGCTTTCAACATGTAAAATTATTGAATAGAGAGACAGAGAATTAAGTAGGTATGAAAAATAAGTACCTACTATACCTTATAGTCAAACTTATTTTATATAATTATGGAACTTGTATGATGATCTGTCTCATTGAAGTGAAAATAGTATAACATTAATAGAATGGAATACCTACAGGAATTAAAATGGGGATTCCATTTTAATGAATTAGATCTTCAATCAAGCTAAAACATTATCTCGTTGATCATTTTTCGCATTAGTTTTGGAGTAGTCAATGATAGTTAATTTCCTGTAAGTTTGTGTAATAAAAGTACTCGTAATGGAAGCTTTGACCATTTTACCTCACATAAAAAATATTCATATGAATCCGCCCACGTGTATCCCTAGTGGGTTTTAATGAAGTGTCTAGCAAAGAGCGTCCGCAAGAATAAGCGCGTGGCCTCGCAAGGGCTCTCTCAGACTCATGCATGAAAAATAAAGGGACTTTTCATGTTTGTAAGCTTGCGGTTTTCAGCTCTTTTCACAACAGCTTGACCGACCACCTTGACCTAAAATTATGTTTGAAGCTGCTGTTTATATGTCATAAACTTAACAGAAAGAGGATAAATGCTGTTGCATTTTGTTTTGATTGGTCAAGTAAGTATACAATAAATAAAATCGGAAAGCATGTATATTTAGTAAATAAGTTAGATTGATGGCTACCTCGGAGCTACGCCTTGACTGGTCACTCATCATCTACTGAGACATGTGGTAGTAAACCGTGACACTATTTACAAGTATTAACCATTGCTTACTTCGACGAAAAGGTAGCTTTTCGCACATTAATTTCCCTCACAGTTTAAATGCAAAATACTCATTTATAATAAGAAATCTTCATTTCTATTTATACATGGTCAAGCGGGATTGAACAAACCGATCGACCGACCGAAATAAATTAAAAATAAAGCTTTCCTCCAATAATTTTAGTTCCCACTAAACGAAGAAACAATATCGTAATTGCTACTTGACTGTAGCTACTAATATAACCCATAAAACAATTTTTACTTCTGGAAAGCCATTTATACTCGATATAGGCAAAATGTATCTATCTACTACGAGTAAATTGACGTGAACTCAGGAAAATTTACGATCGATATTCAAAACAATAACAACCACAACTAGTAAAAAGTCCTGTCTGTGAAATTAGTTTTTCCTATAGGTTTCTTGATTTTATTTGCTAAAATGGTGTAAATTGTGTTCAGATATTAGTCGTATTTGTAAAATTTAAGTCAACTCTTCGGGTTTTATGGACATAATTTGAGGTTATAATATGGAAACCGGCTCATATATTAGTAATTATTTTAACTTATTCAAATCTTATTTCAAGTAATAAAAATTAAATAAATCTTGGTCAATTGGCGTAATTAATCTCTGTGCTCAAATGATTTGTGATAAAATGTTTCTGCAACTTGTCAACTTGAAATTCTACTTTGTAGTACTTTTGATATGCTTGGCAGTTGTATGTGAAAGCGCCTGTCCTAAATATGCTCAAACAGATATAAAAAAGAGATTCAACGATGCTGGAATAGTCATGAGAGCTGTGATTATGGATATTCACGAGAAGGTCAGTATACTCATAACCAGCACTCATAAGGGATAAGTTACTAAATCTGAATCAGAGTTTCCAATTATTTTCTCTGCATTAGTAGAATGCATGGACTTGTTTAAAGTATAGAACTATTTTCTTATTTGGCTCACATGGCCTAAGACTGTACTTACTTAATTATTTTGTAAATATTTTTCTTGTGTTCAACCTGGAAATATGTACCCAAAAGATTTGTCATGTCTATGTCTGTGTAAGTTTTCACAAAATTAATGCAATATGTAAATCTGTAATGCAAAGGATGGTTGCAATATCTTCAGTGACACTGATGCACCTTCTCATACACATACAGCAGTTATAGGTACTATTTCCTTTTTAATAGGATGCACCTATGAAACAGCACTAGTTGATACGCTCTGTACTTACATTAACTGATTTACTTCGATATATTATAGTTTTGTTTTTATTACAGAACTCTACATATACCTTGGTCTATAATGGAATATTCAAAGGCACTTTAGATGCGTTACCAGTGATTAAATATGATGCGATGATTTCCAGTGATAGTGATCAGTGCTTAGCTCACAAAAGGTGAGGGTCTGTTGAGATTTTCTGTATTATTTAATTTAAATTCTTGCTAGGTTATAATACTAAAGGTATTAATTTGTATTTTAAGGACATTTTGAAATGTTTCATTGCACCCACAATTATCATAGTAGAGCTATTGCAGCAGATACATTTAGCATAACTATTGACAATGCCCAATAGATTCCATTTACCTTTAGTTCTTAATCTGCCAACTCCAATATGACTTACATTTGAGCTTAGGGCATAGGACGCATAGCTGGGATGTAAAAAGAATGTTAACTAGCTACCATTCTTCTCTGCATGTCATATGAAAAGACTAGAGTACATAGAATTTATTGGGCAATGGGCTCGCAACTTGTCACCAATGTTCAATTATGATATCACAACCCCATTATTCATGCTAAAAAGTCTCCTAGTGGATATTATGTCTCCGAGTTTCTGTTCACCTCAAATGTATATATATTTTATTTCCCTTCATGATTCTTATACATTTTCTTTATAACACAGTAATATTACCCTCATGGTAAAGCAAGACCTAAAGGACTGTTTCCAAAGGTCGAAGCTAGATGTCCGTGTTCCATACATATTCTTTGGCAATGTCTTGGCATCAGTTGATCCACTGATAGACAATTCAACTAACTTCTACTTGGATGCTACTGCCAAACCTATACTTTGGACGTTTGAACTGGATAGCCTTGTGGCCAGGATAGCTGGTAAGAAAAAGTATATAGTCTGTTTAAGCATTAATAGTGTATAAGATTTTGCAATAGTTAGTGTTGATGAATAAGGTAGATTTTAGAAGTCATTGAACTGTTGAAAAAGAGTATAAAGTACAAGTTACATAACGGAAAACGGAATTTTAGAGGAAACATATTGGTTAATGATGATACACTTTTTTCTTGTTGAGTTTTTTGTGAAATGTGAGCTAATTATATTTAAATACAGTGGTAACTCTTAATGCTTTAAACGGCCCATAACTCATACAAGTGACTCTGTATTGGTATCTTTATGGTGATTGATGAACCCATGATATTATTCCTTAAGAATTGCCATCCATTTTATTAGGTTTTGAGTGTTCCTGTGAAGAAGGGTGGTCTCCGTGGGAACCCTGGAGTGCTTGCAGCGTCAGTTGCGGAGTGGGCAAGCAAACCAGGACCAGGGTGTGTGGCAAGGGAAAGGTCTGTGCGGGGGACAGAGAGGAATACAAGTACTGCAATGCTTTTAATTGTAAAGGTAAGAAAATATGCTGTTTACCAATATGTCACAGGTCATGGTGGACAGAAGCTTGGAAACATGAAAACATTTCTTTGATCACTTTTAAGTATGAATTAAATGACTTCATTATTATTATAGTGTTATTTTATACACCTGACCATACCTGTGTTTGGCTAGATCATTTCATTGTTAATTAATGCTGTGAAAACCAATTATCTAGTTCGAATTTCTACTGCAAATTAAAATACCTAATATAATTTTATCATACTTTTTTGTTGGTTCTGCTGGATTGTGACAAAACTTCAAAGAAAGTTCTTTGCATGCTACTTACATACATGTACTTACATATATGTAAAGTACATACATACACACGTATCACACCTGATTCCCTGTAGAGTGGTAGACACAGACCATGGATCCCCATTTGTCCTAATCCTGACAGATCACATTCGCTTCATTGACATATATATTTATATATTAACATATACATATGTTTTTTTTTCATATAGATGCTGTAGACATATTGTCACCAGACTACGATCCTCAATACATTCCGGCCAAGGATGAGTGGGAGGTCGTTCCAGAGAGGCCGAAAGCCACCAGATTTGACTCCCAGTCACACTTTTGGTTGGATTCCAAAAAACTGTTCGGTGGAAAGCCATTCCCAAGAGAGTTTAGTCTTCTTGTGAACTTTAGACTGAGTCCACAGGTAAGTAACATATTTTTCGTCCTATATACAGGTGGCGCATTCAAATCGGTCAGTATGGGAAAGTCAGAAACTATATGACATACGAAGATTTGTTCTTAGGAACCATGTCATCGATTTTGATAAATATAAAAACTGCATGTATGTATGAATACATTATTTGAAAAAAAAAAACTGCTACTGATTAGAATGCGCCAGTCTGTATACGTACATTTTCCCGCAGTTTTATGATTTATATTTTCGCATTGATAATAAATAAATTCCCATAAATATTCTAATTTCGATTATATTCAATTTTATTACTAGAAAGCATAGCATATACCGCTCGTATGCTATGATGCTTGATATATCCATATTTGTAATTACTGATATTAAAGAAAAAAAACTTTACTAACGCCAAAAAATTCACATTATTTAACCACAACAACAATTAATTTTATTCAACAATTAAATAAGAAATCCTCCGACAGCACCCGATTTGGAGACACGATATTACCTCCTAGGTTTCTTTTTAGCATGAACGAACATTGATAACAGGTTGCTAGCCCATCGCTCAATACATTCCATTGACACCACGAAAAGCCGGGAAGTACGACAGTTAGCATTCGCTCATAATCATTTTTATCATAGTTTTAAGAGATTCGTGATTTATACTCATGATTAATAACTAGCGGGACTTATCGCGTATGTTTTTATATAATAAAGTTACCTTTATTAACCCGACGTTTCGGCTACGTTGCAGCAGCCATGCTCACGGGCAGACTGACGATGCATATTTCTTCGCCTCCAACTTTACTTTATTTACTTTATTATATAAAAACATACGCGATAAGTCCCGCTAGTTATTATTCATCATTTTTATCGTCAGCGCCTACACGTACTCGTAACGTTCAAATTTACTGTTCAGGTATTTATTTATTTATTTTCTTCAATAGAGTAACGGCGTGGGTAATGGCACAATAATATCATATTCGGATGCGGAGGGTGTGTTCTTTGCCCTCGACCTAGTGGGCGTGGATAAGGCAAAGTTCTTCTGCGGAAATGGTAGGAACGATGGAATGGAAATTGAACTGCCACTGCAAGAATTGAACTGGCTGCAGCTGGCTATAAGGTAAAGTGCACCTTAGAGTTAATCTGTGTGTTGAGACATAAATGTAATAGTGTATTATTTCTTTATAATCTGTAATATTTATTAACATAATTATATACATATGTTATCTTTATATGACATGTTTTTACCCCAGGTGGGAAAAGAGCGTAGTTATGTCGTTCTTTATGTGTATCTTACGATTTAAACAATCCAATATATTTTGTTATAAAGTAGGTATATGATACCTATCATTTTTTATTGATTTTTACATTTATATGAGGACAGTTGTTTCTTATTTGACTTCTATGATTAGTTTTCCATATGTATGTATTTATTCATATTCTCTACATAACGGTATATTTCGATTATAGTGTATCTGCGAACAAAAGAGTTCGTGTCCATGCCAGTTGCTTCATGTACATGATGGATGTCATGAGATGGAAGGTACGGATGGCGCCTAAATGGGGAAACATAACTGTCGGCCACAACTTTTGGGTGAGTATTACTTGTTTGTTTTGTCAGCTTTCTAAAGCAAATAAAACTTCTATGGCGTACTTAAATTATTACTACGTAATCTTGTTCATATCATTTTAATTACTAATAATTTTATTTTCCTCTTGGTAGTAGAAACTATAATCGCATTATATGTATGAGGAGGTATAAAAAGAGCATTGCGATAAAAGTGTTTTGTCAGAATTGGAACAAATGGGGAGACCTGATCTCTGACTATGTACATATGTAAATCGTGACACGTATAGTCTGGCTAACGAAAGTAGATACTGAAAAAGCGCGGCAAATTTAAAATATATTAGCGTTGCAACCCTAAAATAAAAAGGAAAGGCGGAACAACTCACTTTGATACTTTGACATTTATTTTAATTTTACTAGTGGATGCTTCTAATTTTGTCCGCGTTATGACGTGATTAAAAGTAGCTTATATAACTTGTTATCTCTTTATTAACTCCATACCAAACATCTCACGGATACGTCACTCCATTGTAGCGTATTAAAGGAACAAAAATAACAAACAAAAAATAACTAATACGAATATGTACTTACTTCATTAAAACAAAAAAATATCAAGACATTTTGACCGTACTAATCTAACCTAACTATACGCAAGTCAACCATAAAGAAACATCAACAACACGCCATCTTCGGCGTCAGAAATAGGAATACCATACACTAATTCTGATTTTACCAAATTTTTCGGAAAACAGATACAAATAAATTTTCTTTAAAATAAAATTGTCAAGTTTTTCTCTACCTAATTAGTTAAGATATAATGTACCTAATTACTTAAGCTATTTATTAGACCAACGTAAGGCTTACTGTAGCTCTTGAAATGATCCAACACGTACATACGAAACTTATTTTCGATTGACACAATTTTAGCAGACGTACGAATTTTTAAAACTCATTTTATAAAATGTTTTAAATGAGTTTGTTTTAAAAATGCCTTTTTAGAATTAATTGTTCCTAAGTACTTTCTACTTAAAATACCCTAATTGTAGGGTAAATATCCGATGGTAGGAACACTTTAGTGTTGTCATATAAAAAGTTTGCAAAATAATCCAGTATCTACTTTCGTTAGCCAGACTATCTTTATTTATTTAAGTATAAGCATATCTTGTCGTTGTGAGCCTTTATCAGTCGGAAACTGAGTGAAAAGCATGTTTTAAATTCTATTAATTGTCCAATAGGGTGACATCGATCAACTGACGATCGTGCCATATCCAGATGAAGATTCAAAACAATGCGATATTGAGGTTCACGGGAATTGAAGGAAAATATTTTAACATTGGCACTTAGTAGGACTCATCACCAGCATAGAAATGTATGGGAAGCTTCAACTGCAAAGGTATACGTATAACACGCTTTAAAACGTAGGAAATATATACTGGAAAGTTCGCATGTGTCAGAAAAAAGTAGTTCGTAAGTGGAAAATACTTATATTGACAATATTTAATATCTTCCATAATTTTGGGTTACATTTTAATATTCAATTAATATATTTAAGCGACATTAAACATGGTCATTTCATTAGAATATTTATAACATAGGCAAAATTCGTCCCGAAATAGGTAAATATTTACATGTATAAATATAAGTTACATGTTTTAACGTCCTTACGACTAATTTTATTGAATAAATGGCGAATATAATTTATTAAGCTCAAAATCAATTGAAAATCTAGTCAATATCAATAAAGGTAACGTATTCGCTTAAACCTGGTAGTTGCACAATTGATATAAATTAAAAAAATTCATATACGCTGTTATAAGTAACATATCTATTACAGTATATAAAATTGTAGTTGTACCTACATATCGTTACAAAGAAATCTTTGCATATCATTTTAAATAAGTTGTAAATGTTTGATTAGTCTTCCTTTATTTTAAGCTACTTTTTGCCAAAGATAGAATTATTTACGAGTATGAACCTGTTTTAATTTACTGTGACATATATAAATGTATTTAGAATGTAAATTATTTTTAGTGTTAGTTGTTTGTCCAACATGATCTCAATTTAGTTTTATAATACAAAGTGTATTTTTGGTGTTGATTATTGAATTTTTTACTCTATTGTTTGCTTTATTGGCGACATATTTTGTAGTTTTAGAAGTTAAGTTTAATAGATTTTATATTTTTTGACAATTGGCACTGTGATACGGCTTTTAACTAAGCACAATGTTTTATTTATACGTAACTTAACAGACCAAAAATTATTACTAAATATACGTAATTACAATTATACGCGCAATTATAATGTTATCGAGTAGAGAAATTTTAGAAAATCATTAACAACTTAGAGATATTTAAATATTATATACGTACCTTAGATCCCTGTATCACTTTAATAAATATCAGCCTTAATTTGTTGGTTCTTATTTATGCTTTGAAAACCCATACCTACTCACGAACGGACAGTTTCGAATTACGTTATTGTTGATTGCATATTATTTTGTATTGGAACTGGATCGATGAAAAGTTAGCTGGTAGTGGCCGGATGATAACCATGTTGAATGTTGATTGTATGTATGTTTTGACGTATCCTTGGGAAGGCATATATTTTTTAATTTAGACTATAACAGACTGATTGATTTATTGTGATAAGTACCTACAATAAATGCTACATAAATCCTTTATCAGTTTCGAGGCATATACTAAACATTCGACAAATAATACGACAGTAAACACCCAATAAAATAGATAGTCTGTCCATTGCAACATTCTCAATATGAATATCCAGAGAGAAGGGCGAAATGGGATGACTACACTGTTTTCATATCGATGCCTGCAACTGCATATCTAACACAAATTCGACTCAAATATTCCGAATCACACACGAGTGAACTTTCAATACGTCCTCAAGCAAAACCAATAAAATGGCGAACGTTGAATATTCAGCAACAGATTCCAAGTAGGAATACACATAAATCGTCACAAAGATACAAATGAAACCAGATTGTGGAATTGAGAATTTTAGAGTAGCAATCGATCCTGGAATCCTGGTTTTAAGAGGCGACAAATTTGGTATGGCAATGAATATAACATGAAAGTAAGGAAGATAGTAAGTAACCAATATTTATGAATTTCGTATATCTTTTCCCTTGCAACAGGTAACGTATTAGCTGAAAGCTACTTTGGAACCGTTTGGCTTGTACTCTTTTACAGATTGTGCACGTGAGTATATGCCCATCATTCATAAATTTGCTATGCTGCTAGTACGGTAAGTAAATTAGTTAGAAAGCCTAGTAAATGTAAATCTACTAGGCTTTCGCGCTAATTCATCTATTCATTCGATCTAGTAAATGTAAATCTATTTTTGATTACATTCAGAACGACTGAAATAGCATATGAAAGCATTTACAAAATTCATCATATCTGAATATACCGTATCAAAACCCAAACTTTCATAATACAGTAACCAGTCTCCAAATGTATTGTCATATCCAATAAATAGCCATTTTTCGCTCCAATGACAAATGAGAATTCATTCATTCGCTCTGATGAATAGTTCATTATATCGAGGAAACCGTTTTTACGGTTGCGAACCTTTTCTGGATCCCTCCGGATTGAATACACCTATGTCCCAATATGGAACATATTGAAATGAATCGGAATTCAACTGTGCGAAACATTTTTTCGCAATATTCGTCGATTGAGGCTGAAGTTAGGTTGATTTTTGGAGTTGTTAATACACATACGTCTATAAATGTCGAATATTCTTCAGTCACAGTCTAGCTTATATATTGTAATCCTAGCTCTAACGTTACGTTATATGTTTTTCAGGAAACACTATGGAAGTATTTTATGTACAATATTATCTATTAGGTGATGGACTAACGACATATTACTAATATTGATATCAAAATCACTACAAACCCATTTATTATTAAAACCGACGAGATGCTTATCTGCGGAATATTAGTGCTCTTATATCTGTGTCCGCGCTTAGTTCATCCCTAAAGGAAATAGAAGACTAATTCATATACTTCCTTTAATTGTAGATAGTCAGATAGTAACTAAATTATACAAATTTCATCTGGGTCATGAGCATTACAATGAATAATATACTAAAAGTAGCAGGTAGTGAGTATAGGAGGTATTTCAATCTGGGTATTAATAACCCTTTTAATAGTTACAATGAAACGGAACATCAAACATATCAGGTCCCTATATCACAGTCCTTCAAGCAGGAACAAAGCGTGCTTCTGAACATTTATGTCTTTATTGGCAATTTCTATTGAATTTGATATTCCAAATATCGAGGGAATACCAGTGGCGTTCACTCGCTCAGATACGAATTAGAGAGAGGCTGCCAATCAGTGATACTGAATAGATTAAAATTAGTCTTGACTTGCAAACAATGGACTAGAGATTAGTGCTCTATCGAATCAGGCTTCTAGTTGAAGTAATTAAGGTGCTATCCTGTGTTGGCTATTATATAATGGATGCAGACATTATGGTTGTGTCGTTTAATGCAACTTTATTGTCATAATGACTATTAGATTCATTAGTGCAATCTGGTCTCTTAGTGATAAAGGGTTTGTATGGAATCAAATCAGGTCAGATTATCATAAACCAAAGTAAGAAAGTAGTTAAAATAGTTTTTCCTTTCTTAATAAGTTTCTTGTTATATACTTATTGTATACGTTGACGAAATGGTAATAAAACTGAAAAATTTGCTAGCTACTAACAGATCAAATCTAGAAATGCTGATACTATTGCGTGTGATTGTCATAACGACGCCATTAAAAATCAATAAGTTTCCGTTTGTCTGTTTAGATAATAGACATATTATTACAAAATAATACCTAAGGCTTTATAAATACATTACCAATCAAATGTTTAATATTAGCACGCGGTAACCAAACAGAAATCAATTCGCCGACATGAAATTCCCATTACTGAAAACAAAGTCCTTGTTCTCATTCCATTCAAGAAATAATTGATTTCAGAAAATAAATTAAGACGGGAGCTATCAAGTTTTATGTGATACTTGGATAACAAGGGAGATTTCGGTGATCAATCATTTCAAGACATTTCACGACAGGTTTTAACACCTTCAAGGGAGTTTAGAAATCTTTACAGGATTTTAGTGAAATTTATTCAGAGTTACGCTGTTTGTGTCCTGAAAGTGCGTATTATGTTTGACATTTATTAATAAATATAGTAAAGAAAGTAAAATACTTATGAAATTTGGAACTTTACAGCAGATATTTATCACGTGTTTTCGTCCTAATTATGCTGAATAACTATTTAAATATAACATGATTTCTTCATGACCTTTTAAAATTGGGATATCGAAGTGTAATGTGATATTTAATTTAAATAATTCTTGAGCGTTGAGGAAAATCACTGATATACAAAGGTACTATTTATACCCTTAACTAGTGAAAGGTAAAAGTTTTTCTACTAACAAATCATAATACTTTATCGCGTCGTTAGTTAAGAAAAGGTGAAGTAGACGCCTGGAGGTGATTTTCCTTGTGCGATGTGTCACTTTCAAAGGAACTAGTTTTTGCCTCTGTAACAAGATCTTTTATTTACAGACCTTCAGAGTGTAATTACAGCTTTATTCTCCAACAAAATGTATTTTATGATAAGAGAATGTTATAAAATATAAAAGGATTTCGTATTTATTGCAAATCAATATTATCTTTCAAGGTAAACAGAAGACAGACGCGTTCACGATACTTACGTGGTAGTCAGAGGTTAAGTTGTCCATCTCCGCCTTTGTGAAGGTAGTAATTCTGGTAACCTCGAACCCATCTGTTGACTAGATAGTCAGTAAGTAATCCATCTGTCAGGTGGCAAGCCGTGTCGCCATTAATAAACATTGACTACAACAGAGTTTTTGAATATCTCTTACGTCACTTTTTAACAAGAATATTGGAGTGACTGGTTGCCAGCCTATCACCTTATAGATTCCATTCGTCTAGTGTGTAAAAAAACTCAGACATAAACACGTAACATATTATTAAAACAAAAACGCCTCTTATCAAGGTGTAGGCTGTTTAATTAGTGAAGTAGACATAGTAGGTGTTTTCAAAATAGAAAAATTCAAGGCCATTAATATATGAATATGATGTCCATATTATATGTATTCATAATTATATCTAAATTTGATGTGGGTGTGTAAGAGGAGGTGTATGAGTGTCAATGAAGCCAAAGTGGTTTGTCCTGATCGATACAGATAGGTATCCATGATATCGGCCTAGCCCTCTACAGGGAAACAGGCGTGATTTGTATGTACGAGTATTTATGCAATAAATTTTATTTTGCTTATCATTTAGTATTAAATCAACATGGTACCTCGATAACGAAAATTTTAATCCAAGCATTGTCTTGGTTTGTTTTCCTAGCACAATCACTTAGTACCAAAATCAAATAATGGAAACCTTTCTATTAGATTGGTCATTGGATTAAGCAATCAAAAGCTTTCCACACAAAGTTTTTCCTTTCCACTAACTTTGGGTGTTAACTCAATTTGCTCAGCTTATCTTATCAAAGGTTTCGCCTTATTCAATTGTCTGCACATAATTTGTTAGTTTGGTTACAGATTGGCTAAGCAATTCCATTACGTTGTTTGTGCAACTAGAAATACCAATATATTTTTGTTTCATTTTTCGATTAGAAACAATGTTGAGCAAAGGAATGAATATATGCATTTCATATATACATACACGTCACACCTATTTTATGTACAGATTACGGATCCCTATATTTCCCAAATTTTTCGCTTCTTTAAGATCCTCATACCGGGGCAGTTATACATAGAGTGAATGTCGCTGTTTCAATTGTATCACCTTTAGAAAAGTCGTTGATTCAGTCAGGGGTCCTTTAGGTACATTAACTCAAGTTAATTTCTTCCCTCACTAACTCGGTCCTTAAACATACAAACCTCAAACATATTGTATTCTGTTATTACTTCGTACGTAACCCAATGCATTAGTCATACCAGCAACGCAATGCGCCATGTGGTTGATCGTAAAATAAGTGTCCTTCCATTATAATTCGAAAAAGGAATACTAGTGTTGTCTTGATTGCAATGAAAAGTATCAGAAAAGATGAATATCCATGTTTCTGCCTACACCTGAATTGGTGCTGTTTTAATCTTTGTTAAGTATGTTACTGTGAAAAATATTGGAGCTTTTTAAGAAAGACATTTCGCTACTTCGAATATTTAAAATCCGACAATTTTACAGAATAGTTCATTCACAATAAAGTTGCATTCTGTTGATTTATTCCGAGCAATGCAATTCTACCGAATGGGCTCTTAATTTCATATTTCACTGACACCATTTCCAATTTTCCCTTTACCTGTGTACCTGAATTTTGCTTTAAACCTCGTGCTATACTGGATGCTTTAATATGATCACGACGACCCTTCGAAAACAATAGATATAGAATATATTTTAAAATATAATATATTCTATGGACTTCATATTCTAATATATATTAGAATATGAAATCCATATGTTACGTTTGGTATATAATTTCCTAAATATGACATGTTTTAGGAAATCTTGCCCCCTTTTCAGGTCATCGGCTTTGTATGTATACCTCAGCACATATATAATAACACTATTCTTTAACCCAACCTGACCCTAATATCACTTGACATTTTTTAGTTAAGTTCCGATTTAGCGCCAAGAATGCTCATTCAAACACTAACTTAGTTCTCTCACGGCACTTTTTACCATTCACAATTTCTGTCCTAATTTAAAAATATGGAAGCGAACGCGTTGTGTAGTGTAAATAGGGCATTAATGATACCATATATTTCACAGTAAATGGCATTGGTTATGTCACTATCAATTGCATCCAGATGGTTGCAGGGAAATGAAAATGAGCTGAGTAATTTATTTTATTTTCGATCATTTTCTGAAATTACATCTTTGTGGAAAAAAGTGCTTAAGTATATTGTAATGTAGCCATTACTAGTAAATCGTGCTTTTTAATGTAAAACTAAAAGAATTACCTTTCAGAATCTTAGAGAAATTCATCATCTTATTCAGTATAGATTTTTTTTCTTAACGTGCAAAGATCGAATAATAAAGGAATTATGCCACTTTAAATCTAATACTGCAAGTTCACTGTCTTTGAAGTTTACACCAGAACAGCTGATGCTTTAAATAATTTAGTTTTTGCCGCCTTCCCAGCGACATCTGTTGTTCACTCGTGCAAACGCAACGTTGTTTCATACATTTTTCATAAAGGAAGATCAGAACAAGCTGATTCTATACATTCTCGCAAATATGTCAGCTGAGTCTTGAATAATCTATCAACAGGAGAGATAACTTGTGTGGAATGGCGCCCTGGCTGGCACAGGTAGAAATTTATTATAATGGATTTTCTGACCGGAATGGCACCTCATTTTCCAAGATATATCTTATTCATGGTTTGGGATATCATGGCTTGCGTTTTTCGACTTTGATATACTTCGTGTCATACGTTTGTGAAAGCTACGTATAATAGAATAGAATAGAATAGAATAGAATAGAATAGAATAGAATGGTTTTTGTTATTCAGCAGTTTTCATCAGATAAAGTAAGTGGCTGAAAGTATATTAAATGTTTTATTTTGAATTTTCATAAATTCTTAATGCAACCATAGCATATGCTTATTAAATAGGTACGATGCAATGCCGCAAAGTGATAATTGAATAAAACTAAGTAATGATTTCCATTATATTTATCTCTTAATATTTACGTATAGGTATCGAGAGAAATTTGAACAAAGAAGTATTTTCAAGGATACCCGAGTATTTTCGTCGAAACTAAACAGCAATACATAGCCTGCTCTTTGAGTAACGGAAACCTGTCTATTAGATTAAGGTTATTGGGTTAAACAATCAGGCTTTCGTGACCTCTGTGATAAAGTTTCCTTTTTCCAGTCTAACTAAATTATTCTGGTTCATATCACAGCGACTTTTCTTTGTTATAACCCTAATTGGTATGTATCGTGATGCTATCTTGGTAATGACTTGATTATTCATTTATATTTATTTACATTTCGGCTATTTTGCTCTACGGTTAAGTTAAGTTAAGTAAGTTTAAGTAGAGGTAAATTATCAATTTATTATGAAAAAATATTGTTACTGATATGCTCTTCAATGAAATATACAAAAGAGCATGCTTCGATGGTTTGGACATGTTATGCGAAAGAATGATAGCAGATTGACAAAAGGAATATATATGAGTGAAGTGGAAGGGCGGTTACGTAGGGGCCGGCCTAATAAGACATATAACAGTCAGATAGACACAATATTGAAAAAAGGTGACGTTAGGTGTACCTATAACCGCCGAGAGTGTATGAGAAGATGTATGAATGTCAATGTAGCGAAAGTGGTCTGTCAGGATCGGGACAAATGGGGATCCGTGATCTCTGCCTACCCATCTACATCAAATCAGGAACCCCTCTACGAATCAAGCGTGATGTGTATGTATGTATGAAATATACAATTTATTACCACTAGGTTTGAAACGTTTATTTCTCAACTATTAACTCATATTCATAGTGTTGCTATAACAAAATCTCTTTAAGATGCTAGTTAGAATCGGAACTGCGGACTAACTTTTGATTCCCACATAACTTTCATTTGCTTGGCTGTTTTACAAGGAACCTCATAGTCGAGATTTACGACAGTCATTTTTACGTTACAAAGGTTCATTTTGCATGCATAACTTAGCGGAGACTCATTTTTATTTCAGTCCCGGGAGTTAGATTTTATAGTTTATTCAAGGATGCTCCAAAGGTATATTTCAGTTTGTGAGATTTGTAACTTGTAGTCTGTTACATGGAGTTATGAGAAGATACATTGTAATATTGTACTGAATTTTATGATCTTAGTATATATCAAAATATAAACATACTTAAGTATACTTGTTGGATATTTGAACCGTTATTGTACAAATACAAAGTCATACATAAACTTATGTTGGACTGAAATAAAATATCTTTATACAAAACAAGAGCAAGCTCGAGCTGCGAAGGATGTTGTTCTAACCACCTGCTAACAGGTAAACATGGGAAAAACAAACGAAGAATGCACGCGAACTACACACGGTTGAGATGGAAAAGCATATTTATTATTCTTTTTATTTCATCCCAAGGAATTGAAGTAGGAAACCTAAGACAGTAAATTCGTGAATAAATTGGTATGAGATGTTCACAGGTGTACAGTGTGTCGTGTACATAATATAGATTTTTATGCTAAATACAAAAACATCTGAACTTGCTACTACAATTTTGTGCTGAAGTTTTGTAATATAGCTTGATAATGAAATACTTATATAGAAAGAGTAAATCAATTTTATAACAATGTCTTAACTGACACAAAACTCTTCAGCTTAGCTTAGTTTAATATATTTGAATTACTTAATAAAGCACCCCAATTACTCTACCTAGATAGCTGCAAGGACATCCTTATCAGCCATCTATGTTATTTTTTGTTCAATTATTCGAGATCATTATTATTTTGTACAGTCTAGATGATAACAAACACTTCCAAGAACATTTTCTTACAATCACCATACTAGAACTTAGTGAAACAAATGACCCTGCAGCACATTACGTTCTCCAGTGCATCCACATAAGAGTGATTCCTACTCTAGTCACGATTTGGATCACCAAGTGAACGACACGCTTGAGTGCTGGATCGTGACCTAACCCCAGTCTGAGCTGAAAAAATGATTTCCAAACGCTTCACTATAATGTTTTCATAGAAACGAATGTTTATATTCATAACGTTCTTATTTTTAGCTAGTTCAAGCAGGGAAAGTCTCTCTATAGTTTGTACTATGACTGCTAACATACCGGCGATAGTGAAAAGTTGTATTATTGTGTCGTATTATTGGTAAACGTTTAAGACAAACGCGTTTACGACCATTAACCCTTGTGGGGTAGTCAGAAGCTCAGGTGTCCATTTCCGCAATTGCGAAGGTAGTCATTATATGGCTACTCGAACCCACTTGTTGACCAGATAGTACTCAATGTGACAGGTGGTAAGCCTTGTTGCCAGTTACAAGCACTAACTATTACTTGTTTGGGGAACAGGTAGGTTTTCTCACGATGTTTTCCCTCACTGTAGTATGAGTAAATGTTTATTTTTGAAATTCGCAGAATTTTTTTAGAATATCGTGTAAAGTCTTCTGTAGGTTAATGAAAATGCTGAAGTATAAGCGAAACATACATAAATAGTCATTGAAAACTAGGCTGCGATATAATCACTCGAGACGTAAATTTATAAATGACAAAAAAACTAATATTACGAACAGTTTTGAAAAGAATACATTTCTAGCTTAACTAGACTCAATAATAACGAAGAATCTACTGACCCTAGTCCTTAATCAGCGCTTACAGCAAGTTGTACAAACATGCAAGGGAATGCGGCATACTTGTTTCAATATTCTATCGCTTACAATACAATCCAGATATTGTAATTCCGCCGTCGAACTGAATTTGTTTACCAAGTTCTGCCTATGAAATATTCATTGCATATTTTATAATGCAATTCGTTTTTACGGTTTCAAGTTTGACGAACTTTGGTGAAGTTTCCGCAGGCTTCGTTCTAATCTGTCAAAGCAGGTGTACACAAGCCCCTGTGTATCTTGTAAGTAGGTACTTAGGTTAAGTAATACCTTAGTGCTGAAACGGTGGTTTTGTCAGGCTTGAGACTCTGGAATTTGGGAATGTTCTAGCACAGCTAGAATACATAGATTTATGTACCTTCACGTTTAATTAGTTCAGTTATTAGTAAAGTAATTAATGTAGATTATTTTATGTATATTCATTGCTTTAAAAAAACACACTAATATAATAAAAAAGTGAAAATGACATGTCATTTAAAGTTACGAAAAGAAAAAGGAATAAATGAAATTTCCTTAATGATAAACTTGCCGGTAATAAAACTATATCTATTATATTCTAACTAGTTATTATATGTTTCGTATATTCTGCCCATTAAAATTTATTTTGTACTTAAAGGTAATTGAAAGAGATGAAGAAACATTCGTAGTTCTGACCATGGCTACTTAACAGCCGAAACGTCGGGTTAATGTAATTTTACTTTTGTATAAACTTACGTATAATTATTAGATAAGTATTTATATTACACGAGTATTAATATATACTATAACGAATTTGTATGCATTGCGATTATTACATATAACAAAACACCTGCATTTACCTGTATTCCAAAGTGGGCTTTTACACGTAAACCAATTCCTGAAATATTGGCTGCAACTAGCAAGGCACGACTATACAGCCTGAGTCCATTCCCACAGAGATTATCGACGTGATACGTACTCGTATGTATTTTATCTTCTCCTGAATGACGTCAAGAGAATCCGACGTTCCATAGTCACGTTTACGCGCTAATTCGGTTTGATTGTCACGTTCGTTGGGATAACGTAAATAAGGTGCTTATGCTAATGAAGTCGGGGTGAACCAAAGGTTGCGCTTCAGTTCACAGGGGAGATATAACACGTACTCCAATTAAAAGGCAGCGTGAGCAATCCAAATTTAATGTGAAAACTCACTTGAGAAAAATAATTTAATGGAAAATGTACACTTGACGGAAATTATTCTTTGCAGGCTAGTTGGAGGTTCTGTTCATTATTATGATTAATTAGACCACTTTAAGAAAAAGTATCAAGTATTTAAGTATCTGAGAATAATCTTGATCATTTCAGGAAGTTATTTGTTGTATGTTATTTTTACTTATTTGTTTGTATGTTTATATAAAGATTATCAATCCTTTCAGAGGTTATGGATTATGTTCTAATGTTTCCCTTCAATCTCATTGTTCAAACATAGATTTATTCGATTCTTTCAATAATAAATATTCAAGAATTTGTTCACGCTTCAACTGAAAAGATTATGTTAAACATAAAGAATAATGTAGATATTTTTCATAACAGTAACTACATTATTTACGCAGGAATATTTCAAATGAACCCGGATACATATTCCATCCCTATAACTATTCAAGAGAGCCTAGGCTTGGATTTCACCGGAAATGACGTCTGCCGGACCGAGAGTATCCGTCTGCGTCACTTCCGTTGCACATTTCTGCCAAACAGACTCCAATAGCCCTTTGGTGAGTGACACTTGGTTAATACTAGCCTGCGGTGCCTGGGGCAAGGTTTCGATAAGTTTTTATATATTTTACATTTACTTATTGCTGGTTATATAATTTACTTTTGGTACGTAATAATGATAATAATATATATGGACATTGTTACACCAATTGAACTAGCCCCTTGCTAAGTTAATTATGTCAACGTATATTTAAGGAATATATACTTATTATATATAGATAAATACATATATAATCAACAACCAGACTGGAAAGCAGAAGAAAAGTGTTTCATGTTTAATGAACCGTATTAATATGGTCGCCATAGTATAACTAATTATAGTGAGTACGTATTTGATGTATATCAAGATTCGTATATCTTTCTCATTTGTGGGAATACTGAGTTATATTATATGAATATGGCTGTAGGAAACTCATTCAAACGACAGAGTTAGATTTACATAAAGAATCGATGAGTAAATTTAAACCTTTGGATCCATACATCACATTCACAATCGCTGGATGAGAAACATTCGACTCCAAATACATATTGTGCTTACATGCTCTTTGATGTAATAACAATAATAGTGGCAACTTTAAATATTGTTGCCACTGCTGAATTTTCAGTGCTATATCACATTTCCCACACTAATATTTTTTATGTAAATATTAACCTTGTAGTACTCGTACAATATTTCTAAAAATTCAAATCGAGCATAGTTATATTATTCCTAAAAGCAGAATGTCACCCAACACGAATTATATTGTATATTTATTCACTAATGCTGTTTTATTAGCTTACTTCTATTCGAATTCATATTCGTAATCAAGATAAATTATTGATTCCGTTTTTTTTTTCAGCAAAAGTAAAATAAAATATTTCTCTATTTTTCTTTCATTAGAACCGTAACATGAGCATTAAATACTTGAGTGAACTACTAAACCCTCAACCTTTGGCATGTCTCTCTCAAAGTTTCCAAAAGAAGAAAGTTTCGTTGAAATCCTCACGAAATGAGTACTTCTTTGAATTCACATTTTGTATTAAATACTTGTGACTTAAATCTTTTCAGTGTCACGTGTTCTGAAAACCGAAATTCTTGGCAGTTTTCGCCCTAGCTCACCTTAAGTAATATGTTCGTAGAAATATTTATTTATACTTTGTTCGAAGTATTACTAATGTCGAAGATTCAAAAGTGGTTCGTTAGTGTCGGAAAATTGTACATTCGTGATATCAGGCTTCCTAAAGGACTACATGCATCTGTTGTATACATAACTTTGTAAGTACGTAATACGTGTATTAGATACTCCTTTTGAGTTTCGTAGTTAAAAGAAATGTCAAATTTCTTTACCTAAACATAACATAAATGTAAATAGCTTCTTATGCGATAAATTGACCATATATCTTGAACGGTTTAAAACTGCGTTACGATCATTATTATAACTCCATTTTCCCACGATAAGACACACGTGTGTTCAATCAGTGAACATATATACACGTACAATACTAAGGAAAAATCTCTCAAGCCTCGCTCTAAAAAAAGAAACTTACATTTCTTTGACAACAAAAGTATTTCAGCCTCCCACTTTCTAATGGAAATGAAATGTTACTTATGACTTATGACGCATTTTACGTCACGCACCCTAACAATGGCGTAATCTTTTTAAGTGGCCTCTTAAACCAGTTGCCACTCAAGTCACGAACCGGATCGCTGGATGGATTACCAACACAAGGGCTGAATCGTGATTTACCAAGTCTTTCGTGAAAAAACCTAATTTAGCTTCGTTTTATGAATGTCCGCTTTCTGTCAACAGTTAACCAATTCACATTTTTCTGTGTCAGTTAATACCGCGATTTGGCTTGGGTTTGTGAGCTTAAATTTCATGAGTAATTTTAGATATCCTATTAGTCTTAGCACCTTTTTAAATACATACACATCACGCCTGATTCCCTATAGAGGGGTAGGAACATCATCATGGAACCCCATTTGTCCCGATCCTGACAGACCACTTTCACTTCATTGACAATCAATTCTTTTTAAATACGCATGTAATATTAGAATTTTTATGCACAACAGCATTATATTAAACGAATACACATGAAATAAAACAACCATTCCACTGAATTGACTATCCCAACATACCTAATCCAAAGCAAAACTATTTGCGACAATGACATGCCTTGCTGGAGCCATTCAAACGGCTTCCGACTAAATTTAAGTTCAGGAATAACTGTCTGCACCAATCGAAACTTTGACAATTATTTAACTTTTACGGTTATGAAGGGATTCCGCGGAAAATTGTCTGGTTTCGGTTATAATTTGAAAGGTAACCAGGTAATGTTTAAGGAGTGAAATGTTCCATCTATTTAAAGTACATGTATTATGGAAACTAGGTTTACTCATAACTCTATAAAGGTCATTGGATAAGAAGGTATATTACGTTATGGTTTTATTTTGAATTTTAGTATTTAAATGCTTAAGGTTTACAATACCTACTAATAGACATATAAATACCACAAACACACAAACTCCAACTGTCTTAAATCTATAACAACGACGTAGATAAAAAGATAAATTTATTAATTGATTTGGAGAATATATTTTACTGACATAAGAACAGTTAGATAAACAAACAAAATAAAACTAAATATATATACAACTTTAACATAAAGAAAAACTTAAATCTAACAAAAAGTAAATATTTACACATTGCCACTAGTGTCCCGAATTTAGCACCCAGAAGCTAAAGCCCCCAGCACACTAGCAGCGTTGCCCTGCTGGATAGCCAATATAGTAATTAGTTTTACCTGTACTCAAGCATTAAATATTGCCCACGAACAATCAAGAAGAAGTTCCTTAAATACCTAGTTCGGTAACTTGGATCAGCATATCTTTTCCTTATTCTGTGTTATGAACTGTTTAGTATTCAAGAACCAGTCGGAAGTAAGATCGAAGAAGCAAAACTTTGTGGGGTGTGCGGTTAATTATGATAGTTAGCAACAGCTCTTCTGCACTTGATTTTTCCTTATTTCATTAATTTCTCCGAAGAAAATATCAGAGGTAAGTATTTGATCTTAGTAGAGTAGAAATATTACTAGAGGTCCTAGTTTGGAATCTCGGCTCTGGCATGTACCAATAATGAAATTTCAAATTGTTTTTTTATTTACGTCCTAGTGAATTAACAGTCGCTAACGGTGCAGTGAGAGAAAACATCGTGAGGAAACCTGTCTATCCTTTGGTAGAGGTAATAGCCAGTGCCTTTATACGGCACTGTATATCACGTTGGGTGCTTATACCTAACATGCCATCGAAATTTGGCAGATGAGCATTCAAGCTTCTAACTAACCCCAACAAAATTTTTAGAGCGAATTATAGAGCTAATGGTGATCATATAAAATTGTGATACCTATTACTCAACGTCTGAATCTGAATACAACAAACACAAGAGTTTTTTTCATATTTGTATTGAAATTGAATAATCTTTAATATTCTGGTCCAACCTATACGTTAATGCATAAATAATGTATTCAACAAGTAAACAAGCAATGACCTCGGCCATCTCGTGCCAAAATGGCTTTCTTCAGATTGTCTCCTAAGAGAGCACTTTAAAACACATTAAGATAAAATGCTAATTTATTCATTGATGAGAAAAAAACGGACGGCTCCCTCTCAGGGTTTCAATTTTGCATTGGATGCTCACTGGAGATTGCTTTGGAAAATATATTGGCTGATGGAAAAATAATGGCTTCTATAATATTGGTTTCCATTGAAATGGACTAGGTTTATGAGCAGTTCATTTAATTGGAACGCTACATAAAAAGTTAAAAGTACGGGGAAAAGTTGTTTGTTTTATTATGTAGTTTGGAAAGGGAACAATATATACAGCAGTTACTGATATTTTAAATATAATAAAATGTATTAACTATACATAAACTAATATCCACATTTCACCAAGCCAATAAATCAACTCAAACGTGACAGGTAAAGGTCACGTGGTTGCCATTAGCAGTTTTTTCATGAAGTTTTCCTTAATCGTAAAAATGCGTATTTATTGAAAAAGTTCACTTTGAGAAATGTTGCTTGGAAAAATCTACCCGGTAAGCTGCAATAGGCATTGAGAGACTAGTAGCCAATAAAATATATTCAGTGAAGAGCTAGCAATCATTTCCATATTAATGACATCACGACCCCCAGATTAATGCTTAATGTGACCACGTTTATATATATATATATATATATATATATATATATATATATTCGCAATGTCTGTCAACTTAGAAAAAGTATTAAATTACACGTTGGCACGAAACAGGCAAGATACGCTCGTAGAACTAATATCGCTTTCCATCTTTCTGGAGTGTTTGAAACGTCGCGTCTACCAGGTCTTAATGCCTATCAATTTCCAGCACCTAATTTGACGGGAAGAATTCAATCTGTTCGGAGGAAACTTGGAGGGGCACATATGGAGATACGTCGGTTTAATCTGATCTTTTTACGCGATAACGAGTTTGGATTCGCGAGAAGTTTAATAGAACTCGTACGTTATTGATCCGTGATTCGAAAGTTTGAGATTGGTTTTATGTGCTTCAGTTTATTTCGTATTTAGACTTCTAGGTTCGCTAATAAAATTTCTAATAAAAATAGTCGTGGAATGGTAAAAATAGTTTAATCCTATTTTAATGCACTATTCATTCTTCTTAAGGCGGGTGTGCGTAGTGTGAAGAAAAGAATAGCATGCTTGAGAAGGTAATAGATATGAGTGAAGAAAGAGAGATTTGTCAGGATACTTCCAGGTGGCCATCGATAATCTCTTCCTATCCCGTTGGGGACGAAGAGGCGTAATTTTATGTTTGTATGTATCATACTACATTCTGTAGAGGCGAAAATATATGTATGTATCACACTAGTTTCCTTCATAAAACGACCATGGTCACTATGGAAGATATACGGCTAAAACGCATATGTGTAAGTCTAATCTATTACTATATCGGTTACAAATTCAAGTGGTATTTATTGTGCTAAGATCAGAGCCATGTTAAGTTAGGTGTTTACAATGACATAGTGTTCAAACATCAATAATACAATGCTGTTGACATTGATTAATTCACGTCCTTCCTGAATGCGTTGAGATAAGTACCTTTCTAAGTACAAATGTTCGAATAGACATTACGTTGTATATAAATAGAATGTTATTGAATAATTATGCTGTGTAGTGTTAAATTGGTATAAATATAGCCGTTTGCGATTTTTGCCTTGATGAGAATCTAAAACCTTATTGTCGATGATTCCTAAGTATACTGAGTCTACAATTGGTTTTTTCGATTTTTTGTGTATTGTAAATAATTAAATACAACTCTTCATTTCTGTAAAATTAAAACGACATTATTACTTTTAATAATTTAAAACAGAACGTTTTTCCCTTATTACCGCTCTCCTGTAAATTTATCAAAAGTACAATTGACTCCATATACTTAAGAGGCATCGTTATGTTCTGTTGTACTATACAAATAGAAAAGGCAAATCTAGTCTCATCATTTAAACTTTTATTTATTAAACTAGCAAAAACCACTAACTATAAAACAAGCACACCTCGAATGTCCAAAAACCCTCGTAGGACCATCATTTCTGGATCACTTTAACTATTACTAGAGGCTTAATATATTGCCTTTTGGAATTTATACCAGTCCGTTGGCTCCAGCACTCGACGGCCATCCGTCTGGCGATCCACTCCGTGACCAGACTTGGGAACAGCCCTAATGCCAACTGAAATGGATTATGGCATTCTTTGGATTTGTGCGCGAAACGTGTCGGGACAAGCATGCGGTAAATAAATAAACTTGTATGTTCTTTTCAATTCAAATGTTTTCCGTGGGATGTAACGTGGTGGTATGTTACATTTCGTTTAAGGGATGAAATATGATGTCTAGGTGAAGAGATAATATGGAGTGACCTTCGTCGCATTAGTAGACTATTTCTTGATAACTGAAAACCACATCAGCATCCACCATAACTTAATTGCTTTTTCTCAGACAAATATGTTAAGATTAAACTAAATATATTTTACTAAGTTTTAGGATTCAAACTGGCATTGGTACTATCAGTACGTAGATATAGTCACGGTGAAGGTAATAATAAGAAATTATCTCCGAGATTCTCTAGCAACACTTTCATGAGATGAGTATACGTATGCTAATTTGTTTGTTTTTCATGACTCATTCCATCTCGACTCTAAATATTAATATAAAAGTAGTTACTTTTTATAACATATCCAGTTCTGTATAACTAACCTCTGCCTTGATTCTCGTTCACCTATACTATAGAGTGACCGCCCAAATCCCTTAGTCACATTCACGTGATTTATGTTCCGCGTGTACCCAAGAATCCTGCTTTATTAATAACTGTAATAAAACCAGCGTTTAGGTCCAGAAGCTAATCGCTTGGATATTCTATTATGGAATTATGGTAGTTATGAGTAGGTATATGTCAGTCTTATAACTTTTGCTAGTCTGAGAAATGCTAACTAGTAGCCGTATGTCGTAGGAAGCGACTGACGGACTAGGGGTAAATGTAATCTATTCGACGATGGGCGAGCTTGTGTCATCAATATTTTTTATGTCATCACAATCTAAATATTCATGCCAAAAAAATACCTACTAGATATTATTGTGTCTCCAAAGTTGAAATGTATTAGAGAAACTGCTGCGGGTTATAGCTACTAGATTAATTAAATCACCCCCCCCCCCCTAAAATTCATATTGCACCATTAAATATACAATATCACATCTAGTAAGTTTATTACATCGAAACTGAGGGAACAAAAATGTTACATAAAGCATCAGTATATATCCAGAAGGATTGGAAGCTCTTATAAAGTGCCTTGCCACCCATATCATGCCTTACTACGTACACATCAAGCCCATTTCTCTGAAGAGTCCCGATCTTAAACAACTTTCCTTTCATTGTCACTCATAAGCCTCGCCATACACACTCGGTGGTTAAAGGTACTTCTGACGTCACCCTTTTTCCATATGGCGTCTATCTGACTGTCATATACCTTCAAGACATAACAATAAGATATTAAACAATAAGAATAAAATAAACATAAAGATTATACTTTCCGTCCACGTCGAAATTTCCTAGCTCTCCAGATAATCAGACAGTAAACATGCCAGACATATTCACTTTGAGTCGTCTCATACTTCATTATTAAGATAAATGAAAACAGTCAGGTCAAAGCCTAAACGAGATAACATGCGTTACCTCAAACGTTTCATGAGGGAACAGGGTGTATCTATATTAATTTCACCTTCAACTTACTGAGCAGGTATTGTTTGACGAAGACGAATACATTCACGTCTAGTAACCCATGTGAGGTAGTCAGAGATTTGCGTATCCATCTCCGCGATTGGGGAGGGAGTAATTCTATGACTACCTCAAACGCAATTGCAATATAGGTAGGTTACCTAACGATGTTTGCCTTACATAACTTTAGTTATTGATTGCTAGGTATTCATAGGAATTTCACATCTATAATATTATATATTTATTACTTAACCAATTCTACAACTGTAATCAACTTGCGATTATGAAAGTTTTTTATACCCTTAACATGCTGATTTTAACATAAAAATAGACATATTGCTTTGAACGCCATACTTTAATACTCGTAGCTCGTTATATCTGAGTGAATTCCGTAGCACGAACTTCTACGGTTTGGTTTTATAACTATATTAGCGTTTTATAAATTACTGGAAGTATCTTTGTTAAGGTTTTCTTATCTGTGTGGTACAAGAGTTTTATAATTATAACTAAGCAGTATCAACGTAATTTAAAATAATAATGAACCAAATTAATTAACAATTACTCAAACACATAAATGTATTTTAATTGCTTTCGACGTCTCACTCTGTATAAGCCCTTTACTTAATACTTGGCGTGGAGTAGAGTGAATTCCACCTTGGGTGGAATGTTATATAAAATGTAAATGGGTATTTTAGTAGATCTACAGGCGGCTTACGTATGCCGCACTAATATGGAGTAAAGTAATTAAGAATAAGCTTGGATTTCATCATTAACATCGTAAAGTTATTTGATTGAAAATGTTATGAGAATATAATCTGTATATGAAGTTATGTTTTGATAATTTGGCTACAGAAACCTTTACACTTTAAGTACGTTAATCTTTTGTTAAATTTGCACTTATTTCTGAACGAATATAGTTTGTTTTGAAACTCGATGCTTACGTCACGCGATCAGGCGACTTTTTGTTAGCTAATAGGAAACGAGTAGCGAGTGGCATGATTTAACCTACCAATGAGAGAGCCGGGGCGATATTGTGCCTAGAGTGGGGTCGGGATGCTAGGTTGGAGGATTTTCACCGGACTGGAGACATTGAATTTGTGAAGGCGAAGTCGGAGGGTCCTCTCGACCATTATAGTGTCGCGAACCTACTGCTCTAAGTAAATGTACTCTGAAAGTAAATTAATTTAATCTCCAAGTTAATAATTTTGTGAATAAACTGTTAAACTATACAGTGTTTCTTTGTGCTTGCAAATACCTACAATGCCGCCCACGGATCCTAAAGATCAACATCTTGTTGATCATAGTTCTTCGACATATTAATCTAGTACTTTGGAGAGAAAAAAAACATTTTTGTATAGCTTTTGAATTTTTAAAAACTTTCGTGAAAAGTGTTACGTTCTTTTACAACCTGACGAAATAAATAAAGCTGGTGATAAAAGGATAAATTGAATAAAAGGCTCTTCCCCATTATTACGCATAAGCAGTAAAAATGCGACTCCATAAATCACGTTGATTTCGGGTTGGCCATTAAACGCAGCAGGAATGTGCGTGACGAATGTAAAAATTTTATCCCCATACATATAGGTACGTACTTAGTGCTTAAACGAGATTATATAAGATTATATTAGTGAATAAAATGTGGGGCAATAAGTAGATCTAGATTCTTGTATTTGATATAATATTACATATAAACTCTCTTTGCTAGCCACCAGTTTTCACTTATACAACCTTCCATAAACTCAATTATTCAGTGGAACGTGAGTTGCATAACAATTTAATCGAATTTATTTTGATAGCATGCAAAATTCGATGCTGGACTACTTATTCATAGTTATTGTAGATTATCTACTCTTCATGACTATGTGAATCAAAATATAAATGACATTTAAAAGGCGCCTGAAATACGAGTAGAATACGGGACAGTTCTAAAGGTATAATAAGCTAATTATGTGAGAAAAATACTTGTGATAATAATCTTGATTTTTCCCAGACAGCATTTACAAACTATCAGTAACCTGTTATAAAGAACTCCAAAACTCCCTCATCCTTCATATTTATACCATTATTATACTCTCATTATCATACATTAAAAGTCTAGTCCACTGATCTCAATACCTATACATTAAAAAAACGTATAGCATATGTTATAGGTACAGCACACAAAAACACTAACTTTACAAATACTGTCTATGTAAACTATTTTCACGTAACAGCAGGCTAAAATAATAGCAGGCAATAAATTCATCATAAATAGCGCGATACGGGCACAATTGTTTCGCGTTATATTTTGCAATCTGTGGCTGAATGGAGCTGATAGTGACATTACCGGTGTCATATCCAATGCTCGTGTGGTTAATATTCAGCTTACGTCACACGTTGCCTTTAATTCCGGGAAGCGGGTAACAAATATTATTTTTTAAATACGATTCGATAATTAATGAATTTTTGCACTTGTACAAATGTGTTGTCGTTATTTAAAACTGTTATAATATACTCGTAACAACTACAACGGTTAATAATTTGGCTAATCAACAATTTAGATTAGAGTTTATTTTATAACTAATAATTATTTGAATATTTTAAAACAGATTTCAAATTATTTGTAAGACAGAACAAACATCAGGTCCTTAAGTTAACCCTGTACTATTTATTTGCGACCAAAGCTTCAGGGTTATTATACGATTACTAAGACAAACTTAGCAAAAAGATAAGGTATCTATCTACCTATATAATCAATTGAAATCAATATATATATACACACTGTACACTGTACTACCAACTGACTTCTAACTACTACCTTTTCTACTACCCCTTCTAGTCCCGTTTTTTTAATACCACATCAAAAGAGCGCTTCAAAGAGCGAGACAACAAGCCCATACGCCATTACATAAGTAGTGGCACACGAGTTCAACGGAAATGTCTGTATCGTAGCAAAAAGCGCTGGCTTGGTTCCAAATGGCTCGTACGAACCCACTCTGGTCGCAACTTCGCCTCAACAAAGATATTTCATTGGCAAGTGGTAAAGGCTTATTGTTTTCGTCGGCTAGTTGCTGTAATTACTAGTACTTGGGAGTTGTACTGCAACTTTCGTTGGTAGTTTGGTGATAGATTATTGGGTATGTAGAATATTGAGGGGCCTTTGATCGGTACGGACCAGGTCGTTGTGTTTTGAATATTACTCGGCTTATCACGAAAGCTTATGGCAAATACAGACTCATTTGTTGGTAAATAGTTAGCAACTAATTTCCTGTACTTTCGACTATATCTTAATTTTAAATGTTATTATTTAAATAGTTTTAGTTATCGAAAGTTATTTTATAAAATCTAATATAAGTAATTAAATAAACTTATACTATACTTTCACGTACTAATTATACATGATTTGAACGGAATCATGCAGACTGTAGTATTGAAATCCTATGCCCTAACCCTCGAACTTCATTTGTTCATTCCTCCAGTTTTTATTCAAATAAATTTAACACTTTTTCCATTTGGGTTCGCTTGTTCGTCCCGTGTTATGCGTGTTTAGCCGCGTAAATAAATAAGGATTTTACGTTTGAAAAATGACTTCCATTTTTAGATGTGTCAGTCTTGTTGAGAAGGAAAACTCAAGTTTGGACATTTCTGTCATAGACATTTTAACTAACGAGGGCTTGTGGATTTTCTTTCTTCACGAGGAAAAAGTTTTCGCGTAGGTTTGTATATACGTAGTTAAATGTATGTATAGATATCTAAATACTACGGTGTATAAATAAGTAATAAATAATATTACGGTGAGGGAAAACATCGTGAGGAAACCTACCTGTTCGTCGAACAGGTAATAGTTAGTGCTTGTAAATGGCAACATGGCTTACCACCTGTCATATTAAGTACTACCGACTATCTGGTCAACACGTGGATTCGAGGTTTCCAAAGAATTACTACCTTCGCAATTACGGAGATGGAAACCTGAACTTCTGACTACCCCGCAAGAGTTAATGGTCGTGAATGCGTTTGTTTTTTTGTTTTGTTATATCTAAATATCGTTTCTCCAAATGTTTTGAACTAAACACATATGTAGGTAGCTTAACTATTTGTGATCCTTCAAACTACCTCAAAAGGATGCGTTTTAATCCATATGAATAGATATAATTATATGCGCTGAATTAAGGCTAATCAAACCATTTCTATATTTTCATAGATTCATTTGCCTTTTGATTTAAATTAAAATCCTTTCATAACCTAGCTGATATTGAGACCAGAAATCATAAAAACTTTCCATTCAGAGCTTAAGTGGAGTCGGGTAACAAATGCCGCTCTCCGTCTTACTTGTAGAAATTAATTACTTAAAGCCAGGATCATATTATCCCACTAGCACCCTAGAAAGTAGTTCCGTGCTAATTGAGTCTCATCTCAGAGTTTCTCCTAGTTCCTGACCTATATTTGAAGAAAATGAAAAAGTTCAACAATTGAATTGAATTGTGCCATTGACGTTATATTGTAGATTGAAACTACCATGATTTGTAGCTGTTTATTTCTTGGCAATTGGAGTTTATTAAACTAAACTTATTATTAGTTTACATGTTTGTCGCGAATTACCCTGTACATTGATTACCTGACCAAATGAAATAACCAATATTGTATTAACATGATTTCCAGAACTAAATGAATAATCTACAATGGATTATCGGGAATTGAAAACAATAGGCTAAAGGTCATTGTCATTTAATGCTATGACATTGATATGAAAATTCTTCGCATGCTATTAAGGGTATTGTTCGCGGAAATGAGCGAAACGAGTGTTTTCATTTTTCAGTTTAAACCTATTTAGAACTTACTGACACCTATCATACTTTCAAGGTAGCATAATGAAAGACTGAAATTGATGACTGAAGTAGTTTCAAGAGTTAAATATCAATAAATACGTAAATATGAACGCATAAAGTTGATAAAAAATCAGAAAAATGGCGCAAACAGGGTTTTGTATTTTTTCGTTTATTTTGTCACGGAGTAAGATCTGAAATCAAAATATACAATAATGGGTTCTCTAAATACTAAATAATTTGACTAAAAACATAATAGGTCCTGTTTTATTCATAATACTGCAGTTTTCGTAAGTATAAAACGCCCAATTTTGGACCGCCGTCTTTTTCATACATTTTTATATGGACAGTGTACGCGTGCGCCGCGAGTCGCTAGTTTCAATAGATCGCGAACAGTCTTTGGCGAATGCCAGCGTGAGAGCACGTCCATTTTGTTGGCGATGACAGCTAAACCGCTAGATAATCACACGAGATCAGTTATTTCTTAGTTCAATAAGTGAAATTTGGAAAACAATGTGTAATCACTTTGGTGTTTGAGGTTATTGCTTATTATATTACAAGCGATTTTTTTCCTTCGAAGTGAACTGCTAAAGTTGATTTATTCTACATGTATATTTTAAGAAATATTTTACTTGATGCGACGCCATATTTGATATAAATTTATTCTTGCGTCATTTATGCCTATGACAGGTACATATCAGACATGATATGAAAAAATCATGATAATGAATGTAAATAATTTTGATTTACCGCTTGATGTTTCGGATATTATGACAAGAAGTTGTGAATACATACATGATACATTCTGACATCACTTCAGCTTTCTTCACAGTAGGTAGGCAGCTATTAGTGAACCCCAGGATAGGTTATTTATGCTAAATATATATGCACACACACACATTTACATAATTATATATATATACATAACTATATATTATGCATTACGACCGTGACCGAATTCAGGGTAGTCAGAGGTTAAGTATGCATTTGTGATGCTCGAAATTATAAATATACATTTGGGATGCTCTTTGGCAACTTGAATTTGAGTATTTGGCGAACTGCAGAATAGGTTATACCGGTGCCGGACAGATATACGGAAAGAACGGGAGTTGGTTAGATTTCGATTTTTTTACGACTCAGACTCATCTCTCTCAAGAAGGGTAGACCGCGGAGCAATTTTTTAGAGACAAATTGCTATCGAAAACCGAATTCGGTCACTAGGCTCTCATAACGGAGTTGGAGGTCGCACCAAAAAAAACATATTTATTATACATATCCTGCTGCCCAAAATTTTGATTAGTAGTCTGTAGGTATTTGTTTGCCTCGTCAAACTTTACGCATAAATCGAAGAAATTATATTTTTCGAAGTTCTTTTCCAGCTCAAAACCATACGAAAATACAAGCGCAGTACTAGGCTCACAGACTCCTACAGGAGGTCGGGTTAGAGTACTCACTCAGGTACGTTCAAATACACTATTTCTTATTGTTACTATAAAATTACAATTATTTACCACAAGTGATTAATTATTTAAATATTGATTACTTTTATATATTTATGACTACAATGTTTTTAATATATATTAATAAATAATAAGTTGTTGAATAACCTGTTTATAATTTATTAGTGATTGTTTCGTTTACAATTCAATTGATACACGGAACGTGCATCCGCCATGACAGTAAAGTTTGTTATGATTTTGTTATATCAAGTTTGATGTGATTTATTTCAATGTTTTTGAAACTATCGTAGTGTGGAACCTGTTTATATCGCAAACATAAATAACATTACATAAAATATCCCCTATTATCCCGCCGCATTGCTTTGTGAATCGATATTTATAGAAAAATGGTTCGTCACTCATAGCATAAGAATTTACAAATGAAATAACAACAATTTATCTGCAAGAAATCTAATTCATCATACTGATTTGATATTCACTTATATTAGCTTTGATTTTAACTTATTTTAGATATAAACAGAAAGGTAACCTCAAAAGTATTTATCCCAGAGATATACAAGGGGCTGCAGTTGTTTTACATGGACTTGTTTCTATAACAAAACATCGATTTTGTTTTAGAATAAGGTGGTAGGTATCTGTGAGAACATAGTAAACTAACTTGACGCATACTGTTTAGAAATGATATCAAATGTATTCATAGTATTTAAAACAAACCGCTATAAAGAATGATTTGATGTGTTATAATATAAAGTACTAAATGTTATGTAAATCCTCTAAGTTAACAAATAAAAACTAAAACATGTAAGAAATTCTAGATTCCCAAACAGATTTCTCTTGAGTCTAACAAACCACTTTTACACAACCAATTATTAGTTTGTTTTATATGTCAAAACGTAAAAGTAGCTATTATAGCATTCTTATATCCAAGGTATTGCTTTTAATTATTACGATTTATTATTATTATTTTACAGCAGCTGAAACGTAAAACGTAAAAAAATAGCTGACAGTTACAGTTTCTGAGAGCTAATAATCATCTTACCACTTTCATACGCCAGACTGTTACTATATCAAATTAACAAATAATAAAGTAGGTAGGTACGCTTTGTCAGGTCAGGTGTATGTGTTTTGAGTATGCCGAGAATACACATCATCGTGACAAAATGCTTATAATTAAATCGTAGTAACTAAAGTAACTGAAAACTATCTACGAGTGCGCGGGATCTCTGTTTATAGTTTTATAATTCTGAATAGGTACAAAATACTGTGCTCACATTACGTCGCTGCCGCCGATCTCGATTGATATGGCTACGTCGCGTCGTGTCGTTACCCGACAGACGAATACAAAAAACCTATATACAAAATATGCATTCACATCCCTTTCGGGGTAGTCAGATGTAAAGTCGAATCCCAATCATTACCTGATTATCAATAGCCAATAGATGATTTACTAAGTCCTTACATAACCAAACCAAGCTCCCTCACTAAAACAACAGCACGTGAACAATTTAAATGGTCACCCATCCAATTACTTCCCACGCCTCCGTTGTGCTTAACTTCGGTGATAGAACGAGAACCAGTGTATAAATCACAACCGTAAAATCCTATTATTTACGATCACAACTACGCGATAGCGCGATTCAAATACTTACCCAATATTTCAGCAAAATCATTATTGACATTACATAACACAAACTAATAATTGACAGTATAATAGTAGTTTATCAGGATCAAAAGAAATCTGTATGGAAATCGAATCATTTACATTTTTCGTACGACAGCCCGCCTTTAAAAGTCTGCGCCCCTGGTACATATTCGTAGGCGGCGCGTCGTCATGATCAAAACTATCTGTCACGTTCGACAGAGAATATCTGCTAAGAAGTCGGTCTGGATTGTCGAATCACACAATGTTTATTTTATTCTAGATAGATAATATACGTTTTATTTATTTAATATTCTGTCCGCCCGCTAAAAACAGCACTTACTCGCACGGTACTCAGCGCCGCTGCGCTAGAAATTTCGGATTTTTGACAGTTCGTGAATTTATTTTTGGAATACAATACCCTTAATAAACAATAATAATACTACTTTGAGTAACGAGAAATTAATTACATCATAGCTGCGTTTTCAGTTTTAAATACTTATTACAAAGACAAACGCATTCACGATCATTAAACCTTGCAAGATAGTCAGAGGTTCAGGTTTTCATCTCCGCAATTGCAAAGGTAGTAATTCTATGGACACCTCGAACCCACGTGTTGAGCAGACAATCAGTACTCGATGTGACAGGTGGTAAGCAATGTCGCCATTTACAAGCACTAACTATTACCTGCTCGGGGAGCAGGTAGGTTTCCTCACGATGTTTTCCCTCACCGTATTATTCGACGCATTTCGTAAATGTATCTTTATTACGAAAATGAACATAGAAATTCATTAAACTTCATTTCCATTAGTACATGCTAAAGCGGGCTTTGAACCCTGTACCCGCTGATACAGAGTCAAGCCCCAAACAGCTGAGCTTTTATAATACTTATTATATTTACCTTGTATGTATTGTTGTACTTGATCTTTCTCTTAGTGTTGTACGAAAACTGGCATGTCTTATGTATATGAAATGATTATTATATTTACAAAAACTCTTGTGCATTTTACTCAGTTTTATTACACCGCGTCTTAATAAAATACATATTCTTCAAAGAATACAAATACTTAAAAAGTATAAACTCTTTTTATTCACTGTCTCCTTATAAAAAACATGGCGGCTTAATAAACTTCATATTCCTTAAAGCTGCATCTACAAACACTTAAAGAGCGTATACAAGGCTGCCTTGTGAGTAACAAAGGTACCAATAAAATAAAACTTGCAAATCCGGGGGCGAAACGATGCTACACTCGGCACTTGCTCGTGTTGGAATGCCAGTCGTTGTTTCTGGAGATATTTTGTACTGTAGTACATTTATAATGAGGTATATTCGTTGTATATACAAACATTTACATACATTCAGCTCTTTTAATCCCTTTTCGGGTAGATAAAACTTAAGAGACGATATTATCTTCAAGATCACTTTTTATATGGCATTTATGGCAGGTTCCTAGCCCTAAACTAGTCTCATAATTGCCTTTTAAGCTGTGAAGAACGGCAGTTAGTTAGAATTCTTTTCACGTCCCAGCACGACAATCATTGTATGTAAGTAACACGACAGATGATGTATGCATAATGATATGTATTGAAATGATAAGTCGGTTGCCATCACAATATAACATATATACGAGTATATTTGTTGCTGATTACTTACTTCATTAAACATCACTTCGATAAAGGTCACTTGCTACTTAATACATACCCATAGGCAAAGATTTGGGAGTGGATTTCGTCTCCCTAACATCCTGTACACCTACGTTTACACAAATATGTACTCTAAATGTCAATCTTCCTTATTCTGTGTCATATACAGAGCAGTTTATTAATATTTATGTTACGTACAATAATTTCAAAGAATTATAAAACAAGGTACTATTTGTTTCTACATTTAATAATAAAATTGAATATCTACATAAGTTATGATATTAAACAAATAAGCTTCATTGGATCGTGATAAATAAGCAAAGTTAAAAAACCCTGTCGTCAATAAGCAGCTAGACGATTTTCTAATAATAATTATTGGTTGTATTAAAGGCGAACATTAAAAAAACCTTTCCATATTTTCCTACAGATAAGAAATAGAAGTGAAGCGTACATACATATATAAATAAAGAACAGTATTAAGTCCTATACAAGTGCTTATAACTTATAAAATTAACCTTTCTAATTGTGTATTCAACTGACTCGCATAAAAGTCAAATTTATTTATATCACTGAAAATTATGATTCAACAATATGAAAAGCTTATTTTAGAACCGGCGTATAGTATACCATCATATTATATTGAATGCAATATTATTATATTTTCCTGTCATAATCATATTATATTGAATACAATATGTATCTATATTAGTAAGTATACATCATCTAATACTTATATCAAGTGGATCACGTATAAGTTTCGGAGAGATCCTTGACAAAAATTGTACCACGTAATCTCGTAAGAAGATTATCTATCTCAACCTAAACTTACTCATATACATTAGGTATTTAGTTGTAGTCTTTGAGATGAAAGGTTAAGGATCCCATCTCTAGGATTAAATGTCGTCTTTAGTAATAAAGACATCTCATAATTTCGTCTGGAATGGGTCTTTTGATCTTTCTTGTATGCGATAATCGGATTCGTTCCTTTTTGTGAGGAAGATCAAAACCTAGCGTTCAGTATTATGTATCCTTCGTAAGATCAAAGGATACACCTGGAAATTAATAATGAAACACACGCTACATGCGAGTGACATATTAAAGTGTTGATTGGTGTAGGTTTGGAAAGAATATACTTGGTTACCAAGTGAGTCCAACCAAATCTCATTGAATATATATGTACTAATAGAAATAATCTATTTTGTAAAAGTATAGTTTTGCTGACGATTTCATATTGTTTATACCCAAGGCATGGTGATGAATTTGCCTAAAACGCTAAAATTTTTGTGACTCAGTTTTTAAATTAAAACGTTTGGTTATCTATATTTTGGAAATTATGGATTATAAATTTGGTCATTACTGTTATGTAGAAAACTTGAAAAATGAAACCAAACATCTGATTGAGCATTTTATTACACGATTAACACTTTTTTACTTAAGAACAAAACACATTATAATTTATTTTTTCTTACCGGTTTTGGTCATGACAATTACAATGATTAATTATTTAATCAAAATACAAAACTAATCTTGCTTGTATACTACTGCAGACTTTCTACTTAGGTAATTAGCATACATAACTCAAAATGAACAGGATAATTTATCGTCTTTTATATTTTTTATATTTCCAACTTTATTCTGATTCGCAGTTGAATTAAAAAACTATTTGCTATCAAATTAATGATTCTGATTATCAAGATTGATTCACATACCATATTACTTAGCTGTTCAAACATTCTCTATATTCTGGTATTTAGAAGGTTTGTATTGCAATTCAGTATATTAAATATAAAGCTTACTTTTATAAATCATTACTGTTTTACGTAGCTATTTAGTGTAGTATAATTATATGAAATCACACATAAACATATATGATAGAGCATAAACAGGGCTAGTACAAACTTGTTTTAATAACTTAAAAAACCTATATATCTATTGATATACTATTATATATACTATTGTATGTATATGACATATAGAATAACTTAAAATGAAATATTCCATCATTCAGTTTGAGTGATAATTTATGAAACAGTGATATAATAGTACTCTAACCTGAAAGCTTCACTATATTTATTTTACAAGTTCATTTACATATTAATAACTAACCAAACAAATACATTTTACTCAATATTGAACGAACAGTTATGTACACATTTGCTATTTTAATCTAAATTTATAAAAGTACGTTTTTAAAAAAGTTATCAACATTTTTATAGGTATTTATACTTTGAAATACACCAATCAATCTACGTCAATTAAATAAGTAAACAAGAAAATAAAAATAAATAAAACGATACGGTTCGAATATAATTATAAAACAATATGAATATACTTTCTGAATGTCTGTCTGCGTTTTTTATTTTAACATTGGTTGGACATACAGAACTGGAACCTATCGAATAAAACTCCTAATTAAACCTCTACAAACTAATTTATTTATGTAACCTCGTCACTGTACATTCAAATGTCATATACGGACACAACAGTTGGGTCCGTGACACCCACGATTTGGCTGGAACATTGTTTTTGAGCTTGACCGGCCTTGGGGACTATTATCAGCTGTTCCAAGTCACCCTGAGAAAAAAAATTGTTCAAATGAATATATCATTGTATAATGTACTATATGTAATGTTAATAATGTGTAAGTATATGTTTGATCGTAAGCGAACCGATTAGATATATTCCTAAAATCTTACACATCGTTCTTAAAATGCAAAAAAAACAAAGTACAGAAGGATAAAGACAACTATGTGAGTGTGTACTTATGTAATACAATAAGTAGAAGAAATTGCGATTTCAAGCACATATGAGTAATAACTCTTAAACAGGTTTATACCTTTTTTACATAGCGTAATCGGCGATCAAATAGTTAAAACGGGTATGCCATTAGCTCTGTTTTAGTACCATTTAGTGACTTGTTTAAATTGTCCAACCGAATTTGTTTGCCTTTTCCACTTGAATCGACAGCACTAGTCTAGTCAATAAAAGGCGGTCGACACTGAGTGTGAAACGACACGAAATAAAAATGTTTTTTCAAACTTTTAGAGATAAAATATTATTACTATATACTTTTTTTTTTTTAAATATTTACAACTGTATTCACATGAATATAAACTTACTTGTTAAACTATTTACTAAATTATTTATAAATAAATTATTATAAAACTATAAATAAAATATTTGAGCCAAATCACTGCCAACAGGGAGAGTGCCCAAGATGCTGGCAGCATTTCCGCGCTGAATGGCCAAACTTATCCTTTGGCCAAAATAAGCCCCAGCCCTTGGGTCCCCGAAATATACTTAATTTGAATAAGATATTGTGTATAGTATAGTTTAGTGAAATATGATTGAAATGATTGATGTTCATGATTAATAACTAACGGGACTTATCGCGTAAGTTTTTATATATAATAAAATTATCTTTGTTAACCCGACGTTAATAAAAGTAGCCGAAACGTCGGGTTAATAAAAGTAATTATATTATATAAAAACTTACGCGATAAGTCCCGTTAGTTATTAATCATGAGTATAAATCGCGAATCTCTTAAAACTATGATTGATGTTGCTGTTGAATCTAATTATAGATTCTTTTCACGTTTTCTCCCGCTGTTCTTTGAATATCTTAGTAAACAAGCTCTTATATTTGATCCATAAATTGAATTAAACAATAAAAGCTTTCCCAACACTCACAAAAACTTTCGTCTTGAAACCGAGTTCAGGTGCTAACGAAGTTTTGTTGGTTACTCTCGTCAAAATGAATTTGTAGTTTGCCTTTTATTTGTGTGAATGTTTCTTGCTAGTTCTTGTATGAGAAAGTTGCGTTAGCTTAATTCGAAAGCTTTGAAGCAATTGAAGCAGTTGAGGTTTCAGTACCTAAGTTAGTGTAGTTAAGATGAGAATATACAATTACAAAAAGCACCTCAAAGGTTTTGTACATCAATATAATGTTAGAATTAAATACAACAAGATTGTGCGAATATTATTATTTATGTGTGGAGTAATTAAGTGTTAAAATTAGTGGTTTTTTACGTCACCCATTGTAAATATATTTTATTTTCACAGTCAAATTAAAATTGTAGACTTATTTAAAATACAACATATTAGTTTACTAGTTAACCTCAAAACTGTTGTATACTTATTACCTAGAGCTCGCATCTAAAAATTATTAATAAATAAAAAAAGAATTCAGTCAGTTAATGCACAAGATCTTACCGAGAATAGATATCCGATGATCAAGTCAGCGTCCCTGGGAGTGTCGAGAGCGTTTCTCTCCAAGACATCAGTTCGCAGCCATCGGCAGTCCACGTACACGCGGACTGTATTGTCATCGTGTACACTGGAATAAAAGGAGATAATAAAAAAACTTATATACATACATGGTACATCTGTATTGCTTCAGAATGACAAGCAAATTTAATAGATCCTTGTTTATCAATTTTATCGAGATCCAAATACACATGTTAAGGGTACACTTATTTCTAATGACATCCTTTGAATAAATAAAACATGGCTGTCAAAGTCTTCAAAAAATTGGCATATTCCAATTGCAAATATTTGGCTTTCTAATTCACTCTTCTCAGTTTATAATACCTAGTTAAACCAAAACCTTATATACCACATTTCTTACACAACAAAACATTGAACTATTTACAAACATTTACTTGAACTATACCTTATAGCAATATGGTGCCATCTGAAGTCATAGAGCGGCACTGCCATATAGATGGCTCTGGTCTTTCCCTCACCAGAGTGCACTAGTCTGGCTGCTCCTCTCCCGGTGAGTTCTAGTGAGAGGAAGGACCCGTTCTTCCGCCGGGATCTCAGGGAGAATATTGTTCCCTGACCGTAGCCTGCACTCTGTGGAAAGGAATGGGTGTAAGTATTTTGTTCCTTGTAGAAATTACGGTTGGTTTGTATAACGTAGGAGATTATGTGCGTAATGATGTAATGGCTTGTCTTAAATATGTAATTTACTCGTAAGTGTTACGTAGTAAATTATTAATGATGTTTCAGTATGGAAGTTCACGTAACGATTGGTTTTCTACATAGCACGAGTAGAGAGCTTCTATTTTTCTTTCTTTGGGTTTTGTAATATGTAATGAATAAAGTGTTTTCTTTCATTCTTTCTCTATTGAGCATATTAAGAGAAGAATATTTAGTATTATTTAATCTTTACATCACTATAACAACAATATGCAAAAGAAACGAACCACAAGTAGATTATTAGCCCCTAACTGATTAAAACCTTCATAAACCAACGTACCTCAGGTCTTAATCTCAGGGAGACGAACAGGGTGAATTCCCTGGGGAATCGGCTGCTCCCGTAAAGTTCTGAGGAGGCGATCCAGATGTACGAATTGGGACGCAGGCTGAACGCGTGCGGTCTGTCGGGCACCTGGCTCCATCTAGCTTGCGAAGGGTGGAAGTTGCGTCTGGCGTTCGGGGCTAGAGGGTTTACGGCACCTGGTTTAGGAAATCGTGGTTAGGGAACTGTAGTTGGTATTTACGTCCTAGACTAGCATAGGACAAAACTGTACAATAATATTATTGTTGATATAGATATAGCACTTTACATAAAAAAAATATTTTCTTCATTATAAGTGCAGATTATAATAAATTTTGTAACAGTCCAGTGATACTATAACAGACACTATTTGTCTCATACACTTTGACTCTAGAGTGGCTGGTCAGCTGGCAGTGATACTATAACCAAAGCTTGGAGGTGAAGTAACAAGAAACTAACATACAATATGTATTAAAATATTATTTATAGATTGCTGTAAAAGCTTACGATTGCGCACGTCTTTAATAAACCATGACTTCAATAGTTAATATGATAACTATATATTTATAACTATAACTTCGGTCTTGTAGTATTAGGTAAGCCCTAAATCCATCATATAATGAACATCTTTCTTTGTGAGAGGATGATATATGACTTTATAAGTTATCTTCTTATTCTCTCACCTTCACACACATAGGTGTTGCAAGTCCGGTACTGTTCCCCGTAGCCCTCGCAGCTGTTTCTCGAGCAGTACCTTCTCCTGGTTTGCCTGCCTCCGCCGCAAGAGGCGCTGCAAGCACCCCATTCGCCCCAACCTGCCCAGCCTGTGAATGGGAATATAATGTTAGAGTAATAACTTAATGTATAGAGTATGTATGATGAATATAATGTTGGTACATGATGAAATGAATGAGGTATGCAGTTAAAAAATGAGGTCGTTTGGTATAAAAACTTTTTTGTATTTCGCATGAAAAAATGTTACGCAAAAATGAAATAAGAAAGGATATGGTTATGTCTTAACATACACATAATATTAAATCAGCAATGTAATATAATGTTAATATTTATACAGTCAATTATCAATGTGTGACACTGTACCCCTGTAAGTATTAAACAAATAGTTACAAAACACCTAAAAGAGTTAACCTACAATTGTATGATAAATAAATATATGAATAGATCTATTATACACTTATACATTAATAAGTTATTTTCATAATTTATACATCTGTTACCCATACAAGTTAAAGGTTTTACAATGACTCCTCAAATTGAGATCAAAGGTTTTACAATTAGTTCTCAAACCGAGATCAAGACTGAAAATATACATAAGCAACAGACACGTTCTTACAGCCACATATTTTCTAAACTTTCACAGTTTAGCGTCAGCACACTTGCCCTAATATTATTACAAAACTGGCAAGGCATTAAATAATGTGAGAAACTCCACTTAATTCCGATGTTTCATAACTTTTTCAGAACCACAACACATGCTTCTAATGCTCTTTGTGAAGAATGTTCTCAAGGAGGATTATATGAAAAAAGTTTTCACATTTCCAAGGTTCTGCCGTATTAATACTGGGATAGGCAACGAATGCTTCGTGCTATTGTTCACGTATTATTTTTCTTATATGTTGGAGTGTCTTATAGAGGAAGTTGAGACGAATATAAGGAAAGCTACTCGACTTACAAGATTTTTAATATGTTGTAGTATACGTTAGATATATTAGAACAGCGAAGGCTTAAATGCCATTAAATATTAAATGTGGTTAACGTTTTAATATTAAAGATGATTAGTAAAATGCATTGTAAAAAATATGTTATAAGGTTTATATTTATAAACATGTGTGATAGTGTTATTAACAAGTAAAATTTTATGTTGAGTTTATTTTTGTTAATATTTTCACCCTATTACATCAGTCAAAATAGGTTAATAAATAAAAAGAATAATATTAAGGAAATTATTACACGAATTGAACTAGCTCCTTGGTAAGTTCATTTAAGACTTGTGTTAAGGGTACTATATTCAACGTATGTTTAAGAAATACATACATATTATATGTAGATAAATACACATATTATGTCATATAAAATCAATAACCAGATTGGAAAGCAGAAGAAAAGCGTAATTCTTAACTCTGCATCCACCAGGAATCAAAGCCGGGACCTCACGATTAGCGTTCATGGGCTTCACAAATCGCGCCACGGAGGTCGTTTAAAATAAAGTAATATGTTACGTTTAAAAAATAAATAAAAGGTCTTCTCCACTCACCAACTGAATTCCAGATGGCTATATCCACACCCAAGCTCCAAGGTACCGGTGCAGAAGTAGGTTCCAACCAGGCACCCTCAGCTGGCGTGGTCTCCAGATCTACAGCTGGATCACTGACTCTGGTGAAGAAGATGAACTCACTCTGACCAGACTTTAGACTCCAGTTGAAACAGTCGTGCAGAGCGTGACCCACTTTTAAGGTGACTTGTCTGTGGAGTACAATGAGCTGGTTAATAGCGTATATAGGCCAACATACTTATATTGTGTTTGTAAATTTTCGAAGGCATGGACAAAATACGAGGATTATTTGTTAGTTTTTGGCTGTTATTAAGGAATAACTAATATTGGTGACGATGAATAGGGTATTTTGAATAAAATTTTAAGAAAATCAACTCAGTCAATAGTTTGTAAGTGAATTCTTATGTTGGTCATCTGGTTACATACATTCAAGTTACTGGTTACATACATAAATTGATTATAATCATATTATAATCACAACGTATGGAATACCATATTAAAGTCATTACAGACATTATTGTTAATAGCGTAGTCAATTTGTGCATTACAACGTGATACATTAAGCAATGCAGTAATTACATATACGCACACGCGAATACTTCACTTATTACTGAAATTAATTATTAATTAACTGAAATGAATACTGATTTACAAATTTCCTGATCCTGAAAAACCACTTTCGTAGTCTCTATGTATACAAACAAATATTTATGAATATTATGTCTCTAAAATTCGGAGAGAACTAGCTGCCGTTCTTCCCGGCTAAGGACCTAGGAATAGTGGGCCAATATTCTTGCTAAGAAGGGACCTATCATATTACATCTCCAAGATTCTTTCTACCTCGTAGCGAATTATATTACATGAATGTACATGTATATTCAAAAGGAATACATATAATTATAAATGCATATAAGTATTCCAACTTAAACTAAATTCCGCAGGGTCTTTAAACAGCGTAGAAACTAAAGAGTTGGAGGGTCTAATGTGAAAGTCAATTAACAAGGGCTGCTGCCGAGTATGCAAGCGGTATGCGACCTTATCTATGAGTAATTAAATTTTCCACAAGCACGAACGGGGAACGGAATGTAATATTGGACGCTGTTAGAAAATGTACCGGTATTTTTAAAATCAAGTAGTAAGTGAGTATTTCGTAATTAATTGTAGGTATGATGTATTTAGTTTAGTTTAAGAGGTGTGGTTATATGGTTCAAAATTCTTGGCAATGCAGCTTAAGACACGAAATTAATATTAAATATATAGTTATTTGGAATTTGATAACAAAAATAATACTTAATTAACAAATACTAAATTGGCCCAATGACACAAATATGACGTAAAATGAATTCATACATTCACACATTTGAAGTTGCAAAAAAACTGAGTTTCCATATTTCATTATTCATCATCTATTAATTAATTAACCTAACCCATGCATACCCTAATTTACACGGGTAAAAATGACTAATGCGGTCTTAGCCCAAAAGGTTTTGTTTACACGATTAGGATTGTTTGAAGGATAATAAAATACACATTACGTTAATTATCCCTTGACGGGTAGAATATACCTCTGAATCCCATATTAAGTATCATTTCCTATATGAAAAACCCAAAATTTTCGACTGTATTTCGTAGCCTTATAAATTTAACTATAGTTGAATTATTCATGTAAACAATATAATGAATTTTTATTTAAATAGAAAGCAAAAATTTGTTATTATTACTTTTATTATTTAATAATAAAAGTATGAATAACAAATGTTCGGATTTCCTTCATAGGGACTGAATGCAACCTATCGATATTGCATTGTCATAGTTATAAAACAATATACAATATACCTACTTAAGCAAACAAACACACACATACTAGTAATTCAAGATCAGAGTGATCCTGTTTCTATGGTCGACAGAAACCGACACGCCACATAGCTGTAAAGGAGTCCACAGCACTTATATAATATCAATCTCTGCTACACACTATCTCTTACGACATAATGCCTAGAAACCTCAAAATCAACAATCATATATTGGCACGAATCCCGAAAGGGTTATTACACAATCATTTTGTTTAGTCAAGTAATGTCATGATCATTCATTCATTTCATGGCAAGATAACCCGGATAATGCCCGCATGTCATGCGATACTATTCGCTCACTCACCTGTCAGTCGTGTTGTAGGGAGAGCCCGCATACTGGCTGATTGAGGCGAGATCCAATCCCCCTTTGTATATGGATACCAGAGCTAGGTCCAAGGTTTCCTTCTGCGGGTAAATAATAAAAAATAGAATCTTATTATGCAGTTGGTTTTAAATAAAGTGTTATTGTAACATTAAGAATAAAGACAGTTCAAAGTTATGACTTAATATGCTAAGTGCAGAAACATAAAGAATCTATAACGTATTAAGTTACGAAAATTATTTTACTAGTATTAAACTAATAATACTTTTGTGTAAATAATATCATTTTACATTGAAAATAAGGCTGATATAATAGAACAAAGGTTAATAATTCTTGTTAAAAAATACGACGGAACATCTACTATTTCTTTAGCTTATAAAAGCAGACCACTGTAAGTTATTTATAACAACTATGTCCCAAGCTTCAAACATTTTCTTCCTAAATCCAATACTAAGTTGGGAACAGAACATAATATCGCAATTACCTCAGCGCGTATTTCCACTACCACCGCCCGGAAGACCGTGCTCGCATCCTGAACTCTGGTCTCCAGGGGTTTCTCAGCTGCCTTCGGACATAAACTGTCGCAAACTATGGCCAGACAGAGCAACAAAACAGCTAGATGTAAAATCTTCTCACTCGCTACATGGTGGCTTATGTAGCGGTTGGAAAACATTTTAGCGCTAAGAGATTCTATCACATGTTTAGTTTTATGTAGCGGGTCGGATTTGGTGTAGAGTCGGTGCGGGTTTTCGACGCTCCATTTTTACCTGGAACAAATTAGAGGGGTTAGGATAGTAATTTGGAGGATAATGGGATACAACGTTGCAATTGGTCTGAAGCTAGAATGATATCTAACAGCTATCTAGATGGTGCCATGGTGATTATTAGCGCCTTACTTTTTAACAAATTGTCATCATGTCAAGACCTAATTTTGAGTTAATGTTTTTTTTAACAAATAAAGATAATATTATTGTTATTAGTAACTAATAAATACAAACATATTGATAATTAAATGTCTAATATGAAGTAATACACCTCATTTTAAATTAATGTGTGCAAATTCCTTAATGAGCAATAAGATATTTGTATCAAAGGTTTAATTGTGTATGTTTAATGAAAAACTATTTAAAACAGGTACAATTGTTTCGAAAATAGCCTACGTTTATATAAATTTATACTCTACTAATTAAATACATAGTTCTCATGTGAGCAGAGTGTGAGATAATGGAACCTTGTTATCTCTGCCCACGTTTAATTACAAATATCTTCAATACTGATTCCTCAATAGCTTTTTAACTAACCAGTGTATTTATAAAATAGATAGTCAGGTCTAACAAACAACAAACACGAGCAAAACTTAAGCCGAAGTAATAAAATCAAACAACCGCTCTTGAATGAGAATTAGTGTGCCGAACACAAATGAGTCCAATTCACCTACAACAACCTATTGTTTGCAATTTGTAATTAATTTAAATCTATTCAGCGTCACTGATTGGAGTCCCGAGCTTTTGTTGAATAGAATTTCGAGTGTTCGGTTGCGTCAATAGAAATTTCGATTGCTCTAAGAGTGTATTAATAGGAGCAAGTTCATAGTGGCGGCGATTGCTTGCGTCTCAATGGCCGGTCACGTTTAATTACTTGGAACAACTGCTAGCAGTTTGCGATGGGGGAGAAAAATATAATTCAGTATAAACGTAAGAGAAAATACGTTTTTTACGTGATTTCATTTACTTATAACTTACGGTGACAGTTATGCATTCCTTACTTATGCTGGGTTATAAGTAGTATGATGTTATGAAAGGAAAGATAGAAACAAGTTAATTTACAGCACACTTAGACGACAAAATGAATTGCAAGACACATAACTAGAACCGTGTAAAATAAGGGTGCAGTGCAGCATCTGTTGCAGTCAGTTATGAGTAACTGATATTTATGTTTTACATTTACATTCCTTTAATTATTATATTTGCGAGTATGAGTATGCTGTATGTGTTTGATAACTCTCTAATAAAATTATTAGCAACATACTCTCTCACTTTCATCATAAAATGATTTTTGAAAAATTACTCTTTCATAGTAAGGAAATTAATACTTATTAAAAGTGCTATCTTCAATATTGCAACATAGTAAAATATTGCTTTATAATTGAAGAACTTCATTTGTTGGAATAGCCTATAAGTATCTACATACGGAGGTTTACGTCTCATTAGCTACAGAGAATTAGCGGGATCAAAGATTATTGCCTATCGCTGTATACTTAACGCGCATATTATGAATTATATGAGTATTCAGGCGTATTGAGTACTACATTCAAAATCCGATAAGCTACAACACGTTCATATGCGAGTATAAATATAAGCCAAGACTATAAGGTTTGACAACCTATAAGGTTTCAATCACAACAAAAAGGTTGGATCTTTGAACCAACCTCAAAGGTTAAACCTTTCTTCAATGTTTACCTTACACTTACAACACACTTACAGGGAAGGAAGTCATTTTGAAGAAATACACAAAGCGTGTGTGCACAGCCCATTACTAACTGACTCACCTATGTGGTATCAATAAATTGGCTTAATGGAATGCGGGTGTAGTTTGAACCTATAGGAACATTTGTCTTTGTATACTGACGCTAGATGGAGCTATGCTAGAAGAATTAAAGGCAATCTTATTATATGGTATATTTAAACTAGTTATTTAGTATGAACATGGGAGAATAACTAAGGAGTAAAGAAACTTTCGGTCGAGTTGATATGTAAACATATATTTTTGACCCTAGTTTTATTCGTAACAACATTTAAAATACGACTAAGATCAAAGAATTTTAGAAACTGTTATCCTTTTTACGTTTCGCATATTTTGAACCTTAATGTGTAATATGTGAGAAAATTATGGATACACATAAGAGATTGTTAGAATTAAGTAGTTATGTATGGGCTAGAGGAAAAATAGTGTACTACAGACAGTATACAAAAATTTTGCGGTTTCTCAGGATCGAGACAGATAGGTGTCCGCGACCACTGCCTGTCTCTCTATAGGGAAATGTGTATGTATCTATTATGTAAAAGGTATAGTTGTAATGTATTGTATGAAAGGCGTGTCTCTGTTTAAATAACGGTTACGTAAGTGCAGTTTGACTTATTATGACAGAAGAGACGAAATTATATTTACTCAGTTAACAAAAAGCGAATACTTTTGGGGGAAAAAACAAGCGTGATGTTTACATGTATTATATTACTTAATTCAATACAAGCCAATTATTAAATAATTAAAAATCATATGAATTACTTTTATCTCCTACCTATCATCACCAGTAGTGTATTGTTATCAGTAATGTAAAAATAGTGTGCCCTAAACGCAAATAATGGACATCCGTTATCTACATATATTTATTTCCTGAATCAAGCATGAAGTACTGAAAAATGACAGAATGTCGATATTTCATTCTTAATTGACACTGATAGAAAAGTTACGCAAAACAAAGCATTCGATCAAAAATTAACGACAACTTATTCCCGCTCCATCGTAATTTCAATTTCCAAATTGTTTTCGTCGCAATTTGTAATCAACATAAAAGCTTTTGTGCCGATCGTGTATAAAAGCAGAATCACCTTAGATGTTTTGTTGCTCAAGTTAATATTGATATGTTTTTTGACACTCAAGTAAACATTTATGATGATTAAACAATTATTTATGTCACTTTATAACAGCTCAAGTTTAAGAAAAATATGGTGTGAAAAATCTAATATAAGTTTTTTACCGACCGCCGTGACGCGATCGGTTCAACACTTGAACGGTACTCGTGAGGTCCCGGGTTCGATTCCCGGTGGAGGCAGAGTTAAGAACTACTCTTTTCTTTTGATTTCCAGTCTGATGTTTGATCATATATGCTTTATATGTATTAGTCTATATACAGTTAATATATATCTCTTAAATATACGTTGATTAGTACCCTAAACACAAGTCTTAAATGAACTTACCAAGGGGCTGGTTCAATTTGTATAATAAGTATAAATATTAGTTGCATAGGATACTATATGTTTAGTTTCTGCACTAACATTTAAAATGTATCTCAAAACTTAAACGGAATACATTTTAAGTAGCTTATACTTAGCACTTGAAGTTTATTTTTAGACATTTAATGTTTGGTGAGGAAAACCAACATTGTAGAACTTATGTTTAGAAACAGAAACTGCATAGTACTACACTAATCTATAATCATAGTGAAGCAATAATAACTTAACACTAGCTTATCTAGCTAGTAACTAAATTACTCACGCTAGTATATACACGCTCCCTATTTATTGTGGCGGGGTAGTCAGCTGTAGTGCCCATCTCCGAAATTCAGAAGGCATGTGAGGTATAAGTCACTCAAACTTTTCTTTTCACTAGATAAATAGCACCCCACGTGATAATTAGTGAACCGTATGGCCGTATACAGGCACAGGCTTTTACCTATCCCGAGGAATAGCTTTCCTCACGATGTTTTCCCTAAACGTAAGTGACTATCAATTATATGGGTGTAAATGAAAAGCATATTTTTAAATTCCATTCATTGTTACATGCCAGACCCGAGATTTGAACCTAGGACTACTAATAAGAAGTCAGTGGCCTTGCCAACTAAGCTAAAACGCTATTCTTGCTTGCTAACTTAATTAATATCATGATAAATATGTACATACATATTATTCTGTCTAATTATATTATCCCGAATACGTGACTCACAAACCAAGTACTAATTAGGATCCTTAGTAAATTAATTCATTCTTTTGATCATACTAAATCAAGAAGTCTACAATTGTAGCCGTTCGTTGTACTTATATGAAGAGTAGAACGAACTCTTTTGATATCTAGATACATTCAAAATTCGATTTGTTTCCGTAACGACCTAGTAATATCTTAAAAATTAATGTGATGAAAGGACGAATTTATTTACTGAAAAACGGGACTTATTGCGTATATGTTCTAAACAAAGTATTACCTTTGTTAACCGACGTGTTGGCCATGTTACATTGACCATGGTCACAAATCTAGTAACATATGGTAACGCCATTATTTTTTCCCGTTTTATTTCAAAATGAATTTAAAACGCGAATATGAAAAGAGATTTCTCAAGATTCCTCATCATATCTTTCAATAATATGATATGGAATCTTACTTGTTATTGGGAATAGCAAATAGTCAGTTTTACAAGTCGACAACATAGCAATGGATGTTAACTAGATGTAGAGCTTGAGAAAGGGCAATATTTTGAACTAATTTCCAAACACAGTGAAGGGATGAGCAAAATACTGAAAAAGCCCAAAAGTACCCATAATCACAGATTAGATGTTATCATTTTAACCAAGCAAAAATGATGGGAATTCATGATGTTTTTCTGTTTATGTTTCGTTTATGAATGCGGGCTGTCTGGTACATATAGCTTGGATGTGGTTATGCACAGTCTCCTTAGCTAAATCTAGTATCTTACAATAATTAATGTAACAAGTAGGTAGTTGTTTAATGTAGCATATAAGCCGAAAAATACGTATGAGTGAGAATAAAAGCATTAGATTACTGATATTCTTAGTAAAGTGAGCTGCAGTTATAGAGATAACTAAATTGATATATAATGTTACAGTTAAAGCTTAGGAATGATAATGCTTATTGTATTTTTTATGTTCTATATTCCGTGATATTGTATTCTTATAACTTAATTTTAATAAAATAACTGCTTGCCTGAATAAATATTTCAATACCAGTCTAATTGCATGCTAGTGTGATATTTGAATTTAATTTATCCACGTAGGATTCTTTGTCCAGCTGCGGGAAATCAATAAGTTTGTTCATGGTATTGTAATTCTCCATCTTTATAAAAATAGTGGACTTTGTAACGTGACTGAGGAGTTTTATGCCTCATCAATATTCTAAGATTTTGAAAGACAAAACATATAAAATGTACTTATAATTCTTAGTTATCCAGCATAGAACATTGTTTTTCTGTCTTATATGATTACTTATTATCACGATTACTATGTATGTATTTACCGATAATAATTTATGAGGTGCGGTCAAAATATATAGATTTTCAGAATTAATGAATACTTAACATCATAAAACTCTTTTTAATTATACTCATATACTTACATAAAACAATATTATTCTTTTAAATTCTAATCACAATTTTTTATCAAAAATCACTACCACCAAACAAAAGCCGAACTATTTTTATTTTATAACAAATTCACACAATATAATTGAATCACGTAAAAATATTTTTTTACTCGCGAGCTACGCTAAGGCCACGATAACCGTCTGCATGCAGCCAGGATTGGAGCGAAACTGACGCAAGGCAATAGAAACGACGAATTCAGCCTCCACTCGAATTCACCCGTACGGGAATTTCTATTGGAAGATGTCATTGCTAGCAGAGCAAGTTTTTCGCGAAAAGTCGCCCAGAGTAAGAACATGTGTAACTTTATTGCTACATAGATGAAACTACGCGATGACATGTAAATGTGTCTTTTGTTGGATAGTTACTTAAACTAAATGTAGTTAGCGATTTTTTATCTATTATATAAATATATGGGAATCAATACGTTCACAATTGTTACACGTATCATTTGTTCTTTCTCTTTTTATTACGTTTTATAATGTTACCGTGAACAAGTATTTATATACTTATTTTTTTAAATAATTAGGTATATTCCCTTTTAACAGCTAACTTTTGAAGTAATACATACAGTTTTTAATTCATACTAAAGGCATAATATTTCAATACACAACTCTGTTAAAATAAATAACATTGGTTACTAACTCTACTACAACAATAACAACTACTACAATAACAACTCAAAATACCACAAAAAGAACATACCACCCTTAACTATACCCCTAAACACCCAATATCTATACCCTGATTGCGTTTTTACTTCCCCTCACATTGGTTTCATTGTGGGAACACCCATTGTCACGTCGGAACAAGCTGAGAGCTTTTGATAGGAGAGGGATGGTGAGCTTTTGTTAAGGGAGCTTATAATTTGTTGCTTTCTGAGTGTTCCATGTTTTTGTACTTGTATGCTAAAGTTTAAGGAGAGAATGTATTTGAAGTTATGTATATCTTCAATAGGAAAAAAAGGAAAAAAGGAAAAAAAGGAATATAAAGATCTATGATCAAGGAGATATTAAGTATATATACTATGTCTCTAAATTCTAACAGGATTCCGTGAACAATATTACTTGTAGTATATTTTATTAAAACTAATAGATTTTTTAAGTTTTATTCCTTTTTATTTTTTGCGGGATAGCGTTAGGGTGTATCTATGTGAATAGATGTTATCGACAGGCGTGTGATCATGAATATCAGTAGTAGTATAGAAATATAACATTTATAATTATTTATAAAATGTCTAGCCTAATTGAAACTATTTTGCAGGGTAGTCAGAGGTTCAGGGTTTCTTCTCCGCAATTGCGAAGGTAGTAATTCTATGGACATCTTTAACCCACGTATTGACCAGATAGTCAGTACTCAATGTAATAGGCGGTCAGCCATGTCGCCATTTACAAGCACTAACTATTACCTGTTCGGCGAACAGATAGGTTTACACATGATGTTTTTCCTCACCGTATAATTCAATGCATTTCTTAAATGTGTTTTTAATACGAAAATATACATAGAAATTCATTAAACTTCATTACCATTGGTACATGCTCAAGCGGGATTTGAACCCTGTACCCACTGATACAGAGTCTAGCCCCAAACAACTAAGCTACGTCGAATTTACTATAACCATATATTTCATTGTATAAATAAACCAATAATTCACACAAAATCAAATTGATAAATAATTGAATAAATCGCTCTCGAAACACGTAATTATCAAATCCTATACTAAATGAATTAGCGCTGTCTGTATTCCAACGTAATTAAATGCACATGTATTTACCCAACCAACCGCCATCTGTGAAATAGAGGATCAAACCAGATTTAAAGTTCATTTATCACCATATCTAATCGAGAGAAGTTTTGTCACATTGCGCATTACAAATTACCTACTCTAAAGGCTTTTTCATACTACGAATTTTGCCCTTAGTATGCAGTAACTACGTTTAGTCTACCTTTATTCGTAGTTAAAAGCAAAGGTTAACACAAGAGGCTTGGTTTATTCTCAGAATGGCATCTTATGTCCTTATACTACGAATACCTAAAGGAAACGAAAACGAAAACCTAACCTAAAGGAGTAACTAGAATTTCTAAGAACACGTAGGTGAGATAAATTTTATTATAAATTTTGTACTTATATACAGATTAATCTTAATTAGTCTTTGTTGCGGTATTCCATATTTTTCAAGAACATAAGAACTCAACTTAATAAGAACTCAAAAAAATTATCCAGTCATATGTATAAACTTATTAAATTAATTTATTTCTAATAAACATTAAAAGAATACATTCATTTTCTTACTCTACTAAGCAAATCGAGACTTATTTTTCCCCAGCAATTACGTTTCTCATTTCTTTATTACTTTATTGTATAGAAAGATTTTATTCAATAAAACTTTATACACTATTTTAACGAACCTCATAAACTCACCAACCAGAACACATCCTTACCCACCCTTCCACCTCAAGACTTAATTATTCCGCAAATCATTATTTCACGAGTTCCCCATTCTGGTGTCTCCCGAGAACTTCGGATCCAACTCGGATTGAGATGGATGAGTACGAGTATCGAACGGAAGGAACAGTGAAGTATTGCATGTATAAGGAGTTGGTGAATGGGAAATCTTGAAAGAGTGGAAATGAATTAGTGTATTGTGATCGTTCTTTGTGTATGTTTGGTTATGAATATTACAGCTTTGAAGGTACATACTAACACAGTTACATTTTGATTAAATTATGTCTAATATTGATAATAATCTAGTTTTCGAGTGAACTAATTTTATAATATTTTATATACATAACATACATACATACGCTTCACGACTTGTGTATACACACTCCCTTTTTTATTATGGCGGGGTAGTCAGAGGATATATTTTATATGTAGGAATATAGGTGTATAAAACAAACGAAAAGCTTAAAACCATTATTCTTCGTATATAATTCTAAGATTTGATAATAAATATTTACGTTAAATATTTTTCCGTTATGCATTCGACTTAATCTAAAGATTACATCTTTTATTAAAAGTAGTTTTTATCATCAATTACGATACGCCATTTATTGAGATAATAATAAAGAAATAAACTAAATAAACCGTTATGTTAATTGATTTTAACAAACCACAAATAACTTATACGTTAAAATAGATTGTCACATCCAGCAGATATTTTAAAATTTTCCGTACAATCTACCCGAAATATTGCGAATAAAGAAATTCTGAACCCACCAAGAGGCCTCTAACAAAAGCTATAGAAAAATCTTCAAGCCGAGCGCCCTTGTGTTTGAAAACGACAATGGCCGTTGTTTGAAGAGGACCCAATCAGTAAAACGATGTAATTGGGTCAATATATTGAAAGTTTATGGGTGGGAATCATTGAGTATCATCGGCATGTTACCAAAGCTACTGCAACGTAGCCGAAACGTCGCGTTAATAATAAAGGTATTTTTATTATATAAAAACTAACGCGATAAGTCCCGTTAGTTATTAATTACTTTACGTTTTTTGCTCATTTTGTAGAATAGATTAATTTGTAAGCTAGATTAAATAAAATTCAAATAAATGTGCTTTCTAAAATAATTTTATGGACCAACGTATACTACGTGTACCTCTAGTAGGTATTTGTACTAGTAGGTAATTGTTTTTTTTTAATCAGATAAAAAAAAAGAATACGACTACGAAAAATAAAATAATAATACAAATTTAGATATAGAACGTGTACAAAATATAGCTAGATATTATTATACCGACTTCTACGTAATACTCAAAACTGTCATAAGGAAAACCAAAAGAACATCCAATACAAATTGGGTGGGTCACATGTGCGACGCAGTTTTTACAGAGGCTGTCAATAAGAAACAAAAACCTTTCCAATTTCATAACAAAGAACATACAACCGTATATGTAAAATTATTGATCAGCTTTGTTTCATACTGTTTACCTTGCATTCGATTTCTAAGAACATTCTACCACATACTACCGCCGTGTATGTAAAATTATTGATTAAGTTTGTTTAGTATTAAACTGTCATTCGATTTCTCCGTTTATTAGGCTAGTATTTATTATGATTGTTGATTATTAGAAACCATTCTCTTGATTTATGTACATATAGATTGTTTCAGTGTGAAATTCGTCAAAGTAGTAAGTGAGTGAATCAAATTTTGCATTTTACCATCCCGAAAGGTCTACAGACGTCAAGTTTATGATTAATAAATGGACTGTAGCTAGTTTAAGGGAATGTATCACTTATATAAGTACTAAAATAACTACAAAAGGTAATCTAAGAAATTTATTGTATTGGCATGCTAGAAATGAAGTCATTTTGATCTTATCAACCTAATATTATTATTTATATTATATTCGGATTCGTATTATTTTGTATTCATTAAATTTTGGTATATAATATAATAAAACAAACTGTGTTGACCCCAACAGATATAAATAATTAATTTATGTAACCATAGTTACCGTAATGCGTAGTTTAAATATATTTATGACTTGTACATGCAAATCGCACTTGTTAGCCGAACAGATCTTAGGGCGAGAGCCAACAAATTCCAATATATCTTCGGACTGACATCCCAATAGATCGTGCGTGAAAATATATTGACGACAGATCCAGAAATTGCTTTACTAACCCTTCCCGAGTTTTGGGTTTGTTTTCGGAACTTCTATCATAAGTAAACGTATCGCACAAGTTCACGGGATGAGGCAGAAGCTGTTTATTAAAATGAATAGGATAAAACTATGTAAAAAACAAAATAAAACTATGATAAAACACTTACCTATGTAAGCAAAAAAAACAGTAATTAATTATATTACAGTGTCAATACAAACACCTTTTTGATATTTTCTTCAGTCATACCAACAGTTAATAGTCATCTAGATGTCATAAAAGTAGTCAATTAACTATGGCCAGAGTTGATTAACTTGAAGACTAACGCGTTCACGACCATTAACCCTTGTGGGGTAGTCAGAGGTTCAGGTGTCCATCTCCGCAATTGCGAAGATAGTAATTATATGGCCTAAGTCAATGTGACAGGTGGTAAGCCATGTCGCCATTTACAAGTACTAACTATTACCTGTTCGGGGGTAGGTAGGTGTCCTCACGATGTTTCCCTCACCGTATTATACTTAAGACACCGATCTGAATCAATAGAGAGAGACCCATATTCTCTACTTATCATGTCATTAGCAATAGCATATCTCTTCCACATTATTTATTTTATTGTTACAAGACTTTCTAATTTAGGTCCATAGAATCCATGAATAAAGCTGCTTTATTATTTTGATTAATTATTAATTAGTTTCCTTTCACACACGGTAAACACAAACCGAAACCCTCCAAACTACCCGTCCTATTGTTAATACTAACAATACAAATAGTTGATACATCAATTTCTAAACAATAGGTATCTTGAGATGATTAATTGAAGTTCTAATATTGTGCTTTGCAATATTACTTTCATGATTGTTATCTATTCCATGTCCTTAATAGCTAGAAAACTCACAAGTTTTTGTGGTCATCGGAACTATTCTTAGTCTGCAAATAATGTTTCCTAAAATAACCTAACCCATGTCAAGTCAACTGTTTTAAAGTTCTATTTCAATTCAATGTAAAATTCATGTTGTTTAATTATATAGCTGAACGGCCTTTTTCACTTTGTTAATGCACCATAACGTGAGGGAAAAATGCATACATTTATTTTCTCATTTCCCAAGAGTTTTCTTGGTAGCAAGCAAATTGTTAGCTGTAATGAAATTTCAACATTTTGCAAAATAAACTCTTTTTTTCTTGTTGAGATTACTTGATTGGTGTGTTTTACCTTGTAATTGAAAGAGTCAAATTCCATTATTGTTTTTAAGAGTTTTATTTTAGAAGCTACATTTAATAGTTGTACATACATATACATACACGGTATCCTATTTGTTTCTTTTATCCTCTTCAAAAATCATTTTTATATTTTAAATCTTATTATTCATATTATCCAGTTTTCAAACGCATTATTCATATTTATTCATATTCAGTTCAAACTCGTGTAAGTCTGTCTACCTGAATTCCATAATATTTATCTTGACCGTAAAAGTAAGAGATTTCGTGCCGAGAATCTCATTAAAATGGTAAGTCAAAAAGGCTGTCGGGGTACTGGGCTGGACTTAAGTCTGCATTAAACGTGAGGCAGTGAACATCGTTGATTTATGCCAAGTGACTCTTAAAACTCCCTGTTAAAGGACATTTTAATAACATGGAATACATTTTCAAGATGGTCGTGAAATAAATGAGCTTACAAAAGAGGCTGGCCATAAATAAGTTATTTATATTGTCTTTAAACAAGATAGTGACATTCCTAAGCTATTTGTGTATGTACTTAATTACATTTAGGCATTTTAAAACTTATGTGACAAATTACTGTATATAATAGTTCTAAAACTATTAAGATGGTTTGAAATTTTATTTCTAGACATATTTTACCTTAGCAATTATTTTGTAAGTAAGCAATTTCATTTTATTTCTTTATATATATGCATATCTATCGCGATTCACATATTCATATATTGCGTGTTATATTCAAATAAAACAGCCTATGATGTATATTAATTATCCTAGTAACAGTAAAATACGTAAGTATGTATGAAAGGAGAGTTCTTGTTGGAATTCCATCTAAAATTTACTGACTGAAATTGTCGACGTGAAGTATGAGTACATAATAACGTCAAGTACGTATTTGACACAAATAAAATTTATCACTAATTAATAGTCAATAGTTTTTCCGTTATTAAAATAAAAGTTTTAAGGCAAACTTTGGCGAGTTTCGCCACGGTAACACTTTTAGCAACTCACTAACAATCTCGTTTGGTCTTCTCGCGAACTAAGTTTCGTTACAAACTTCTGAACACTGTTAGCATTTATCGCAGACACTTTCTATCGGTATAGTGTTTGGCATAAACTTGCTTTTACAACAAAATTGTGTGACACAAGAAAGTTTATGTTCTCAATTTGAAATTGGCACCTGTATTTAACGATATTTATATTTAATATACTCATGTTTACGGCTATAAGTGATATGTTACTGGGCCAAAGCCCAATAAATTTTATTGCACCCTCGTTATTTAATCGTTTATTCTTATTTACTAATCAGATTAGTACAAAAAAAACGCATCGATAAAGTAAGAAATTGTTTAGAAAAGTTAATTAAAAGAATGTGTGTAATAGAATATATTAATTACTAAACAAAAAAGACAGAATCATTCTTATTTCAGATGTCAGCAGAAAAAAGAATTGCCCTGCTTGAATTGCTTTATTCTAGATAAAGCCTTTAAAAAATCGTAACCAAACTTTCTTACTAAACTAAACTTTCTTTTTCTACTCTTTTAATATTTTTGCATTATGTTGTATATAAACCCGCACAAAATTTTGCCTAAGTAACTAAGAACACTTCTTCTTATCACACATAAAATACAAGAAAGTAAATCCTTAATTAATAAATAATGCACAATTATCTACGCATACATAGACTATACTTAATAATAAGCCCATTAATCACCTTGACGAATACATTTGCATTTTATTAAGGCTGAGATTGCCTTCAGGAGAGGCTCTAGAGCTTTAATTGCACGCTTTGCCTTCAGCACACGTGTCTTGAATTGCCTATTTACACGGTGAAATTTTAAATGCTTCTCCGAAATTACTACAGGGGGCGTATAATCTTTGTTGGTGCCCCGTGATGGTTTGGACTTTGAACATTATGTAGCTGTGACGTAATAAGCGAGTAAGATATTAGGGATTTTATGGGTCATTTTTTTGTATAGTCATAGGCTGGATATTGTCGTAAATATTCACTTTTTTAATAAGTTCTGTAATTGAAAACTTTCTTTATGATCAAAGATGATAATATAAAAAATATATATATATTAAACTACCGATGTTTAATGTGAAGTATCCCTTTAAAGGATAGCCCAAATCATACGAGATACAACGTAATAAGTTTTCTGGGAAGTAACGTAAAACATAACTTATTTTCAATGCGTTTTTGTGTACAATATATCCTTAGAATCCTAAAACTGCATACAATAACACTAGTTTTATTTGAAAAAACCAAACATTTCGTGCTTACTAAATACTCGCATGTATCGAAACCATTATCTATAAATTGTAAAAGCATTCAAACTTAATATAGATTGGTAACTACTCTATCGTTTGAAAGATATAGAACACAAAACTATAAAAAACCCTTAGTAGATATTGTAAGGCATTAATAAATAAAACTAGTAGTGTGAATGGGCCGAACTGGATTCAATTATGGAAATAAACTTGTTAAGAGCTTGTTGTTGACTCCAAGTTAGTTTTCCATATCCAAGTCAACTCGTATGACACCGCTCAATAGTATAATTAAAATAGTAATATTGAAGTAAGAAAGCTTTTGAAAGCGCTTCGAGAACTAAATTAGAGATAAGATAGATTGGATTATTAGTATTAATTTTTATATTCAAGATAGACCTTTCTATTTTTTTTTATTACTTACTGTAAAGCGAGTGCAATCCATGAAACTGTATTTTTTGCGGAAAGAGGCTAATTGTCATTAATGTTTGTCGCATCTTTAACTATGAATTAACAACACAGTAAACTTATTGCACTATTATAAAAAAACGTATAACACTTCTTGAGTGAGTAACAGATTCCTTAAACAACATTGCTTCAAATTTTTCTTCACATCTCAAAAGCGACGGCGGCAAAGCTACAAAAATGACGTAAAGGAAAATCTTATGAAATATACAGGCCCCGAAAAAGTTTGTGCAAATAATTCCAGATTATAAACGACCTTCAATTCGTCTCAAACGAGCCATCAAACTTTTTGCATCGGAGCGTAAAAAGGTAACTTTCATCTTTATGGCCGTTGAAACACATTTTCCAAGTGTGCGAACTTAGATTCGGCCCTTTGGGACTTTAGGTAGCTCTGTTGCTGCCTTGATGGCTATATTTGTACTGGAGAGAGCTTTCAATAAAATCTGATAGACAGCCATTTCAGTTTTATCATTTTTGTGCCTATTTCAAAGCATTCATTTAGGAGAATACTTTTAAAAGAATAGCGACTGTAGCCCAGTGGGTAAGACCTCGGACTTCGTATGAGAAAGGTCCTAGGTTCGAATCCCCACTCTGGCATGTACCAATAAATAATGAATTTTAAATGTGTTTTTCATTTATGTACATAATTTACAGTCGCTAACGGTGAGGGAAAACATCGTGAGGAAACCTGCCTATCCCTCAGGATAGTTAATAGTCAGTGCCTACACGCGGCGATACGGTTCACTGCCTATCACATTGGGTGTTGTCTATCTAGTGATACGCAGGCTTCGAATGACCCATACCTAACATGCCTTCGAAATTTCGGAGATGGGCATTCAAGCCTCTGACTACCCCGCCATAATAAAAAAGGGAGTGTGTATACACAAGTCGTGAAGCATATGTTTGTTTGTTTTTAAAATTCTTATAAAGCAGAATAAGGTGGATAAATAAATTTGGAAGGGTTATAAATGTATCCCTTATCTTTAAGTCATGGGCTACATATCTAGTCAATGGTTTCACACTATAAAAGCTACCAATTGTTTGATTTAATCATTTCCATTATTCAAGTAATTTGAAGCATAAATAAATTAGTTCATAATTAAAAATATTACGATAATTTCACTGTTGCACATCATTAAATTTGCATCAATGAAACATTATATGCTCTGTACAATAATACACCAATGTATAATTTAAAGGAAATTTTTATAAATTAATCATTCATGCAACTTTACATCCATTTTGTTCTGTTGAGACCATACACCTCTGTGTGCACACTCGTCGTATATAATAACCTTACTTATAAAATAAGCTTTACAGTCTCCGATAGCATGAAGCAATCAATGTTTCCACATAAAAAGACCACAATCTATTAAGTCGAACAGGATTTGAGTTACTTTGGAGATTCATTTGATCGTAAAATCAAAGGTCCTCACACTTTATTACTTGAATTTCCTCAAGCCGTGTTTTCACTTCATGGTTTTTGGTTATACACACATTCCTCGTCTTTCTTAGTGTTCACCTATTGCATGAAAAAACTTCTTTTTTTTCATGAAAAAACGTCGGTGAATAGGAATAGTCTATCACCAAACTACTGAACATAATCATTTATCATTATTAACTGAAAAACAATCTTTACAGGATGACCCTAATGCGACAAAGTAAACACTATGTACTAATGCATATAACCTACACACAATGCTGCGAACTACAAACGTCACTGAAATCAAACATCATCAAGTAGTCACCTTAGTATATCCAGAGTGACATATAAATAATAATTCATACTTAATATTATAGAAACCATGTCAAAGTTAATATTATTATTTATATAAACAAATTAAAACTATAAACTTGAGGTACAAATAAAAATTTGATTATATAGAAAATATCTTATCTTATCTTTTAGTCATCGCTATCGGAGTGTGGTAGGATTCCCAAGACATTGATAGCATTCCTTCTCTGAATAGCAATTTCTGAGAGAAGAATGCTCCAGCCCTGGAATCCCCACACTTATCAATTAATCGGGACGGTATAATTAAATCATATTGTAAAATAGTAATTAATGTAAATATATATATTTTACATTAAATACTCAGTAATTTTAATTAGGTACCTTTCAATACATGACGGAATTATGGCAACTGATGAGAACGGAATATATAATTAATATGATAATTATAATTGTACATTAAAGACCTTTTGTGTGCTACTAAACAAAATTCGAATTACTAATTTGTTTAAAAGTGTCAGCTTTTGCACAGTTGTCATTTTCAGTAAAGATAAACCTAATCTCTAAGTTTGTAGTGTAACAAAGCCTGAAACAACCCTCCACTGTGTAACCGAATAACAAAATCAAGTTTGTACGAAAATTCAGGACTTATTTAAATGAGAATCTCACTATCTTTTGTGGTGGAATAAATGCATATAAAATTTTGTTTACGTAACCAGACTTATCTCTCGGTTCTACTTTTATCTATTTCTACAAAGGTGTGGATTTTTGATATATATTTGCAGTCTATTTTTTGTCCCTGTTAGGTAATTTAACACACTATTTACGAGTATTTTGTATTTAACAAGGTGTATTGATAATAATCATTCTCAAAAATTTATCGAATGTAAACTTATTTATTTCTTCCCAGTTTGGCAAAGTTGACGGCTTAGGGCACATGAAATATAATGCGTGAAGGACTAATAACCCATGATCAACATACCATATGAATTACGCCACTATTCTGACAATGAAACGAAAGATGATCGAAGATGGTCTCTAAGTTTCCATACTGAAAGCAATAAAGGACTTGAGTATATAGATAAAAGAACTGAATCCTAACTAAGCGTTCATTATATTCCATGAAGTTTTCGTCTAGAACCATACATTGCCGATTAAGTGCGTCAGTTTAGAAACGTCATTATGTTCTATTTATCTTTTCGCAGAATCAGTCCACCAGCCAACAAAGACGGTCCATAAAAGTACGTTCAGAATCTGGACCTGGGATCTACGTTATTGCCTCCAGCCAATACCGTTCGTTTGACGATTGCCATTGAAGCCGTGTCTTCACAGGGAATAATGCAGGTGACTTCATAACTACAGCTGGGATTTCAGAGGTGATAGTGCACTGTAGACAAAACTGGAAGAAGGAAAAAGTTCTCGAATATCTTTGTAGAGCGGACCGATTTTAGTTTGAATTTGGATTGAATTGTTCAAGGAATATTTTTAGTTTTGTGCTTAGATAATATTTATAGACAAAACATTAAATGAAATTAATGTTATTTATAATATATATATATATATAGATTGTAAACTATTTTTGTAAAATATGTTAAAAAGTGAATTAATAACTTAAAAATCAAACACAAAAAATTAATTCAAAGACGAATATTAATAAAGTGTAGTACATATCTACTTCACACCACGCTTCAAGTAACATGGATCAGAAAGCTCTTTTCAAAGTCACTTAAAACAACCATTTTTTCCACTTCATAAAATAACGTAACAATTGTCTGCAAAGTTTCAATGAGGATTACTGATTGATATGAACAAGAGTATTGTATTATGATCTTGTTTTGCGTGAATTCATTGAATAAGTTAACCTTTTATTTAGCGAAGTATTTTAGTCACATTTTTACATTCAATCTAAATAAATTTTATTCGTTCATGTAAATATTGAATAGTTAAAGCTAGATTTGAGTTAAGTCAATATGAATGTTGACCCTGATTCCGCCTTAAAACCTGTCCACAACTTTCCTCTGTTATCACCCAATTACAATATATCTGTAAATAATTGAAGAAGTGATTGGCACTTAGATTCTTCGCTGCTACTACTACTACTTCACGTTGGTTAGTGAGAATTTAAGGTCATATATTTTAATTCCTTATCATTCATTAAACTGCCTCTAAATCTCATTACGCAATTGTCCTCTCTACAACTACAACTGAATATGTTACTGTAACTGTTTCTTTTTATTATGGAAATTGAATGTTCTTACTCTTTCTTTCACGTATCACTTTCTCTGCTCCTTCTTTACCCTGTTCTTATCTACTTTATCATCTGTTACATTTGCCGTTCTCTCAGGATATACACATATAATAGAAGTTAGATTACCAAAGAAGTTTGGAACACAATAAAGCTCAAGTTTTGCATGTTTCTCGCAAAACTTCAAGAAAGCTTAGTGGTGATTTAATGAGAGCGCTATAACAATCTCTTTATGTATATATATACACATAAAAAACAGAAGGTTTATAATAAAATATTAAATTTCGCTTACATGTTTAATTAAATACACAACTAAATATACTTAATTTACTCGGGTAAAAATAGATGAAACTTAAGAACATTCATGTACCATGCACATAACGCTATTGTCTTCCAATCTCAATAACTTGTATATTGGCACTTTAGGTATTTAAAATACTTTTACGAAAATCCAGGGGCCTTAAAACATTTATTATTAACTTTTCGATGAGAAAAGATATTTTCTTTTCTATTCAATTGACTAATGACACGTAGTCGAGACGAATGCTTTAAGATTTTATCTTATTTAATTTCTAGATTTCCCACGAACATGCCATCTTAGATTTATATTTAATCAAACACTGTTCACATCTGCTAACTTCTACCGTTAATCCGGCTTTAAATTCCATTTATCACTGGGCTATTAGAGAAGCTTCGGAGTAACGAGTTTCCAATCCAAGAAGAGCGGTGTATAATGTCATTTCAATGCCGAATCAATTAGTAAACTAATAATTTAATATAGTATGATATAAAGTATATGAATCAATACAAGTATTAAAAATATTCTTACCCATGACAAACAAATATATTGAAAAATTGCCCAAATTTTATTAATTTTATAATATTAATAATTTTTTTGACAAATTCACGAAAAAAAGTTTTGCTTTGTAATAAACTTTGTGGGAGCTTGATAGTTTTTCAAGCCTTATATTAATCTTTCGTGTCATAATTTAGCGTGTTTCCTGTTACTCCTTAAGTATATGTATTGTTGTTGTATGAAAGTATGTATAAATAATGTTTTGTCAAAATGTATAAAAGCAGTGAATAAATGTATTTCTTTCTTTCTTTCTGTTATTTTTCAATGTGTACAAATCTGCCCTGCTTATTAAAAACGCAGTACTTGTTTAATAGCAGTTCGGAGAAAAACGCGGGAAACACATTTTTAGTTATTTACGTAAGATGCAACGTGTTTCTTGAATATACAATTACATGAAAAAATTAAAAAAAAAACAATCTTCTACAGGACATAGTTTTTTCATTGAAATTTGCTCGCCTCTATGAAATAATGTGTATTACTGCACTATAGCTTAGCATATTGTAAAGTGATAATTAGATCATAACTAAGCAAAAATGCAGTTCTTGCGCTAATTACTGCATGCCTGGCACTTGCATGATACTGCATTCATTGTAAGCATATATTTATGATTTCTTGTCTTATGCTAAGTTACTGAAGTTTAATAATTTTGTTATATAATTTTTATGTTAATATTAAGTTATGTAAAATACTGCATTTTAGTTTAGGATTTCATAGATTGGTGCTCGATCAAAATGCAGTAATCGTTGCAAGTACTGCAATTAGGTTTAGTATGTATTGCAAATACTGCGTTAATTTCTAGTACATGACTATTACCGCACTTCTCTTTAGCACAGTCTTCTTTTTCATGCAATTACGGCAAATTAAATTTAAAAAAAACCATATTTGTAGAACAAAATTTTTTTTTTTAATTTTTACCCTGTTACTTAAGTCTTAAAAAGGCCAATTCCGTAAAAAAGTGAAATTGGATAAATTGTCGATTGCCGCGTTCTTGATTAGCAGGGCAGAAATATATGAACGTGAATATTAGCGTAAACTATCTGTGTATTTTCGTTTTCAATGCTCTCAACTTGCCAAGTTATCTATCAGAAAACTGAAGAACTCTGGTGAAAAGCAAGGATTTTATCCTCAGAGAATTATAATCAATCTCAAAACTTCAAAGATGTGCTTTCTCCTTTTATTTTTAGTCGAAATAGTAGAATAATATCTAAGTTTGCTGGTTTTTACACTTCCTATACTAAAGTTACAATAAAATTTGTTATCATGTAACAGTTTGATATTATGTAACATTTTACATTGTCTAAACCTTTAATTATATTAATATATTTATTATGTGTTAGGTGAAGTGTACATAGGTCTCCAAATTGCAAATATTATTCAAAGACTAAAATTTTTTTATATTTAATTATGTTATAATATTCGAGTACATAATGATTTGTGTAGAAATTCGCATCGGTGAGACGTAAGTAGAGTTGTACCAAAGTATTTTAATGTAGTCACAATGACTTTGCTTTAAATATAAGTATGGTTTTTTGTTCACATACTTTTAGATTTTGTAAAGATTTACAGATAAGATATAAAGATATCTGCATTATTTAGTTGGCAAGTTAAGGTTAAATTTTATGGCAATATTTCCAGATTACACAAAATCCATAGGTTCCACGAAAAAGGTACATAAAAAAAGGATCCACTTGGAAGTTCAAAACAACACGTCTCTTCAGTCCCGCGTTTGATCCTTAGCAAAAAGCCATAGGTCTTTCCAAGTCTGCCTTTCATTCTCATGCATTAATCACTAAAAGCGCGAAACCATTCAGAGCATTGTTTCAACCACAACAAAAGCACGCCACCGCGTCAAGGGGAATTTCAATCAGCGCCATCTAGGTTTGTGCTGTGCGACTGCTAACGCCTAGTTATAGTTCGCGCCTTATTCTTCAAAGTCACTTCTTGCTTAAAATAACTAACTTATAATATACCGGGTGCAAAAGTGAACACTGCTGGATAATCGCTGAAAAGCAAGCACACAGAAAATGACAGTCTTATTTCCGGGAATGATATAAAGTTCAGCTTAGGAATACAATTTAAATGATATTTTAATGATTTATCACTAAAAAATTGTAGGACTTCTGAAATATTCAATATCGTTAACTTTTTTATCAGTTTGAATTGAAATTGTAGGACTCACGAGAATCATAATTATATTACTGTATACAAACCTTCAATCAAGATGTTGACTTTACAAAGAAGCCCACACTATAAATATGTCACTGCAAAATTAAAGTAGAGCAAGCCTAGTGCTTCTTGTTGTGACACAATACTGAAAGTAACAATGGATTGCGACACCTTTTACAAAACAAGAATTTTGAGTATCTACGAGTATTTTTTTGGTATGTAGTACAACTACTACTAAATATATAGATTTTAACGTTAACTTTTGAATAATCAAAAACTTGTATTGTAATCTATGAATATGTATGAATAATGTTTAATAAACAAATACTAAAGGAAAACTTCCGTTGGTTTCTAAACATTGGTGGTAAGCCTCATCCTTCGTAGCAGATACGTGGCATATCCAAATAAAAATTTGTTTTAAATATAATGCATACTAAATAGAACTTCATATTTTTAAAGACTCGCGTTTTTTACTATATTTACTTTCTCATAGTTGACCTAAGAACAAGGACTTTGTAACATCACTGTAATGTCGGGTTACAAAGGTAATACTTTGTATATAAAATATACGTGGTAAAACCTGTTTTTCTTGTAATATAAAACTATTACTTACTCATAGTCTCTTACATAAAGAAGTCGTACACTATGAGAATATACTACAAGCACTTTTTTATGAAACCAATTTCATAACTAAAAGTACTCGATGAAAATGAATCGATCATCGAAAGGAACTACTCACATAAATTCGAGTCCAAAAACTCATTTAGACAAAGAGCCTAATCGAACGAGTGCTTACCAACTTCATAACACAATTTAACTTTATCACAACTCATGACATGATTAATGACGTTTTAATACTGTGTTAATATTCCTTTGCCTTAGGGTCTCGATTATCCTTAATGAAATTGGTGATAACGTATACTGATTGTAAAACGTTGATAAGCCTTCAGGAACTACAGATAATATAAGCTGGAAATAAATTTATTATCTGTTTCATATTATACTTATACAATTATTTCCTTCAAAAAAGCTGATACTAAGTACAAGCCCTCTTTCTTACAATATTTGTTTTGCTACATAAATTGATAACCAATCAGAATTGTGTCGCAGTAAATTTCAAATTTGAATAGAAAATAATATAGAGAAATAAATAAGTAGTGTGTAAGTAAGATTAGTGTTTGAAAACGTTAGGTTTTATAAATTCTGTATATTTCATACAAATGCTAAAAATTGTTTTAAACGAGCTATGACATTCAAAAGGAAAATAGCTCGACCACGGGATTTATCTGTTTGCTTTTCATTATCGTGGTCAAATACGAACTGTCCCTTGCTCAAATATTAACGTTAGCGGAATTTTATTTAATTGCAAGAATCCAAGAGCCGCGGGCAAATGTTAATTAATGTTAGGTATCACAACGGTCATCATAAAAGAATATTGTAATTATCTTTATTAAATATGGCATGAAAAATTTATGGAAGCATTACAATCACTATTTTATTTCTTAGTCCTGTAGCGGTAAACAGTTATCTTAGAGCCGTTCTTACTGGCATATCGTTAGAGGTGACTAAGGGACTACGGTCTTTAATCTATCGGACTTTGGGCTAGCAAATTGTCACCAATGTTCCATATACAATCACAAAACCAATGTTCAAGCTAAAAAACAACGTAAGAGATATTTTTGTTACTCCAAGGTCCAGTTCATCTTGTAAAGGATTAAAGATGCGAATGGTATAATAATATTTACATATTATGCATTTCTTCATATCCATTTAACTTTACATTTCGTTTCAAACTTTACCCCAAAATAAACTTTCTGCGTTTTCCTGTTTCTGTCAACTAGACGTTTTACTTAATAATATACACGTAAAAGATGTGTTTATTGTCAATTAATCATACGAAAGTTGGTCAGCAACAAGCTAAGTAGGCACGAAAATCGCTGCTTCAAATGTACTGACGCGCCTAATAGGAAAACTTGCAAATTGCTCAAGTTTAATGGGATCGTTCGACGTTGTGACAGTTAACAAAAGTATACAACAGCTTGTTCCAAAGAATAGAAATAACAAAAATATTATTGTGATGTTTGTGTAATTTAATGTATTCGTACTACGGGACCTCCCCATTTACATTACACATACATACACTTCACGCCTGATTCCCTGCAGAGGGGAAGGCAGAGATCACGGCCACCCATCTGTCCCGACCCTTACACTGAACTTCCGCTTCATTGACACTAATACACCTCCTCATACACACAGGGAGGTTATAGGTACTTTAACGTCACCATTTTTCAATATGCCGACATTTTAATATCTAACTAATAAATCAATGACTTTCCTGTTCTGTCAAGGAATGGAAGATCTTGTAACCACCATCTGCCTTTCTTTACAAAGGATTTTTCTTAGGTATCAATATATATTGTCATTCAAGCAGTAAGCTAGCCCCTATCACCAAAATTTCTAAATATGTTTATTTTTGAACACAGGGCTAAATATGATAAAATTTTCTTTGCTGTAACTATTTCTTCTGTCCATTAATTTGAAAGTCATGGACGTGAATTGTACGTGTCGTTGTCATGTAGCTATAGTCAGGTGAATTTCCTTTGGGTAAGTTAAGAAATTTATGAGTAAAACAATTCACGGCACGTATTAAGGCGGTATGATTCCTAGCTCCCTTGATTTGATCGTAAAATATCAAAGTAAAAGAAAACGTCCGAAACATTATCACAAGTTCGATTCTCCTAACACATTGCGATGACAAAGTAATGAAATAGTTTTATTAATTAAATAGACTGATTTACAAGACACTGATTTAAAATTGTACTTACTGTCTTCATTTTTTAAATTACTGATGTTTGGACGATAATCTGTTTTTATTATCCAGATTATATAGTAATTTCCGAAGCTTAAAGTAAATAAGAAGTGATTCCTTATCATACGACAGAGATGTAAATAGTTAATTAATTGTGTAATTATAAATTAGTTTGATGCTACCACCAAAATATTAAAGATAGCAACTTTTTATTTCCCAAATATTATTTTTATCCTAAAATTCAAGCTCTATACCTTAGTTAGCTATAAAATTGTAATACCCAATTTATTCTTATACATTGCTTATTTAATTTTCCATATTTTTGCCAACATTTCCTAGAACAACGAGAATCGAATCCCTGTTTCACGAAACTCAACTCGTAAAAAGGAAGGTCCTTTGATTTTACGATCGAGCGAATCTTTGCGGTCACCCTCGACGCTTTTTTGCTAAATAGATTGTGTCTTTTGACGTGACGACATTGAATAAAATCTGGTCTTTCGGAGAAGAAAACATTCTTATTAAAAAGATTTACGTATACTCCTTTTTAGAAAATGGAAATCAATAGAATGATTACCTAGTATATACTATTACATGAAATAAATTCGATTTCCACTTCATTTCACATATTAGATAAAGCCTGTAGTTTCGGTCGTCTGTATTCTGTGAGAAAAATCTTCCTTCCTTTTCTGAATATTATTCCTTCTTTATCATTACTAAGGGATTTAAATCATATTCATTGCGAATGATCATACCTGTTTGCTATCAATCGAATTGCAGTTAACTAAATAATTACTTAATTATCTCCTCTGTAATACCAGGAGGAAAGTTAACTAGATAAATGATTTTATTAACGGCTCTGACTAGCAGGAACTACAGAAGAAAAAGCATATCAAAACCTATAAATCTAGCTTTACAGAATTCCACGCTTTTAAATTTCACTTCATCTGTTGTAGCTACTTTCATTTCCTTATGGAAACTTTCCAAAGTAAACTATTGTCTAAGGAGACTGTGATAAATCGTCTGAAAGCTTTTGCATCGCGATAGCGTAATAGACTTTATTCATGATGCAAGCAAAGCTCTCTTAAGTTCTGTAGAATGATTCTGCTTGCATAATGTCTATTAAAAGTTCACTCTCTAAGTTCTTACGCGACATTTACACTCACTTGGAGTGACGTCCACAAAATTGAGACAATTACCTCTCAGTATCTTTTATTATCATAAGTATCTGTACTTTAAGGTTACGCTGTAATTGAGCCAAATTTCGGACAGTAAGAACTATGACATACTGACAAGAAAGACAACTTCTTGAGTTCTATTCTTCTATTCTATTTGGTAACTATTAGGACTGTAGACTGTAAACTGAAGACTGTTTGGGTCAATTACAATACTAAGAATGAACTAAATAAGCATTGTTTTTCATATATTTATTATGCCTAGCATTAATTTTCTACAAGTTATCCTGAATTTTCTCTCTAAGCTAGGTCATCAATTACCTACATTAAGTAGAAAACATTTCGAATAGGTTTATTCGTAGAATCTATAGTCACGGCGGTTGGAAAGCTCGGAGCTCGCTGCAATAAATCTTACTTTCATTGACCATTGGAATTGGGTGTGTAAAATTTGATGATTTATAAACGTATTCATTGGGTGTACGGAACAAAATTGTCATACATTTGAATGTCACATTAGCAAACAGTTCCCAATTTAGTCTCATAGAGTTTTAGTAAGAGGTGACACATGTTAGTAAACTTGATAAGAATACGGTATGCTGCTCTACACGACATATAGACGTGACTAATTGATACAGATGTTTTTACCAGGAGTATATTGTGATATTGTGGCCAATAAGAAGTGGAAAGTATATGTATGGGTATCCTTCTTCACTGATAATGTGCTACAGATTTCAGTGAGAGAATACATCGTGAGTAAAACTGGCTATTTCTAGATGAGATGATCTATGACTACCCCGAATTTAGTACTGATACGAAGCTAAACCTTATGTTCCCATGGATACAATATTAATCTACAAATTTCCTTCCCCTAGTTTATTAAATATATTTCGCTTTATAAAACTCTGGTATCTTTATTGGATTCCGTACGAGCTTTCGTATGGCAATAAAGACATTCTTTCCGGCATACCTATTGCTTGGAGCACGTGAGATTGTATCTTACTTTTTGCAATTTCTAAATACTTGTGTGTCTAGGACATAAATACATAGAATGCTAACTATCTGTTTTTCTTCCCAACATTCGCTAAGAAGTGAGGGCATAAGTTGTTACTCGAATTTATTGAGTGATAGATTAGCATCGAATTTATAGGGCGATGGATTAGCATTCTGTTAAATATTCTATATAATTCTGATCGCAACGGTTAGAGTAATGTGTATGAGATTCTGTCCGCGCTGAAGAATATTCATATTTTATTTAATTAAATATGGATTACAATTTACAGTTTAATGGCATGTATATATAAATTTCCAACCAAATCCAATATTTACACGCGTTACTCGCATTAATAAACATTGTGAGGTTAAAAACGACATTTTATATTTAATAAGGTGTTCTCTTTTCCTCAAAACAACCTAATATATAAATGACGTCACGTTTTATATGACACCTTAAATCCAGGGTCCAAAATTGCTTGTCAACCATATGAAAAGGGGGTTACGTCCTATTTTAGCTTGAAAAGGGTTCCTTGGCATAAACAAGCGGCGCTTAACAAGTTCATTTCCATAATCAAATTGAATAAAGCCGGTTCACATGGAGGTATTCATGCTTTATTTAATTTGTAAATGGAATAATCAACTATTTTGGAAATTATTGCGCGAAAATGACAGTTTATTTTAATCTTTCAGTGGTAAAAAATAGGAAATTTCGAGATAAGTTAAAAGAAATGAAGACGATTATTGCAATGCTTATTCGACGCGTGTTTGAGTGATATTAACGATTACTTACCATACCTAGAATAAATGTACTGTTTTGAGTAAAAAAATATATTTGAAAATCGGAAGCTTAATGGAATTATCAGTGAGTTTTCCCTAAACAGTATCTGGGGTTTCCCCAATTTATAAGTAGCCACATTTCACCAAGACCCAAAGTGATAGTCGGAGATCTTTATCGCCGAAATCGGGTGCATAAATACTCAACGCCTTTTGTGTTTACACAATAGTTTTCCTGCAACCTTTAGAATACGATACTCGACCACTAGAAATTCTGATGTGAAAATATATAAAATTAAGCATATTTTTTTCTTTGGGAAAACTTTTTGTAATATGTGTTGTCATCCCTTTGTCTTATGTAATAAGGCTCGTGTACAAGATAAATACCAGTTTGTCATTAGTGAAGTTATCATATTCTCGAGTGGCAAATTGACTTATGCAACTTGTAACTTACCAGTAAGTACGTAGCTTAAAGTAAGCAGCACCTAAGTGGGTTAAATAGATTGTTACACAAAGAACACTATTAAACTTACATAAAAGGAAGTCTCTTAACTCGAGATAGGACCATGATGGAAGTCTCGGGATAAATGCTAACAGTGTTCCGGAGCTTAAAACAAAAGTTTATAGTCTTGCTTACCAATAGCTTGCTACGTTTTAAAAAGTTTAAGATTCAAGATGCATTCCTATTATTTAACCTTTTAAATAACGTAAATTGACTTTTTATTGAGGTGTTTTAAAATATATTAACATATACATTGCACAGGCTTGCATATAAGCGTTAAACAGATATCACGGTTTAAAATGAATTTCTATTTAATTTATTGGTATTACTTTTTATGATACAACAACAAAGTATTTATTACTATGTTCAGAACTAATTATATAGTATTGTTTGATATTTGCTCCAAAAAAATATGCTTTAATTTCAATGAGACAATAACTATTGATGAAATTGTAAATAAGCAAAATCATACCCCTGATAATAATAAAGTACACGATTATCATAGAATTCTTTTCAAGGATATGCATAAATAACTCAGTAATAAGAATGCAACACATCGAACCTCTATTGCACCATAACAAACAATCATATGCACTAACATTTCAAAGCTGTATATTCAGCTAGTAGCTGGAAGCTTACCAGTCTCCATACACGTGCCTACCCGTTGCTGAAACTAGCTATTGACTCAGAGAAACACGAATCAACCCATCCAAAGGCAAATAGGCCGGCCCTAAATAAATAGTTGGAGGAATATTTTTGGTGATTTGGATAACCGGCTCGCATCAATGATTTAGACTAATTATTATTTTAGCTGGGTTCAATGTTGATTCAGAATAGTAATAGAATGTAATAGTCACTTAGGTACATGGCGATGAAAAGGGGTTTATTATATTTGTCGATGTACGTTTGTGAAATGTGTACTGACTTTACTATTAATAACAAGAAATAGGCAGGTGTCCTCAAATTGTTTCTCTTGCCATTATATAATATAATAAACGGGATATAACCATGATTTTTATTGTATCGCAAGATAAATACATTCATTACACACTAAATATAACATTTGATGTAATTCAACATGAGATCGGTAAGTAACCAATAACTTGTAGATTGATCAGTCAGTACCCATGCTTTATAATTCGATTACAATGCTTATTGATACACTTCACGTGCATGCAACACTTTATGTATCTTTCAAACTTCTGTTTAACCGGGAACACTAACACTCTCGTGTTGTTATTTATATAACAATTGAAACGGCTTAGACGTGGAAACTTATATTACTTGTAAGCTGTCAAGATGGCTAAGTACCCTATTAAACTAAACCAATTTGTAAGTTTTCCTATTATTTCTCTTGAAACGTAAACGGCGAAGGGATCTTTCAAACAATGTCTGAGCCGTAGTCTCACGGAATTGTTTACAAACTGACGCGCTACTGGATTTGTGTGGGGTTAACATTATTCTAGTTATGTGGTGAAATGAAACTTTAGATTTCAATGTTTAGGCAATTTCATCTTTTTTAATGACGAACAACACAAATCTCCGAAAAAAGGACGTGAAACATGTCTTGACCATCAGCCTTATGTTGGCATGACCACAATTATTATTATATATTATAATAGACTACGAAAGGCCAATAATATACATATTACGGCCACAATGTAAGTTAATATAAAAAAATCTTGACTTTTATCATTTAAAGCATGCCACATTTCATTAAAAATACAGTAATTAATAAATAACAACAGCCTCAAAATAGTTTAAAACTGCACAACTTCTTCATGTACCTTTTATACTTTTAAATTAGGTATCTTGAACTAAAAATACAGTAGTAATGAAAAAATACTATAATACATTACAGACTTGAAATAATTGAACAACTGAGTACAGTGTGCAGTTTTGCAGTCGGCGTGTGTAGGCCACATTTATTTCTTTTGTTTGCGCCCATTATCCAAGTGGCCTGTTCCACTAATTGCGGAAAAGAGAAGGCCACTTTGAATTCAATTAGAATGAACCCATTCGACATTTCTAGGACATCAAAAGGTACTTTAGTTGCATCTTTCTTAATTGGAACGGGGTTTGACGCTGGTCTGTTTTTCTTTTCTTATATTTTGCTACGAACATTGTGATTGTATAAATGGAGGTAAGGAGAGCGAGTCTAACAACAGGCTAATTATAGTGAAAGGTTTCCTGAAATTTACCTTTTGGTTTGGAACTTTCTACTAATATTTTGCTTAAGTAAATATTTTGAAATATAAAAAGTAACTGTCATTAATTGTGTGTAAAGAGGACTATAGGCGCTCGCTTACTGACACATTTTGGGGATTATCAGTATTATATTAGGTCGTTTAAGCGGCTTTGTAATAAAACAATGTGTCATTAATATGTGATTTGTATATTATACTAGATTTGATGCTCAGTGGGATTAAAAGTTTGCAACGCCTGCAATCATTTTCATATTACAATCTAAGACGAATCAAATAATTCCCTAAAGGAGTTGCACGAAGTAAATTGATCATTTGAATTACATAACATTCTTTCAATTAGCAAATTTATCTATTATGTATTTTAAATCAATCACTAAAGTCCTACAAACCTACTTCACAGCACTGACACGCAAACAAGACAACAAACTAGCAATAAATCAATCATAATACCAACTGACTGGAAGGGCTAAATAAGGCTCGTGCAAAGCGTCGGGGTTCAAAGTAATCAATCCTTTCACAATTAGGGCAAGTTTAAATTGTCGCCTCCCTACCGCAGACACGCCTGCCCAGAGTTGAAACTTCGCACTGACACTAACCGAGAACTGAGTGGCCGATTTAATTACAAAACTAATCGCTTCGGCCCCGCGTAAGTTGAAGAGAATTTGATTTACAACTGGCTCTGCTAAGTGTAAGTTTAAGAGAGGGAAACATGATTGGAGATCAAATGTATGTTCAGTTAGAGTGTGAATTAAAATCAAATCTTGTAAGATAATTGTTATGTTACCAGGGCTTTGAAATATTATAATAACAATAAAATAAATAACTAAGCGAAACATACATGGTTTTATTCCTTTAAGATTCCATTATTTTATTTTACAACTTTCATAACATCTTTTTCAGCAAAACACTGATAAAGCAGTACAAGTCCAGGTTCTGATATCAATCTACAGCGATACATTAAATATAGTTGTCATGTTTCTATTTACATACATTGATTGTAATTACATATTTTATTTATTATTAAAAAATTTGTAGGCTCCCCATATTCACCGCAACTTACGAGGGAATAGAACAATAAGATGCACTAATTATTCATTCGTATATCTATGTTATGAATAAACATTTAATAGTTGAATTCGTATCCTTAAGTATTTACTTTTAATTAGCCTCGTAACCAACTGCTTATTCGTCACTGCTGACTTAGTCCGCAATTACGGAGCAAACCATAAAACCTTACACTGCATAATCCTTGTTAGCATTTCCAAGAGTTAAATCTTGATTCAGGTCACCTAGGGCATTTGAAACATTACTGGATATCGTGGACTAAGTAAGTTGCATCGATCAGTGTGTATTGACATGGCTGGTTGGATTACTGGTGCTTTGGTTTATGCAAGCAACAGCAATCTTGTTCCACTTTAAACTGTTACAGTGTTTGGCTATTTAAGCAAATGTGAGTTTTTTTTTTCATACTTGTGTTTGCCCTCAAGGAACATGTTAATTTTAAAAGTGATGGTTTATCCAGGTTGAAAATAATACATATAAGGACGAGTTTTTTTAACAGTTTGGCTTTCTTAATAATTACTCTGTGCAGTATAGGCTGATAACAAATGTAAAGTGTTTAGGGTAAAAAAGATTAAGTATTTTCAGGCTATGTAGTTGATAATAATTAGTTTAATCCTGAATTAAATAATGTTATGTTAATGTTCGATTCTCAATGCTGTCACGCATACAATATTGTCCATAGCATTGGAATAAAACGAGCAGAGTGTAACTTTAATGGCCGGGACATATAAACATTTCATCGCATTAACTACACACGAAAACCACATTTTATGCATTTTAAACACGAGTGTTATGGCCCGTTTTAATGACATACAAACAGACTATGACGCTAGTTGAAATATAAGTCTGGAAAATGGATATTATGCAATACAACTTGTAACTCTTGTGTTGTGTGTTATTTTTGGGAGTTTCACGAGTTTTATTCAAATTCATCGCTCATAATTTATAAACAAAGGTAATATAACGTGATCAGTCTTGTGTCGTAGTTACAGATTCATCACAACGTTGTATGTGTGTCGGGGTTAAGAGTGACCCACCAAGTCACATATATTTACCATTGGCAGAAGCTAACATGACATTTGCTTTATGTATTTTGAAATAGCATGACCAAGTGACAACTAATGCGAACTCAAATAAAAGGCATGTTTCCTCCTAATGTTTTATCTCATCGTAAAGAAATAAGTAGGTACTTAATACTTTTAAAAACAATAGATTTCTTAACTTATATGTCTAAATGTTTCATTTCTTTTATAACAAGTCATTGTTAATATACGAGACTGTTTAGGTTTAACCTATGCGACAGACATTATTTAGACTGTAACCTGATGTGATATATTAATCACATAGAGTTTCAGTTAAATAAAAGTAAATAGTTGATAAAATTTCATTACAATATCATCCGGCCCCGATATCCACATACCGCTCGGGAAATAAGAAAATTGATTAGGAAGAGGCGCTTGCAGCCTGCACTGCTTTCCACTGCATCTTTTATTATATTTTAAATTATCTAATTTTCTTTGAATTTCTATATTGTAAGTTATTATAAGTGGAAATCATATAAAAACTGAAAATCCCAGGTGTAATTTTAAAGCAATTTTATACATTCTGTCGCTAAACATATAATTTAATATAGCCATACTCGTACTTACATTTGCAAAGAAGAAAGAAAAGATAATATCATTCAGTTACCTTAACGCATCTATCAAGTTGTACAACTGATGAGACATAAGTTTTGATTCGCCAAAAACTTAATAGTTCTGTCAACGGCGAATATTTTAGTGGTCTTAAAGCGTAAGTTATAATATGAAGAAGATTGAGTAATAGCAATAGTATGGGGGGTGGAATAATAATATAAATGTTTTAAGAATCTACAAATAAAGATATAATCGTAATCCTTTGTCATAAGAGACATTATCTTAGTTGGGTGGGTGTTTAATTACTTTAATATCGACCTCACACATACATCTCCGAAGATAAGAAACAGGAAATAATTCTAAACAGAACATTCAAGGCTTGTATGTTTAGATTTAACGAACAATGTGAATTTGTGCTTGTTATGAATAAAATATAATAATAATATATGGGTCATTATTACACCAATTGAGCTATTCCCTTGGTAAGTCATTTAAGATTTGAGCTAAGGGTACTAGTGAACGTGTATCTACGTAATATATAGAAGATATAATCAACAGCTAGACTAAAAAGCAGAAGAAAAGCTTAGTTCTTATCTCTGCATTCACTGGGAATCTAACCCGGGGTATAAATGTATGCTATATTGGTTGCTAGTCTATCACAAATATACTTAAATTTATTCCTAAGTCATCTTCTACGTCGCTGGGAAGAAAGGAAAAACTTACATAAGAAGATAATTTTTAATCTCTTATTTATTAGAAATAATCACATTATCTTTGCTAAAAACTCACGTACACAGATAAAATCAAAACCATTCATTACAATGTGGACAGATAACGAGTTACACGTTTAATCGAAAAAAAAGATCATTGACCTAATTTCAGTGGCCCTATAGCCTCCCCTGATGAATTGAAATTGAGGTAAAGCTTAGCAAAATACAAAAAAGAAGCTAAAACGAGTACTGGAAAAATAAAACTTGTATTATTAAGATTGTTTTGTAATTACATTGTTGAGTAAAATGAAATGGTGGTCTAATTGTCGTAAATCATCAGTCCTTAGTCATCGCAATGAAATTGAATTATTTGTATACCTAACTAGCTTGTGCTCGGATCAAATATTAATATTCCATTTTATATTAAGGTAAATACATTGTCTTATCATTGTCATTATTTAAAAGCAAATATAGAAAAAATTCAAGAAACTGAAGTAATGAAATTACATACCATTTTTCTTATATAATAATAGAGAAATTTCCCGATATTACCTTACCCAGGATGTAAAATACTATAACACTATAAGAAGCATAAAACTCACTACGGTAGCGAAGTAAGTGATCCCCTGAACGAAAATCCGATATGGATTAGATAAAAGATAATAGGGACGGGCTTATACGATTTATACAACGGACACTCGATATTAATCGTTCATTTGTTCAGTGACCGCGTGTGCTGCAAGATCCACTATGTTGAGAACTTTAGCGATACTTCTTTGCTTGGCTGTGCTGCCTAGCCTTATAACAGGTAAATATAACAACAAACTTATTCATAATATGTAATACTTTCTTCTATCTCTTTCAAGGAGGTCGGTCGGAGGACCTCCTTGGTCATCGTAAGGATTAGTTTAGTTTGTTTATTGGTTGGATTAAAGATTGCATTCGAAATATGCAATTACAGAAATGCTGAAAGTGACAGTAGATAGTTAACTGAATAGAATTAATATTTATCTTATATATTACTCATTTTATATATATATATATATATATATATATATATATATATATATATATATATATATATATATATTATAACTACACCAATAAAGTGAAATACCAAGAACTTGATAATATGATATATGGATTTCGACTTAGCCCTCTGAATGGAAACGGGCGTGATATGTACGAGTGTATTATATGTATTAAGTTTTGATAAATAATAAAACAAACCTCAATATAACCGAAAATCGTCTTATCTTTCTTCATACATTTATTGCTTATTTTCAAATATGTCATTCTTTCTATTCCAGCGCAAACCCCGAACGTAGTTGTTCGTCCAGACCGCTATGTCAACCACATAAGCAGTCCCTTCATCCCGGCACCTGTCTCCATCCCCTTATCATTCTTCATGCAACTCCAGTCTTGCCACATCGTCTTCCCTAATGGCATCATCTACGAAATCTACCCTACATACAGGGTACCTGAACCCACAATATTCTTGTACGAAACCAGACCGCCAACGTGTGCAGTAGGATTCCAAAATGCACCTCCGGAACTCAATGGAACGTACGAACTCATGTCTGTTGAAGGTAACGCGAATACTCTTACCCTGATCACACAGAAGTTCCATATGACTTTTACTATGTTTGATCCACGCAACGCTTAAGAAGGAATCAAATTGACCCTGAGTTTAATTGGAAGATAATATTGATGTGGATATTCAATTCAAGTGGACAATTAAATTGTAATGTTGCAGATTTTGTGTTTCTTTCATTGTATATAACATTATATCATTAATTAACAAGACTTTTTATACTGATACATTTATTTTATTTGCTCTCTCATAAACGAGTGTGTTACGCTGAAATGTTACGTAAATTTACGACTCTGTAGCCTCGTAAAAACCAAATAAGGCGGAACCGGAGTTCGGTTTAAGATGTACGGCCCTACCTCTCGTTTCCTTAAGAAGCCAGATTAGTTTGTTATTCAGAACAAGGGCTTCAGGATTTAAAGGCAATTCCCTCGTTGATCTCTCTAGGAAGGGACAAGGCGCTTACTGCTGTTGTGAAATATTTATTGTGTTCTCGACCAACGGCACTGGAAATAGGTCATGTCATAATACTACAAAACACATTTATGCGCATTAAATCCGGCTTATGTCCGATTTATGATTCGCGAGGCTGAATACACATCCAAATCCAAAAACTACACGTGTACGAGTCGAATAATACGTTGTTTCTGGTAAACCATCCGGAAGATTTTTCACGCCTACTATGAGTGTAAATAGATTTTCCGGGAATATAGTACTTCAATGTAGTAATGGAATAATGGGGTTGGAGAATAATATATGACATAAAATTCGCTTACCCTATTATTTAACACTTAATCCTCATTGCAATTCTTCTACACCGTGCAAATAACAATAATACTTTAAAACTCTATGTATATTTCAGAATAGTCATGGTTACTTTAAGCTTATTATAGTTCAAAACTTCTGTCACTCCAAAAGTGATTAAATATGATCGTCAAATTAAGATTACATAATCTTGAATTGCGAGTTACATACTAAAAAAATACCAAGTAAGTATAGGATATATAAGTCTAATTTGAATACTGGTTCTATACTTTCTCATTGAGATTAAGTCTTAGAACCCTTATTACTGAGGTAAGTCCGATGAACAACCTGCTAGGGCAGGACTTTGCATTAAATATTAGACACGGAACATTCTTGCCTCCTTTCGAGAGATTTGCTACCTTAAAAGGACTGTGTAAGAGTTCATTTTACATTTAATTTGTAAATATATAATTTACTTATTGTAGATAAGTGTATATTGATTTTACAACAATTACAAGTTAACTCTATTGAGCGTCACAACTTGTCGTTACAGTGTCAAAACTGTATAAAGTTTAGTCGAATTTCACTTTGTTTGTACTATCATTAATATTGTTCCAATCGATATTATTTACACTCATTGAGAAATGAGTAGCACGTAGTCCGATAGACGCTATATTGAAAATTAATGACGTTAGGATCGGGACAAATGGGGATCCGTGATCTCTTTCTACCCCTCTACAGGGAATCAGGCTTGATGTGTATGTCTGTAGCACGTAGTTTTATTTTATTACAGTAATTAAACCAAATACAAGAAATATATAAATAAAATTACATGTAAATAATTTATAAAGGTTAGCTCATTACGTAAATAATCCAATAAAAAATTGGAAACAAAAAGACGTGGATCACGTAGCAAATATTTGTTCGGAATTAGTCAACACAATTAAGCTTACCTAAAAGTTTTTGTTTTCAAATGGCGCAGCGGGACAATATGCCTGAATTCCAATTACGTAAGTTACGTGGGCCCACGTGATTAAAGCCAGGTCTGCAAATTTATGTATCTGTTTACCTACGGCTTGTAACAAATAGCGAAGTTTGAGCGAAATTACTCAGACGAATTTATATGAGCGTAAATTGGATGGATACCGTAGGTCTAATCTGCTTACTATTGGATTACATTTAACGAACGAAACTTTTTATATAGATTGTATATATCTCCATAATTTCAGAATTATATTGCTATATCAAATCTCAAGTATCAATGGAATTTATCGGGCAATGTGTAAGTCAATTTAATTATGTTTTTTTATTTATTCTGGTATGGTAGCTCTATTGATTTATCTACGTCATAAGTCATAGATTTTTAATTTATTTAACAAACAAAAATTAAAAGAATATTCACAAACTTTACACAATTTAAATTATAAATAAAAAAAACAATTATAAATCAAATTGTAATGCTGAATGTAACCGACGAGATAATGTCTCCAAGGTTTGGCTGTCTCCAAATAGTAGGAAATAATGTGACTGCATACATGTTCCTTTAGAATTCAATATATCCTCCTCAAACTGTTAAATCGATACCCATTTTATCAATGACATCCTAAAAGGCAGTTACCGTATCTCGGAGTTAAACCACAAAAGACTTGACGAGACATTCTCTGCGATAAATTGCTCGATAGGCGATCAGAATTCGTTTGCGTAAACACATATTTAGGATTTTTCTTTACTACGTTTCAGGAAGAGTGAACGAGATACAGAATGACAATTATTATTCTAAGCCTATGTCACGGGATAACATTATCCGAATAAATCACATCTATTCAATTAATGTAATGAAATTAATATCTACTCTATTTACTATTAGGAAATAACCTTATATTGAGGCTTAATGTGATTTCATCAATATTTTATGCTACAAGAATTCACATAATGGGAACGCTCACTAGAGTGATTTGAAAAAGAATGTCTTAATAGTGTCAGTTTATTTACGTATCTTAAATAGAATACCATAAAAACATTTTATAACTTGTATATTAACTAAAATATTCTTTAGACAATATATTTGTAATACTTGCTGATACAAATTTTAATTTATTAAAGTTTAATTTATGAAGTCCTGATCAGTTTTTCGTACCAAAATCATATTATTATTTTAATACTACTAATTACGCACTCTGTGTGCATAGTCCAAATTGATTTGAGGTTGTTTACTCCAGGGTAGCAATTGATCGCTCTGAAAGCTATTCAAGATACCGCCGTCGGATTTCCTCATTGGGTGGGAGGCATATTTTACTTCATTGTGACATATATCTTGTTTTTTTCTTCTTGTTCTATGATATATTGGCCTAAACTTGTTTTCACATACATATGAGGGAGTTTAGATATAGCTGTCGAAATTTCTCGATTCCAATAAACTGTTTTGTTTTCAATTATATTCAGATACTTATTAATCGCGTATTTACTTATACTATTTATTAGACATTATTATATTCTTTTTGGTCTGTCAAAAACTATTTCACAAACTAATTCTACGTACGCATCTATTAATCCTACCAAAATACTTACCTTCTGTTGATTTCCTGTATTCCTCCGCATTCAACCACAAAATCGAAGGTTGCCTTGTCGAATATTTTACTAACTGTTGTATTAATGCAATTAAATACCGTTTTCATTCATTTCAATAGAAAATTCATTACTTCCTCGCTTTACTTCATTCAATTACTCCTCCTTTATACCACTCCAATCAACAACAAGTGCAACGACAGAAATAAAACCTGATTACTGCACTAATTGTCCCCGGGACTTAGCGCTGCAATTTCTAGGATTAACGACACAGATTTATTAGAGGTTCTCGTAGTCAGCACACTAGGTTACATATGTATTCTTTTAAAGGGTGTAGGTTACCTTGCTCAAGTAAACGTAGATTTCTTACTCATCTTTTATTTACTTACCTGGTGTTTAAAACTCTTGAAGGATTTGGTATTAGAAAGATGGCTCGTGTAGGTGATATACTGAAGAAACGAAGTCGCCGATTTCATATGATGTAATGAGCTTGATAACGAAATACGTTAAATCGGGATCAAGTAAAATTTGATACAGTGATCTCAGCTTATAATAAGACATTCAGGTGACGTATACATATGTTTGAAATGCACGCTTATCGCTAAGGTCTATGTGTTTAAAAATACAATTTTTCGTTCCATTCATACTCGTATAATCTTTCAGGCGAATAATATAAATAACGAGGCTCAGTGCAGTCGCAAAAACCACTTGCAGTATTACTCTAATTTATTAGCAAGCATAATGCACACCACTTACTTAGCTCGCACATAGTCTCGAATGCCGGCATCCAGTGAATTTTATACGCCATAATTTTAAACGAGTTATTATGTTACTATGGAACGAAAGATAACTGTTGCCAGAAAGTTAGGAGTGCAAACTGAAAATGCTACTTTAGATATATTGTTTAGCTTTTCTACTGTAATCCTCTTTTAGTAATACGGATGGAATAGTAAAGTGACTAATTTAGTATTAGAACGGAAGAAACATGCGAAGAAGTTAACAAACACTTTTGTAAAAATTCTAATATCAAACTCCCGGTATAGGCATGTACCAATGAATCAAATTTTAAAATGTGTTTTGCATTTTCATACACAATTTGCAGTAAGGGAAAACTTCTTGAGGAAACCTGCCTATCCTATTGGGATAGGTTGAAGCCAGTGCCTGTATAGGACGATACGGTTCACTACTTATCACGTTGGGTGCTGTCTATCTAGTGAAACACGGACTTTGAGTGGTTTATACCTAACTTGCCCTCAAACCTCTGACTACAGCGACATAATAAAAAAGGGATTGTGTATACACAAGTCGTGAAGCGTTTGTTGTAGAAATACGTATAGGTAATATACTTTAGTATCAAACTAAATACATATAGTATTTATGTAGATACTTAGATCAGCTTTCCATCGTAAACCCCGTAAATGCTGTTGCTGTTGTTTCTCTCATCGTTAGCATAACAAGAAACGGAATCACTCGATTTATCCCATTGATAAACTCCGGATATCCTAGGAAATCCGTAAACAACAATAGACTATAAATGTAAAAATATTATTGGGATATTTGAGGCACTTCAGAGAACAACAATAAAACCTTATGACTATTTTTGTTTGCGAGAGAAGTTTCCACAATGCTTTAACACTGTTTTTATGAGTGCACCTATAAAAAGGGACTTAATCATAAGTAAAAGCCGTGATGTAGGTACTTTATTTATCATATTCGTCAAAACGTGTGGGAGTTAATGATAGACTGAAACATATTTATATAAATGTTAAATCGTATATTATATAGTGATGATAATTTGCATACCATACATAATTAAGGTACGTTTAGACAGATGCGTTTGAAATATTTAACAGCAGACATTCACTGACAAAGTGTATCAAGCATTATCTATCGATGATTTTTATTGCATCGAGAATTAAATAAAATACAGCTGTCGAAAATAATTAATATGCAATTATAATCATTAAATAAATACCATACACAAAATCTTTTTGCCTTACAATTACAAATCTTTAAAGAAATATAACATTATACTCCAACCTTTCACGCGTACATAATTATTAGTACTTATACTTTCGTAGCTTTTAAGCTAGCTAGCCTGAAACAATACCTACAAAGCTTTAAAACAGAGCTCTAGGTAGGTAGTAATTTCAGCTAAGAACTTCTGTACAATAGTTTCCGAAGCAATCTTGTCTTCCAAGTTTCCTATACCAATTTCTTTAACTGCGGCAGTAAATCCTTTAGGCTATTAGAGTAGTAGTCAGGTTTTGTGCTATTTTCCAGCATTTCTTGTTCGCTCACTGAGGATAGCACTAGCAGGGTTTTGAACCCGCAAACTTTGCCCACGCCTAAGTCTTGTTCGATCCTGCGAATAAAAGAATATGATCAATGGAATCTATTGATGGGCTAGTAACTCGTCACCATTATCAAACTTAATAGTCATGACAGTAATGGTGATCGAGGTAGTATGTCTCTTTGATTGTGTCAAATATGAAAGTTATCAAAAGACGTATATGTTTATGTCTTTGTAGAATTAAAACTATTTCTAAATACTACAAAACTAAACGGTTTAAAGACAACTATAAGGTAAGATAATCTATAGGGCGATATAGGCTATAGGGTATGGAAACCTTAACTACGCTATCTATAGGGCGATTGGGTAACAACATGTCTCTAATATTCCATATCAATTCCATCTCTACACCAATTGTTACACAAACGATTAATAAAGATTTCATCTGTAATTGTCCATTCACCTTGAAAGAGGAAAAGAAAGGCATATACTTACATGTCACCTATAAACAGCACTCGACTGGGATCTGTGACACCAGCTCGCTTCATGGCGAAGTCTCCGTAAGGCTTTCCTGGCTTCGCTAATTCTATCGGCTTCCTTCCTGTGAACTCGGCTACGACGTTTGTGAAAGCACCAGTACCTGGAATTTGTTATGTATATATTATGTATGTATGTAAGACGCCTGTGAAGTCACGAACATAATGTTCGAAGAATGGTGAGAAACCTTAAAGTGTAATGTTTTGATGAATATAATGATGGACGTAAGGTTCTTAGAAAGTTTATATTATTAGGGTCAAGATATATAACTAGGAATAATTTAAAAAGATAAGCAGCTAGGCTAGAGGCCAAAAAACACCTAGATAAACTTTGACAACATGCTGCAAATAAGCCTGATAGTTCGAAATTCATGTTACAAAGCAGCACTTGTTTAATTTGTAAGGACGTTATCAATACATTTAGCCTTACTGCCTGAAGCAATACCTAAAAACCTAAAAAAAGCTAAGGTATTTTAGGTGTACCGTTGTCTTTATAAGTATTATTTTCATTATATAATTTGTCTTATAAACCCCGACATTACGGAGGTGGAAACGCTTGCCTTTGAGTGCTCTGCAAGGCATAACGATCGTATACGCTTATATTTACAATTTTATGAGCATCTATTGTTCTCCCATACAAGTCCGGGATTTAAAAACAATCATAACTAGCTACCATTCTTCCCGGAATGTCGTAGGATGAGACTAAGAGATTTGGAATCAATTGAATTTATTGGGCTATTGCATAATAATCTGACACCAATGTTTTATAAAAATGCCATTACAACACATATTCATGCTAATAAGTAACCAAAGAGATATTGTATCTCCGAAAAACCACGAAAGGAACTAAAGGACGCAATTGTGTATGTACCTAAAGCCACTCCTTTTCCTTTCCCCGACGTAATAGAAATGAGTTTATCAGTCGCTCCCGTTATGAACAGTACTTCTGGCCTTTGTAAATACGCTCCTGCCATATATAGTCTGGGCATATTCACTTTGTAATCACTGTCAAATACTACTGCTCCAATGGATAGGTCATCTGCTAGGTACTTCTTTAGGTCGGCATAATGGTCTACGGAGGTTTCTGGCTGGAAATGAATGATATTTATGAATTAAATGGATCTAAAATGGGTGAAATTCTACTAATACTAACTATATAACATTTGTAAAAAGTAAAAGGTAAAAAAAACGAGTAATTGTTGCAATAAATCAACGTAAAAATTTAATACAAATTAGAAATTTATAGGACAATTTTGAAAGTAAAGAAGCGAAGTACTAATAATGTGTATTTTAAGAATATAATTCAAAATAGAATTACACTTACCCCCTCTACACAGGTGAAGCCATATTGTTCCAAAACTTTTTTGGTTTCCCGGCAGGAAGAACAAAATACTTTTTTGTTGAAGTTCAATGATTTCAAATATTCAGCTATGGCAATGGATGGTATCGTTAATCGTTCCTGGAAGTAAAGTTTTAAATATTTTCTAAGCGAAACTCAGTGATAAAAAAAATTATATCTTCGTAATCTAAAATAGAGCTATTAATTGTTAGTCTTATTAATTGTTTTATAAATTAAAAAATAATTAAGGAAATAAATCTAAAATCTACTATACTTCATTATCTGAGACTACTAAAAGAAACAAGAATAAGCAAATCTGAGAAAAATATCTAGCATCTAGTAGACTCTATCACATGTCTAATATATTCACGTCAGCTCTATAACTAGGTCAAGTTTACCTTATTTCCGTTTGCATACTTACAAAACCGTTTTGGATATTTATAGCTGCGAACAAAGCCTCGTATTGTTCCCTTGTACGCACGCTGTTGTTTGATACGAAGCTCACTTTTTTCCCCAACTTTTCCATCAGCTGGAAGAAATCTCCAGCTCCATCAAGGGGCTCTTCTAACCAGATCACTCCTGAAAACATACATATATAATATGTACATAGGCTTCATGATTATTTAACCCTTTTGGCAGGATTTAGTGAGCCCAGTCTATGGCTAGGAAGGTCTTTTGCAAGTCAAAAATGACCGTGTTTCAACAGATAGCCAACTCGTAACAGGTGGAGTTCCATGTTACCGTAAACGCGTTGAAATTAATTCAATGTAAAATAAATCTATTTGGCTAACGAATGAATGGCAAAATAATATGGATGCTTTCCTAAATCTATGAGAAAACGCCATCATAAAAAACAGAAGATGAAATTAAATCATATAAGACGTAGGTATAAATAGAACGAATAAGTTTAGCCCAAATTTCTATATTTCCGAAGACTCGAACCCGAAATAGCAACAATATTATCTAAGTTTGTACTTTGAACCTAGTGCAAACTGTCAAGTATGGTTTGGTTCGTGTTACTCTGATTTTCATGAAATGTAAACAGTTACTTTAGAACAAAAGATAAAAAAATCTCTGTAAACACCTACTGAGTGGTCTACTTACGCGCCTATGGGGAAATTTCCATAAAAGAAACAGTGCAAACATTATGTGAAGATTTTGATACTATTAAATCATTGATGAGACAGTATCTATATTTATAACTAATATACCCGAGAACTGTAGTCCAATTTGTATTTAGAATATTTTTTGAGTCATCTGTGGCACTTTATACTAAAAACAACTTTTTGATTTTGTGTATCTGATATTTAACTACACTCTTCAATTACATCCTTTATTAATTTTTATCAATTATCTAACACAGGATATTACTTATTTTTCTATAATAAAACTGGAATCGTACTACATGTTACAGTTAAAATCAATGTTCAGCTAAAAAATAATTATTATTCATAACAATAGTCTTTTATCAATATATGAACCGGTCATTGTTATATAGGCATAAAAAATATGCTGATAAAATTAACGCATTCTGAAATGAACCAATACTCGAACTATTTTAATTATATGTCAACATAGCAACAATAAATAAAAACATATAATTAATAATGTTAATAGTTAAATATATTACTGCTGACCTAACTGAAACTATAATAATTATGCTTGCCAATATCTATAAACTAATAAAAATCTCAAATACGTATCGATACATCGATTACTTCTACCACAAATAAAATAACTCAAAATTACCATCACAATCCGACAGAATTTGATCGAATCCATTCAGAAACTTCTTAAATTCCTCCGTTGACACTTTTTCTAAGTTAACAACCGTATTTGTCATGTTTCTATTTATAAAAAGTGACACAAACCACCAACCACACGTGTGAACCCCACCGATAGTGATGGGCTACTAATCATGTCGTCGCAAATGACGTAGGGAGAGCGTCACTGCGCTGGAGTTATGTATGTGGGCTACTGAAAGGTCAACCAAGGACGCGTTCACATACAAAGATTATGGTGCTATAGATTATTGGTCACGTGTGCCGTTGCATATAAGTCATAGAACGTTTTGGTACTTTCTATATCGCGAGAAGTCATTGTACTTTTTTCAGTATTGAGTATAAGGAATTTTAAGTGAGTTAATATTAAATGATTTCATATTATTATAATATAGTATTAAAATTGAACATTTCTTTTGTAATCATCACGTGGTTTAAATATATCTACATATTGTGATCCATGAAAATATATATATCTTTCTTATCTACCATCATGCATTTTATTACTAATTATCATTATAATGTCTCACAAATCCATGTTTTACAGCACTGTTGTTAAAACAAAACACATAATAAATAAATAATGAATACGACTATGGATTATGTTTATTATTTATTGATTTTAATTTATGTCACAGATTTACATTATTAGATTCGACCCCGGCATTATGTTTATAGATAAACATACATACACATCACGCCTGTCTCCATACACAGGGACAGGTTGAAATCAATTAATCATTTTCGTTTCATTGTCATCCATATATCTCTTCATACACACCCGGCAACTATAAGTACTCCTAAAGTCGATGTTTCTGTATTACATTTGTGTGACAGCTATACGTCCTATTTTCCCTACTATTGCTTTAAGGGCCCGCCGCTGCGTAACGGACCCTCCACCTCACGCACATTTTTTCATTCATCCCCATTACATATCCCTTCATAGGCTTATTATAAACTTTGTTTAGAACGATTATATTAAAATAAACAACTTCATATTTCAAATACCAATATAACATGAGTTTTAGTTTACGACTATCACTACAGAGAATCATGGTGTGTCCCTGATTAACATCTCTGCCATTGCCAAGAGGAAGTGAATGGTTTTAAACGAAAATAGATTTAATTGCTAGCGCATTAAAGTTGTCAATGGCTTGATAATGAAGGCGATTTCAATCCGTTTTCTTTTCATGCCTGAATGATAGTAATAATTTGTGTTGTCGGTGATTGTTTGAAAATCTCAGGGTTATAGGGACTTTCCACTGAATGACTCGAGCTGAAAATGTTATTTTAAACAAAACTACCAACATCTAACTATTAAATGAAACGTAGGATTTAGTCATGAATTCTTACTGCGGCAAATAGAAATACTAAGGGAAAAGACTCAATATGTATATACATACACGTCACGCTTGATTCCTGTAGAGGGGTAGGCAGAGATGACGTTACATTGATTAAATCGAATATTTAAATATTAGATCAATTTTAATATCAGACATTGTAACAGAAAAAAAGGACACTAAGGATATAAGGAATTAATTGAAAGATTATGTAGTAACCTATGCTATTTGTCCATTAATAAAAAAAATGTGATATACACCCTACAAATGACCAAAGATATGTCTTCAAATTTTCATATCCACAGAAAATAAATGGGAAATATACATGCATAATGCTACAAAGTAAACTCTTTATCGTTATCGTAAAAATATTTTGTTGTGGCTAAGTGTCTACAAGACGTATGTCCTTTTACCGAAAGTTCACACGTGTGAAGATAACGCCGGTTCGTCAAATAATCGTGAAATAATTAACAAGCATAATCAATTGTTGTAGTACTAGATTGATATTTTCGGCAAAGACGATATAATGCACAATGACTTGCGAAATTAGTACCAAAATTTTGTTGCTAGGTGTATGGAATATACGTAAACCTACGATTATCTGGAAGGCATGTAAAGTAATATAATAAATTATATAATATAATATGTACATATATTTTTTTTAATAGGATGTTAGCTACATCTCAGTGATTCAATCATATCTGAGGCCCAAGTCTACAAATGCTTTTTGCTAAATCGTACATAGTGTGAAGTTGTTAGTAGAGTAGCAATAGTGCTTTAATTTTTGCCGTCATAAATAGGGAAGTTAAACAATTATTTTACTCACGTAACAACTTCACACTGTAGTACGATTTTAATAAAACGGTTTAGTGGCCCCTGGTTTTAAGATAACCACAGATGATTCAATTCAGTTTCAGCACCAAAAATTATAGGTAGGTACTCTGAACGTATTAAGAGAGGTAAGACTCTTCTAATCAGTCTGGTTGCGGAATATCGCCAATATAAAGTATAAGATTTTAATAGAATCATAAAATCTTCACAACTATAACCTTTTTAGTGAATTCAACGTGATTCAAATATTTTCTTAACAAGCAATTCATGAGAGGCAAGTCACAAAACTATAAGATTACGACAAATCTTCCGAATATCTTTCCCTCACATTCCCTTGAGAATGGAGACGTTCAGGAGCAAGATTTGCTTGAAATGGATATCATAAAATATGCACGGAGGTCACAAGAGGGCTACCTTTCGGTTTTTTTGTTCCGGAGTTTTTATAAAGTATTTAATGGGCTGCGCTTCTTGTTATCCTTCTTAGTTTTATTGGCTTGATCGATTAATTAATTAGATTTAGAGGTTTAATAGTTTAGTATATTTTTTAGATTATCTATGTTTAAGGACAATTTTTTGTTTTGTTTTTATTACTTTAAGTGATTTTATGATCCTTATGTTAAATAAAAATCATTTCATTTCAAGTTAAGGTTGCAATTGCGATATAAAGCTCCTGATTAAATTTAATTGACAAAGGAGGTCAGGAATTTCTATCTTGAGGTTTAGTCAAGCACAATCAAATCGAGTAGCTAGTATCTCCTGTAGAGACTAGAACATCAGTCTCTTCTTACAAATATTTTTCCTTTAGTAACGCAGACCAAGATAAATCATAGAAGCGTTAGATGTAACGGGAAATAGCACATTGACTATATGGAGATGCATGAATTACATTCGTTCTCGGCTGCCAAATGGAAACTTTTAGAATCTCGTGCCAAGATGAGAATTTAAGAAAAACTCTCTAGTAACATACGGGTGACGTAGTGCTCTATTTCATATAAAGCTTAGGAAAGATTTGAAATTGATTCACGGAAACAACACGGAATGTCAAGGAAGAATACCTAATATCACTAAGTTTGACAATCAGAAAATCGTGAATAAATCACAATATAAATTAAGCTATATCTTTCATTCACCAAACAATAAACTTTAGACGTGAATGAAAAAATATAGATTCATATGTGAATTTTAAATACATAGAAGTACTGTTATACACATAACATTCTAAATATCTATATATTAGTATATAGACTAAGATGAAACCTATTAAATCACAAACTATAGTGTGTTCAACGTAGGATTTCCCACAACTGCAATCGATCTTATACACACCCTTATATCTTATATCATGTGTATAAATCGCGAATCTCTTAAAACTATTATTTCAAACACGGCACTGAGCATTGTCTTTACATATTTTTTACCGAGGCTAGATCAGCGGAGACCCTAGCTTGGAGAAGAACTAACAAGAAACTCCGGAAATCAATTTATTATAATCACCCTTAACAAACATAAAAATTACAAAGAGTGGGCAAAAAACACAACGCTGGTAATAGAGTACCCGCCACATAAGGTGGCAGTTGGAGGCGTCGCCACAGTCGCGTAATCCAGTGTTGCCAGTAAACACGCCAAAACTAGCACTCACTGTGCCATACGGCTCGATACATTATATTGAGGTTTCATTTGTAACGATCTTTGGTTGCAGAGCTATAAACTCAAATAAAACAAATTAATATACCAAAGTCAAAAGTCAAAATATTTTTATTCAAAATAGGCCCTATCATAAGCTCTCTTTGAAAGTTATTTTATGATCTAAGTACAAATTAAAAAAACTATATATTGACAAAAGGAATATATATGAGTGAAGTGGAAGGGCGGTTACGTAGGGGCCGGCCTAATAAGACATATATGTAACAGTCAGATAGACGCTATATTGAAAAAAGGTGACGTTAGGAGTACCTATAACCGCCGAGAGTGTATTAGAGAATGTATGAATGTCAATGAAGCGAAAGTGGTCTGTCAGGATCGGGACAAATGGGGATCCGTGATCTCTGCCTACCCCTCTACAGGGAATCAGGCGTGATGTGTATGTATGTATGTAAAAAAACTATTTCAAACATGGCACTGAGCATTGTCTTTACATATTTTTACCGAGGTTAGTTCACCAACCATTTCGGCTGCTCAAGATGCCACGTGATGAAGACCACGACCGCTCTGATAAGAGCGTAACGATTGAGAAGAAGATATCAATTTGTCGTAGGAAACGAACCACAAACCGCAACAGGCAAACACAGATTATCGAATTAGATACCAACTATTACCGCATTGTGGCAACATTAAATTGCTGTAATTAACAGAATCGTATTACGTTCTATGGTTATTGTTTCTGTCAAATAGGCACTATTATACGTACATTTCAAAGCACAAGTACTAATTTTGAGGTAAAAAAGATAGTTTAAGGCATGTCATTGATAATCATGGGTATATATTATAATCCTTGTCTACAGTCCACGAGATACAGATGTTATGTAATCAAATAGTCTAGCAAGCTGTCAGGCTCACTCAAACTTACGCCTGGGAAATATAGACGAGCAAAAAGTTGCACGGTTATTTTCAAGTACTACAAAATATATGAAGCATTAAGTCGCGGCTTACTAATCAGGCACTTAATAGATTGCTTTTAATCTTGCTTTCTTGACTGGATCTATATTATCAATGAGAATGTCATCTTTGTTTTTTATCAAGAGATACTAAAGACTTGTATAATATTGTTCAAATTGCATTTGTTCAATTTGATTTTATGCATTATATAATATGTAGATATCTAGTATATATTTCTTAAATATACGTTGACTAGTACCTTTAACACGGCCTTATATGGACTTTTAGGAGGCTTTTTCTATTGGTGTAATAGTGTCCACAATGTTATTAAAAATTACTGAAATCGTTTTTACCAGTTACTCATACCATTTGTTGTTATGGAATCCTTATAATTTTTTATTGGTATACTAGTCAAAGCTTTATAAAAAAGACGTTTAGTGAAAAGCCCAGATAATATGATTAAATGAATTTTAGCACATGAGCTCGAAAACAGGCCTAATCTTTTCACGTAATTAACCTTTTTGGTCGGCACAAGGTTGCTTTCACGATTAAATCTTGATTCATTTCGGCGAAATTCTTTTGACATCTCTTTTAATTTTTAAATAAAGTTATGACTTATCATGAAAATAAATAAATGAGTATGTATATAATATTGTCGAAACTACTATATACTATATTTTTATTACACAACCGTTAAATAAAGAGATGTGTATAGAATATATCTTAAGCCCTATACATTTATTGGGTTAGAAAATATTAGGAATCGATTATTCCTAACTATAAAAGGGCAAAGATGCTTGTGTATCTCTACAATATTTACAAAGCTACAAACTATTCGTTATTCTAATCTTTCGTAGATTTTTAATGAAAACTAAAAGCTAACAACTGTCAGTCTTCCTTACAACTGACAACAATTACGAAACGAATAAGCGCTTCGTTGTATATATAAATATCAGAATATTTGTGTACCTCATCCAAGATTAAAGTCTTAAGTACGAGTACATTTATTATGTTTCTGCAAACTGAATACAAAGTCAAAGCAACCAGTGAACCGGGTAATAGACACTTGGCAAGAGTTTAAAACACCTGTGTCCGCGGAAATTGTACCCTTGTAAAAGTGTACATGGAAGAAATATGTACCGATACAGCATGTTTACGACTTTGATCCCTTTAACGTATATAAAAGTAAAAGTGACCAAAAGGAAGTGAGTTTATTCGACCAGTATAAGATTATTTTGAAGGATGTAGAGTTTATTATAGTCATACTAATATCATACTATGTATATATCACAATAAGAACTAACTATGGCATACTAATTAAGACATAGCGAATATCAAGGATGTTTAATTTTATAGCAATTTGTAACTACGTCAAATAAAATTAGCTTTATTTCAGTCAGTAGTCGCTGACTATCATTAGTCTAAATATCTGTACCAAATATGTCACTGGTTGACAATACTCTTCTAAAAACCCAATCTAGAACAAAGCTGAAAAATAGCTAATAATACCTCCGCAGGAGCGAACACCTGTTTTTCACGAAACAACAATTTATTCGCAAAGTAATAACGTGAGTTGCCAGCCGATTTTCCTATTTGGCCAAAGGTAAACCCACATATTTTCGGGGAAAGTTTTTTTAATTCAACGAACTGAGTTAACTGCTTAGCTGGCAATGCTGGGCGAATGGGAATTTATTACTCTAATTATGCGTTTTCACAATAAAGGCGGCCAAAGTTCTCTGTATTTATTTGATTTTAAGGCCGTTGCTTGCAATATACGATTATTTGCTTATTGGAATCCAATGGCAGGAAGTTTCGATATATAGGCTTGAGTTTTATGTTGTTATATAATTATGATTTAGTAAACAACGTTTCTTGAAGTGTAACTCGTAAAATAGAGTGTTAAAGCCAAGCAAATGAAACCTTAGACTTAATAATATAAGTACAAAATTATGTGACTATTACCAACAAACTATAAGCACTTCTGATTACTTTAAAGCGGTTAAATAATCATGAATTAATTAAATGGGCTAATTTATAAAACTTAACTCTTTAAATACGAACATAACCAAGACTTATTTATTATTTAACGCATATACCAGCTATAATCATTATGAGAAAAAATATTAGCAAACTTTTTCCGAACCTCACTTCGCCATTAAACACACAAAAGTATTATCACGTACCTTCCTTAACCCCCAGGGTGATTTTCAAACAATGGGCCTAATTACAACAAAAGATTCCAGATATGACTCTTAACCCTTTCCGGAGTTGTTAGAGATATACTATCTGTAAAAGGACCCTTCGTGATGAGGGTTACAAGGTGATTGTGGGCTTGACCTTTAAACCATATGGGGGAATTATCGCAAAGCATAACGGAGTATAGTAATTTTATAAAGACGTAATGTTAAATATGGAAAACATTAAAATTATAACAACAGTTTTATACGGGTAATCTGAGTACGTACTGGAAAGGAGGTGAATAAATGAAATATTAGAATTGTGCTATCTACTATGAGAGAAGAAGAAATTTGATAGTATAGTAAATTGCATATATTAAACATAAATACGCTTCACGACCTATGTATACACAGTCCTTTGTATGGTAGTCAGAGGCTTGATAGGCAATTAATTGTATCGCCCGAGGGATATGCAGGTTTCCTAACGATGTTTTCCCTATTTTGATAATTTTCTTATTTCTCCTGGGATGACCAGAACTCCTGATATGTCACATCACGCATATTTAACAGAACTATCGAGATAACAAGACCATACTATTACATTAAATTCCGACAATAGCAGAGAACTCATACAAGATATCTACCCCGATGATAGTGGCTGAATTCTTGAAGACTCAGGTGTTTTAGATAAAATTTCTCAGCCAAGTAGCCATTGGCAAGTTTACTAGGATAGGATAAGAAGAGAAATTCTATTCGTTCCATTCCTATCTTTATTTAACTAGAAGCTTCAATTTTAGACCACTTACTCGATTCAAAATGTCCCTAATCTAACCCTTTAGGGACGTAGATACGTGAATATATATACCATTGTATGTATAAGTCAAGAAAGTTGTAACAACAAATTTTGTACGTCACCCTTTTTCAAAATAGCGTCTATCTAACAGTCATATGTCCTAATATTATACCTACCCTATATATTATTTAGACAGTATTCATATTAGCTTCTAAATAGCCCGGTTGATATTCGTACATGTTATCCGTAACCATATTTGTCCTTTTCGCCCAGTCACGTGATTTCCGTGAGTAATGGATTGCAATGAAATAAAATATGTTTTCGTGATAAATGACCGTGAAAATAGGGTTATAACTCAAACGCATATAGGACATTTGCGTCAGCATATTTTTTCTTTCGTTTTGCAATGTCAGCGATGTTGTGACCCTGGTCTTTATATTTAGGGAGACCTTTTGTACCTATAGAAAAACATTTTATTATTACTGTTATGTATTATTACACAATACATACATACTTAAAGGACTTATAGATTATAAAGGAATGCTATTTTTCGGAATCAGTGACAGGAACATAGCACGAAGCCATAGCCCATACAAACACATAGACCACTAAAAAAATACTTCAACCGTCTCTCATATAGTGATAAGAAACTATGTTTATATTTTGAGGAGTACTTTGCTAGGAAAAAAATGTTCAAGTATAGCACTTTATCCGAGACTCATGTATTTTATAGTTTCGAAGCGAAAAACAGAAAAAGACCGATAGTTAGAAGACTTTCAAATTTGCGTTTAGTCCCTTCTAAAAAGTTACGATAAACCCTGTCAGTAGTAATGAAAAAAATTCTTTGGTCAGGCTGGTAATGATAAATGTTTTCCCTAAACTCGCCATTCATCGTGATTTCCATTTCCTGCCCTAAATCCCTTCGGAATACATTCGAAAATACTTAGTGCTGCCATCTCGAGAGAAGTTTTGTAAAACTCAAAGTGGACCTTTTTATTTGACTTTGATGTAGGTTTCTCTGTTTACTACCCTTTCAGTCTAGCGAAGTTATGATTTGTTAGATATTTTACTGAATAAGGATTCCGGAGCTTAGATTAAATTCTTGGTATCCGAACACAAAACTATTTAGACATTTAGAGCCAAAGTTAATCTGGTGCAATATACATATATCATAATAATATACATATACCTTATTTTATTTTATATTTTCGAAATTTAAAAAGGTAGCGTCTTGTAAATGTTAATGAATAATTTCCTGCGTAACTAAATAGTAAACAACCATTTATAAGATAACTTTACTCGTAGTACTACTAAGAAATCTTCCATTACACCACATTCTTATAAGAATTGCAACTTCTTTGAGAAAGTCTAGATTCGGTACGTGAATAAACGAACTACATTAGCCTTGAATATTAATCTTACTTTTGACCGCCGTAACATTAATGTTCGGTTTTTTTAGCACTAACTACCTGAGATAGTGCAGGGTTGTATTAAATTGTACTTATTACAGGCAGCTTGTTGAAGTTAAAGAAAAACCCCTCTTATATTCTTAGTCGTAAGACCGACTTTGTAATAAAATAATCCATATGCATCCAAAGGTTGGATAGAAAATCCTAGTTTTATTCTCTAAGTATTTATATTTATTTAAGTGTTACGTAGATTGAATTTATAATATCGTACAGACGAAATGAATAATCAATATCACAATGAGTGTGAATTGTTTTGTGTAGTGAGATAGTAAAGCTATATTATAAACATAGTAATGAAAGTAATGATAAAAAAATGTAACAAAAAAGATCTATAAGTAGCTCCTTCCCTAATAAGGCAGGCAAGCCTCCCCGTATTTTCCAACCTATCGCACCCAAAACATTACCTTCCGAGCCATTTGAACAAGCCCTCTGAACTTCAAGAGAATAAAAGCCTTATCCTTCACGATAACCTGAAATGTTTTTGCTCTAATATCTTTATTATAAGGACCTTGGGCTGGGCAAAGTGAATTTCTTGCCGTTTTCTTTTTACGTGAACCTTTTGCATCATCGGTCAGAAACATCAAAAGAAACGTAAGAAAAATATCTGAAAAATTAGTTATTTTTACGTAACGAAATCATCCAATCTCATACTTAAAAGAATGTTAAAATGGTATCATCACGGCTGTTTTATACATTTAACTGATTAATGACAGTTACAGTTTTTCACTATAGTTTTTAAACATGCACTGAGAATTCTGTGGTACTTAGGACAAAGGGGATGAGTCAACATTTTTGACTCAACTCGACTCTCTTTTTCTTTTCCAGAATAATAACAAATTGCATGCGTCCCCTTTTGTCTTACAAGTCAATGAACCAGACAATGCCAAATTTATGACATATCTCCTTTTTACCTTAAAATTATTAGTATTTAATTTCCGAATACGTAAAAATCACATAATACAAAAATGTTGACTCATCCACTTTTTCCTAACCACCACAGAATTATTACTGTAGAAATAATTCATTGTAATATAATTTATATTGTAGTCCATCAATATTAACGCAAGTACATATATCATATACCATTGTTAAAGTTTAGTAGCGAGAATTCATTATTAGGTAGTCCTGTTTAAATAGTTACTATGCTATGCTTTAATAGGTACTTATATAGCCAAAATAAAAATTACATTAAATACTTCGTAAATACTTTTTATTATAACTATACATAACTTTTATCTCCTATATATAACGCAAAAATCCAACCAAAAATGCTCGTATTAAGGGATAAGTAGGATTCTTTCTGTAATATAAGTAAATGCCCACTTAAGCATACAAAATATTCTTTCTATATTTATTCGTATTCAAGGGAGAAAGCTCTTCATGATATACGTGGATAACAAAGGTCATTTATTTTTATTAGTGTATTCGACAGACTCAAACATCATTTTTATGCCTTTGGTCCTTTGTCGTTTACATATTTTGTTTGCTTCTCGTTGCCTATCTATTCGGGATATCTAAATTGTTTGGCTTATAATATTATATTAGAGGGACTGAACAAACAAGTCTAAGAAATTGAATTTGTGTAAAAATGGGCTGGACTGATATAAATGTCAATTTTCTTTATACTCTTTATAATCAATTTCACTGTTTTCATACTTTATGAGCTGTAAATTTCATTCATTTTTTATATATGAAGAAGGTACTATGTATATGAATAAGGTTATCCTCTCCTGTTTTTTTTCTATAATTAAGATGTCCACCTTGTAATATATAAGTATAAGTTCTCGTAGATACCATGTAAAGCTATGTAGTTTGAAAGACTACACAAAAAGGTGCAATTAGTCAAATAAATAATCATTTCAAATTATCTCCAATAAAGTATTAAGAATATCGATAAACTGAACATATTATAGAATTCATACCCGATACGTACTCTATTTCAAACTACGAATTCCCGGTATTTTCCCTCTGAGCTTCTAGAATTGAGATATCAAAGCATTCCGTTTCATTAAACTTCCTCATACAGGTCATTACGTCAGCTAGTGTGAATCAGGAAAGTTTTAGCTCCTAAGAATACACGCATCAGTTATTTGCAAATTCCTAAGTGATTAATTGATTAACGTTAGTTATAAGCATTGCACGTGGTGTTCTAATTCTGCGAAAGCAATTTGTTAATAGCTAGTAAACAATTCTTTCAATGGTAAATAATTTTTTTTATACAAATAGGTTAAATTAGTTTTCAAAAGTGCACATACTTTTAAGAGCTGAAATTTCATGAAAGCACTTCATAATTTTTATGAACATTCTTGGTGCAATAAAAAAATTCTACCAAAAGATGTATTTTCTCTGAAAAACTGACACAAAAACTGAAAATCTGAAAAAATTATCCATCTGAAACATAACAATATGTCTCAATTATACTCGTAGGTGTACAGTTAATACTCGGTAGATATATTTGAAAGAACTACTATATCAAACTTCGTTTCGTTTCCGTAAGGCAAAGAAATCTTAAACTATTACATCATCACCTTATTTTGTCTACCAGTCCCGAATACATACCAAAAATTAACGATCCATATATTCGTATACATTGAGAGAATAACCTCTGTGTATGCAGGTGATCCCCTTGTTTAATCAGTAAGTAGCTCATTAATCACCCCTTTGTTAACCGATGAGAGCGATTGTTTTCGTTCAGAGATCGATGATTCACCAATATTGCTAATGCCAACTCACCTGCAACCAAGAAGAAAGAACAATGAAGAAATAATAGCTTAAAATATACATACACACACATTACGCAGAGGTTACGGATACCCATCTGTCCCGATCATGGCAAACCACTTTCGCTTCATTGACACTTATGTACCTCCTCATACACACTCGACACACACACACTCATTACCTTTCCTTAATTATATTATGTATCCAGAACATTGCGGCGTACTTCTAACGTCACCTTTTTTCAATATGTCATCTATCTGACTGTCATATGTCTTATTGAGTCGGTCCCTAAGTAAACACCCAATAAATAATATCAGCTGATGTTTTCCATTTGCAACCAAACGCAACATACCAGCAACAGCTGAGTTAGAACCATTTTGCCGCGACAAACATGCATGAGCTGTACTGTACTGTGTAAGTTTTAATTGTAAACTTTATATACTGTGTATGTTTTTGTGGCTGAAAAACGATTTAATTGTTACTCGAAACCATGTCTCGTATAAGTCTAAAATGCAAAAAAGCTAGAGGTCGTAGAGACTAGGGTCTAATGGACTAGGGGGTAATGGAACCTATTGAGTGATGGCCTGGTAACCTGTTCCTATGTTTTATGTGACATCACTACTACAATACTCATGCTAAATAGTTATGTAGAAGATGTAATTGTGTGTACCCGAGTTTTTTCCTCCATAAAAAGGATTAAAAATTGTGAATCTATGTCCATATACGCATGTATGTATTCCCAACCCATAGTGTTGTTTAGTTAGTAAGTAATCTACTTATAAATATTCGTTAACAACAAAAATCTTATGTAAATTTCCGTCTCTGTAGATTTGTTTACACATAGTTCTTTTATAGCTGAACCAAGAATGTTGCCAATGTTTTATAATTCTCATTGTTTTCACCTGCAAGATATTTCAAATATAGTGAAAGGTATTTGTCAAAAAAGACAAACGCGTTCACGACCATTAACCCTTGTGGGGTAGTCAGAGGTTCAAGTGTCCATCTCCGCAATTGCGAAGGTAGTAATTCTATGGCCACCTCAAACCCACGTAATTGTCAAAATATTGGAGTTATAAATAGAAACGCTTGCTATGCATCTTAGCTTTGATTGTTTTATATTAATATATTTAATCTATGTGTACAATCTGTCCGTTACACTAATACAGTGCTCTGACGACTAGTATAAATGACTAAAATGAAAAGCAATTTTCTTATAGCATTGAATTTAGTCCGTTGCCAAGAATATGTTCGAAAGATGAAAATTGTTTGTCATAAAAATTAAGTTCGTCCCAACTCCGCTTGGCAGAATGATATGGAAAACTTATCTCTTCATTTTAAACATACAGAAGCAGTATGTTTGTAGATAATCACTATAGTTTAATTATATTCATATATAACATTCTACGCGATTGGTACAACACAAGTACTAGATCGCTCTTCCGTGCGGCGGTGTCCAGATTGCAAATAGCCCTAATGATTGCCAACCTCCGGAAAGAGACGGCACGTTAAGAAGAAGATAACATTGCATTAATATATAAACATTCAAGTGTAATATACAATTAATATAATAGCAAATTTTCCGAGTGTCTTGTTGGATCCTGATTAGCAGGTAAAATGTGAGTTTGGAGTGACCAACCATTACTACTCTCAATTCATGGCGGACACTCAACCTATGCATAATATGTATGTACGTGTACAGCTTGTAAAATATAATATACATATATACGTGCTTTTAAGATGTTAAATTACGAGTATGTGTCATGACATTAATTTAATACAAACATTAATATAATTTGAAAAAGTAATATGCACTTTATAATATAACAGTAATTAAGAACATCTAAAAACACAAAACTGAAATATTTCCGAAATAATTGTTGTTAATCTGATTTTTGTGAGTGGTCTAAAGTTTGGAAATGTACTGTAGCTTTGGTAGGCTAGTTGCCAAATCAAACTGTCTGTCCTATTATTCAGCTTACATCAGCGAATAAGCTCTAAGTGACTGGAAATTTAGTTACACTACTTGTAATAATACAGTTAGTTCCTTTTTGTAACAAGCTGGATGAATTATCATACTTAAATTAATGTAACGTACGTACGCGTTTACGACCATTAGCCCTTGCGGTGTAGTCAGAGGTTCAGGTGTCCATCACCGCAGTTGCGAAGATAGTAATTCTATGGCCACCTCGAACCCACGTGTTGACCTGATAGTTAGTACTCAATGTGACAGGTGGTCAGCTATGTCGCCATTTACAAGCACTAACTATTACCTGTTCTGGGAACAAGTAGGTTTACAAATTAATGTAACTGCTATCATATACTTGCCTCAGTCCTAAAACAAAACATATAATGACATATTATTTTAGAAACAATATTACAATTTTCCTATACGTGAATGAAGTTCAAGTCTATAAAATATCAAGATAAACAAAAAATGTCTCCCCAAAACCAATTTAGAGGACCTCTTGTTTATGTTCAGTAGCCCATAATTGAATTATTTGGGCGATTGCAGATTCCGTAGGTTTTCCCCATACTGCCATTCGAGCTCATTGCGAATTCCATTTCCCGTCAAAAGCTTTTCAAACGCATTCGAAAATTCGCTTAGTGCGATCTCTACAAGATTTTTGTTGAACTCAAAGAGAACCTTTCATTTGACTTTGATGTGGGTGTGCTATTTGGCATCCTTTTAGACTTTTGCCATGGTATACCGTTTGATTAAAATCGAAACATCGCCGTTTGTAAAGATGAGAACCCATTTATGACATACCGAACTGCGTAATTACCACATTTCAGTTTAAAAGTATTGAAAGAGCGAGGCCCGTTCGTTAGGTGATGCCTTTATTATGCTCATTAGTAGTCTTGTCTTTGGTGAAACTTTGGCGTTTACTATGGGGTTTAGCCCCTTAGACTTATATTTTTCTAGTACGATATCAAATATCTTCTACTTGCAAAGCATACTTTAAACAGGTCCTTTCGATATTCCCCATATAACTTTTTATGAGCTCAAACTGCATATTTCCTCGCGAAATTCTTAGCTAAAGTATGTTATACTGTTCCCAAGTAACTTATAGATACGTGAGCTCTCCGAGGCGTCATTAGCCATCACATTCAATGCACAAAGTTGCTGCAAACTTCCACCTTCTAAGTGATGTAGAATGTTGCCCGCATATGTGTGCCCAAGTTTGGATTGTGGTAAGGAATATTTAATATGGACGTTATTTTGAGAGGTTGCGCTGGTTCTTTCGATATAAAATGAGGTTTTAATAAAAATACACGCATAAAAGTAACACTTACACCCTTTTAGAGAGGGGTAAATTTACTGTATTCTATATACAAAGATGCATGTATCACTGTGTAGACACGCGAGTAGTTTAATAATTTGTAAGAGTAAACTAATGATATTCCTACAACTAACTGATGAACTAGAAACTAGAAAGTAATTGTAGAATATTTTACGTATTTTATTTTTCGTAATAGTACATTTTAGTGTATGTATTTCAAGGTTGCATTCAACAATATTACCTACACATATAACTCGAAACAATCTACGGTATTTACTAACAATATTACAACTCTACTAAGTCCTAACTACACATAACTTGTAAACCAGAAGCACTAGCAGTTGCCTAGTGTTTCTGTGAACTTGGTCGTAATAAATGCGATGTGTTATGCCTAACTTCTTGGAAGTATTATAGACGTAATAGAAACTCGACATATTAATAATCGTTTATCAGGGATCCTTATATTTATAGGATATATACATATAAATAGTTAATTGCTTTTAAATTTCGTTACATACATATCATATTAGATAAAATTGGAATTAATTATTTAGCTCACATTACATTAGAGCTAATTGCTCAAAGTAGTAGAGAGAAAGATAATTTACGTTCTTAATTACATATTTGTGTAATGTACGAGTATATGTGCTTGATCAATCTAGAACTCTCATGATTTAGAACTTATCGTAAAATTGTAGTTTTTCAACATTCATATTGTGTCATACAATAGCACGATGCATACTATTAGCTACCAATTTATCACATAAACACCGTTTTAAACAGCATTGTTCCGCTTGCAAAGAAGTTTTAATAGTTATGACAGCTTTATCTATTTGATACACTACTCAGTTTAATACCTTTATAAATAATGTTAGCTCATATAAGTATCAATTTTGTGTTTGTTCTGAATTCTTATGCATTATAAAAAATCCTGGGTGGTAAAACCTTGAAAGGTGAGATATAATCGATTGATACGGTATTTATTCTTAGGAAGAGGTCATGAGAATTTTGTTTCACTTTGCACTATAGTATTAAAAAAGTTTTAATAAAATGTTTATTTTAAAATAAATATGTCATCGAGATTTTTTTTTATTAATATTCTTAACAAAAGCGCGCGCAAATCGCGTCTCGGTAAACGTAGTGTAGGACGCCTCCCTGTTAGATGGACCGATGACCTGAATAAGGTCGCTGGTAGTGGTTGGCTGAGGGCCACGAGTGATCGTGTTTTGTGGCATTACCTTGGGGAGGCCTGCGTCCAGCAGTGGACTGACATAGGCTGATTGATTAATAACAAACGAGCACCTTTCATCTAAAACTAACATATTTATTATGTAGTACACACTTCACTTCACGCTTGCATTTTCAAGTGGTTAGCTTGATATGTGGTGTTACATGCACTATGTAAGGCGCTAACAATTGCATCATCTAATAGTAATCAAATTGACCCCGTGATACATTGACTACTACGATAATACATTTGGCATCCGAATAGAGGTTGATCTTTGTCTCATAACAATGCGAAGTCACAATTCCGTTATCGACTCATTGTTTCCAACAATAGGCAGGTGTATGAGAAATTCAGTGTATGTACGACAGGAAATATTGATGAAAGTCGGGTTATAAAAACATAATTGTTCTCCAATATAATGAATAAATTTATTTCGTTGCAACAATGTTTTGCTTTCTCGTTATTGCGACGTAGTTAAGTGTAGGTCAGATTTGAAAGATATTATTTACAAAACTGAAATTCAATGAGCAGCCCATTTCATCGTCATCGTGGTTTCTAAACCTGATGGCCAGTTCCATTAAAGCTGATGTACTAAATCGTTGTTGACAAACACGTACCATTCATTGGTAGGTTTCTTCTCGTTGTTTTGAAGAACATAAACCTACCCTCAATGTATAATATTATGTACCTACTTAGATGTTCAGTTTTACAAATCAATTATATTGTAGAAGTGGTCATGTGCTAGTCTGGGACGAAAAAAATGCTAAGTAGCTGCCTTTCTTCCAGGCATGTCGTAGGATGTGAGTAAGGGACTAAGGGTATATGGAATCTTTTGGGCTTGAGGCTAGCAACATGTCACCAATAGTCCATATGTCATCAAAACCCGAATATACATGCTACTAAATGACCGAGAAGATGTCTCCAATCTTCTCTCCACCCCGAAAGGGATTAAAGGACGTGAATGTATATGTTGTATTATAGTACGTTTATCCTTTATTTTAAATTTAAATCAATACCATATTATAAAAAAAAATGCTTAAAGAGATTCGCGATTTATACTCGTGTACATTTACATCACACATTTACATATTACATCATTAACAAAAATATTGTGTAAAAATAATAAAGCTAGGTCCATTAAAACAGCGTGATAAAACGGTCCCTTGTCTAAAACCGTTTAACTTAGGATCCCTATGGGAGTAATCCTGATACAACCTAACCCTCTTAACCCTTAGCAGAAAAAGACATAGGTACTAGATTACACATATATGGACTTAAAATCCAAAGGGATTACAGTGAAATATGGCAGGGGATTAATACGAATTAAGCGGCTTAACAGAGTTGTAGTTTTAACAGAATTGGTTCTGGGTACAAGGTTGATTGCTAAACCTTAGACTGAATGAGTTATCAACTTTGTACACGTGCATAAACTTAAAATAAGAAAGTTTTGATATTTAGTATAACTATTATTTTAGATATTTTACATATACTTGCTTACTAATCTCACAGTAAACAGAATCAACAACATATCTATAACATTTTACCGATTAATTTTAGCATATATCCACGGTTATGATGGTATTGGTATGGGACTGTACAAATTTTACATTATAACCCTAAATACGACCCTTTGACAAGCCGAGATGAGACACAGTTAACATTCTTTTCTCGTCCCATATGTGTCTTACCAGCCTTAGTCATGTTCAAATAACAATGAAAATATGTGAGTCTGACCATCGAAGATGCAGATGTTTGATGTACATAAGAATGTATGGGTAGAACAGAAGAGCATGTATGAGAAGGTTAATGGTTGTAAGTGAATCAAGAGTTGAGTTGAGAGAGTAGTCAGGATCGTTGCAGGTGGCGATCGATAGTCTCTGTCTATCCCGTTGGGGACGTAGAGACGTGAATATATCTATGTATGTGGATTATTCAGTGCACATCTCGAGAGTCACGGGCAAAGTTTTCACTGTAAAGTTCTTTCCGAAGAAATAAATCAAACTTCGCGAATTCTCGAATCGACTTCCCGAACGCACTTAAACTTCTTTAGGTGTTTACTATTGGCTTGGGTTTAGTAAATTTTCTTTCCTTATTCGTCAAATTGCATACACGTGTATTTAGAGAAAGTGAGTCATGAAAATGGTGTCGTATGTATGTCGGATCGTGATGGAATGGGGATTTTCAAGCACATAATTGGAACTAAGCTAGGAAAACATATCTTCATATAATTATGCTAATGATTAATTAGGATATTTACTACAATTAACCATTGCGAGGTATTCAGGATAAGAGAATCTACCACTTACTAAGCAAGCGTCTACATTATTATGAAATAATATATTAGTGGTCAACTGCAGAAAGAATAACCCAAAACGCCTTTTAGTTAAGTCCCAACACAAGAAAATATTTAGTATCAGAGTTGCTACTTCAACGTAATTGTGTTCAAGATAAATAGTCACTCAACTGTATATAATCAAGCTCGGGTTCCCTATAGAGTCCCCATTATTGCTATCCCTTTGTTGCTTATGAACTGAATCTCTTGAAAGACTTTTCATTAAATACTAAGAAGCTGCTTAAGGTTAAACATTGCCTGAAGAATGCAATAACTGCACCGTTAACAAGCAACGGTTGACTTTATTATATTAATTTTAATATTGTCTTCTCAGACAAGTCGTTGTGTACTTAAAATAACTATTTATTAATTTATTTAAACACTAATTTCCTACATAAGAAACCAGAAAGAAAGGACATTTTGTATTTATAGTATGATTACGTATTATTCGAAATTCATAAACTAACATTATTAATTACTATTTGTATCCGGTTGTTAGTAAATCTAATAAAAATTATATAAGGAATAAAATTAGGTATAACAAATATCATATTCATCGTTGTCAAATGTTTAAGCCTCCGATATATTTAAATAGGAGATAATCAATACAAATATTAATTTCATTGCGCTAGTTGTGTTTGTGAAACGTAATAAATTAAAAAGTTTTTCTTTTGTTTAATATCATCTATAAAATCTCGTTCGATTTGGGAACTGAAGTGAAAACTTTTAAGTGCTGGCAAAGTTCTTTTAAAGCAAAACTTTTGCCACCGGGTAACTTGGTTGATCAGTGATTATTTCAATAGCTTCCATTAACTTTGGAATGAAATATATTTTCCAAAAAGGGACTTTATTATGATGCATGCTATTTAATACCAGAATTTGTTTTATGAAGATATTTATTAGGTGTAAATATTGCATCAATAATAATCATTTGGGTTCGATTTTATTAAAAAAGTTATTAGATTTACCAGGACTTAAATAAATTCCAGTACATAATTATATACATATTACAGCTTGGTTGCGTATTATACTTTAAACGCAGTTGTTGACCAATACAATACGTGATTAAAATAGTGACAGTAAAATAATTTCTAGTAAATATAAATGAAGAAATGAGGAATTAGCAGTCATTTCATAAAGCTTTTAGCCCGTAGATTAATTGCAGCTTTCAGTTTAAACACACAATAGACCATTAAGAAGTTCTAACTGAAAACGCGCAACTAGCTTAAGGAAATGTGTTTCAAACTTTTGCCTTTTCATGACTGCAAATTTAAACTGAACTTTTTCCTTTTAGTCAAATATAAATTTCTTCTGGTAACTCTTGGTAACAAACTGGGTAATATTTCCAGCCATACTTCACGCAAACTAGTTTTTTCCGTTCATAATTTCAAGTTAAGATTTACACTTTTTATTCGCTTGCGTTGTTTACTTGTAACATTACATAGAACTGCACTTTTCGATGGTTCTTAAATATTTGAGATTCTTATGAGATATTTTAAGTTTCATTTCGATGAACGATCCTCATTCAATGCTTATCTGCGTAAATATACATATAACTTAGAATAACAGTATTGTTGTGTGAATATGTATAATAGTAAATGTAGATACAGCTTTTATTCAACTAATACTTTGATAGATCTTTCAGAAGTAATCAAAGTTTACGGTGAAGGCTATAAAAATTACCTAGCTTAGTTGTATTTAGCTGAAATATTCTACAAAGATTAACCTTGATTAGAACAGTCAGGGTTAGAGGTACTTTAAAGTCAATTATATGATTCACTTAATTACACCTTTGTGGATTTTAAATCCTTTGGGTCCGTCATAAAACATTCCAAGGATTATACTAAGTTTCTAAATTGTTAGATGGCTTACTTAATCAACTCTGCTTTGTTTGAATGGGTTGTAAAACGGATTTTGTAAATTACGTATTTTATTTTAGACTTTTGTGTCCTTATGAAACAGGATGTATGTTCAGAGTGTAAATTATTTAAAGTTATAAATACTGCAACCAAACTGATTTCGATTATCAGTCTGATAATGATTAGGCGAATTGTAGTTTTGAGAATACGAGTACTCGTATACAATTATTACGAGAATATTCCAATTATTACATATAGTAGTAAGTACTTACTAGTATCCCCCGTGCTAGCTGGGACGTAAAAAGAATGCCATTTTTACGGCATGTCGCAGGAAGGGACTAAGGGACTTGGGGTCTATAGAATCTATTAGGTCTAGGTGATAGCTAATGGGCTATATGACATCAAAACCCCAATATACATGCTACTAAGTGACCAAGTAGATTTTTTTTGCCTCCAGGTTTCTGTCCACGTCGAAAAGGGATTGATGGACGTGAATGTATATGTAAGATATAGTATCTAAGTTATATGGACATCTGTCTCGTCACATTTGTCTTTCATAAAAAAACATATAATCTTGACAGCAAATCTTGATGCCGTATGGATTCTTCCCGCTGATAATGTTGTGACAAACCGATAAAGTTAATAAAGGTTACTTTAGAAAATCATAACAAAGCGCCATGCTGCCTAAGCAATGGAAAATTCAGGCTCTAACTCACAAAAGAGCACTTAAAAACTTTGCCCTTAAACCTGCGCTTTCGGGAAATGAACTTCCGTGCTCGGTTTGTCAAGGCTCGTGACTCAAGCTTGAAACAAACCGTTATCGTATTCCAAATTGTAACGTGTGCTTAATGTTAGGAAACGTCAACGTCTTGTCTTAAACTGACAGTTAATTATATAACTATCACTTCCGAGTATGAATGAGAAGGTGTATGAATGCAATGAAGCGAAAATGGTTTGACAGGATCGGGACAGATGGGGATCCGTGATCTCTACCTAGCCCTTAACTGGGAAACGGCCGTGATGTGTAATATGAAGCAATTTATATGATTGTAGATTCAAGCTTATGCTTAAATAGGCCTTAAGTGAATGTGTAGTGCCATAAACTTTTTTGATAGGATGACAGCGTCATTACTAAAATCACCTTTGAAGTTCACGATTTCAAAATAAGTTACTAAGGCATATAGTAGCCATATATAATATCATAAAAGATGAAGTTAAAAGCATTTGAAAATTAGTAGTTCCTAATTAGACCGTAAATTAGAAAAATGTGTCACTTTTTAACTCTAGTTACACTTGAACGTAGCAGCAATTACAGTTTATAAATTTGCTAGACTACTTCAAAACTATGTTTTTAATAATACAGTAAGTTATAAAACTTCCACGTGGAACAATGGACACAATAGATGATTGGTATTTTACTAGTGTTATATATTTTAAAACTGTGAATACCTTATACTACCTTAACTATTTTAATCGTTAATTTAAAGATAGGTTATAGCATGTACCAGTTGAAAACATATGTTTTTCTGTCAAAATGGTTTAGAAATCTTTCAACGCATAAATGCAATAAATTAACAATATACCAGTTAATAATTAATTTAAAATAATATATGACCAATTAATACTTGTCAAAATCGACGACGATTTCATTGGTCGTAATTTATTAACGAACACAAAATATGTAAGAATATTGCTAGAAACGTGACTTCTAAAATATCTAATAGATAATATTTGGTTAAATATCCCGTTAATTAACACCTCAAAAAAACCAATCCTGACGTCATAATAACTAAAATGACTCACCTAACTACGTAATAATTCAGTTTTAGCATCAATAACTTCCTAACAAATGATGTAGTTTAAGTTAATGATCTTCAATGACACTGGACTGGACTTTGAATAATGAATCCCATTCAACTAAGTAGCTTTGAATGATTTGACGAAATATTCCTGTATTCAATGTAGTAATCTTGAGTTATGATTTATTTCCTATGAAAACTATTTACAAGGATCACCATTTGGAATTCTTTACTAACTTTAATCCTACGTTTCGTCAGCCACATGTAAAGGAACTTGATCCAATATTTCTAAGTTTTTTTATAAAGTTAGCATGTGTTGTACTGAATAATTCGTTCGTTAAGTAAATTATATGTTTTTTATACTTTATTTTGTATTAACAATTTGAATGCTGAGCAAATTAGATGTAGAATAAACCTCATCCTAAAATTATTCATATTATTTTCATATAGTGCCGTCACTTAACGAACCTCAAATTATATACATATGTTATTGTTAAATTATGACATTGTTGAAAAATAAAGAACTTACATAGTTGCTAGGCACTGAAATCGTATAATAGATACCAAAAACCATACACAACTCATTTTCATCTAAATTTATACCAATATATTTCAAGATCACCTTTATCAAGTACAACGTACAGTAAATATGAGCTGATGCTCCGATATAATGTACTCAAATTATCTACTTTCTTAAGGGCAGTTTCCTCGAGCATCGTTTCTTCAATGCATTCGTTACGTGCTTTAAGTCTTGTTGAAGCGTGTCAACAACAGTGTTATACTTCGTGCCAATGAATTACTATAAAGTTGAACACACACAAAATTACGCTAACTTACTAGTATAAACTGACCTTAGTAACTAATAAAATGGACTTGACATATTTTTTGAATCCCAGTGCCGTTATTGATTCTTTGTTTTTGGTTTAATTATGTAAATCAAAAGCAATACAGTAATTCAAATTTCAACTTAATAAACCACAATATAAATATTCCAATTAATTATGGTATTTTAATGGCAGTACAAAAGTTCTATCCCGTGCAAGTGGGTCTTAAAAGCCGCATCTCACTATCTGGTCCGGAATTACAGCATTCCTAACATTCATCGCATTCGTGAGTGAGACGTGTTCTCGAGATAGGTAGTGCATGTATGCACCCACACACTGTCGAAAATAGGTGCATTCTTCACATACTTTCTTTGTTTAACAGTTACAATGCCATGGTTTCCGTTGTAAGAGACGATCTGTATATACATGATGATTTTAAATGTTGCCATTCAAAAATTAAACTCTTAAATGAATCATTTGTAACTACATTTTCTTCAATGAGAATTCGAACACTGGAATAACATTTCTTTGTAAAAATGTATATTTTATAATTAAAACACGACGATTTTATTTTAAAAATGTCAATATTATTGCTACACAATTCTTATGCGAATGAAATGCACCTTGCTTCTCTCATCACACAATAATGAAATCTAGCGTAAAAACATAAGACTTAAAATCGTTTGTAAATGAGTGTTAGTTATGGCTTTTTAGTGTTAGGATGTTTCGTTTTCAATATTTTTGTAGTTGCCCATTGTCATCAATCGAGTTTGGATTCTTGGGACGGCGCAGTTCAGTATTATAATGTCCGTTGATTCGTGCTATAGTGTAAATTGTGTTTTGAAGTGTTGGTGAAGTTGGATTGCAACTCGAACTCAGAACAGTGATTTGTGATCACAAGTTATTGAGTTCAATGTACGTGGATTATAAGGCCGTAAAGTAGAACTTAAGGTAATTTTAAATTGTTGCTAGATAGTTCTTATATCTTTTTATTTAGAAATAGTTTGTTGAATTGTTTTTTTTATTTACATACGTGTTAACTATAACCTAAACAAGAACTATATTCCAGTTTGTACTATGTTTTTATAACTACATATGTTGCATACAAGTGGATGCATATAAGTTTTATGAAAACTAGAAATAATATTCCTTTTTTAAAAGCTATGCATGCATTAGAGACTTGGTCAGATTGTGAAAAGAGTATTAAAATTTTAAAAAAGTATTGCTACGTCGTACATATCTACAAGTAACATATTATACGTAACATCAGTTTACTTTTAGATTGGGTAAACGTACATAAGTATTCCTGATACTGGAATAACACTTAATTCCGGTGCTAGGATAGATCTTAAGTAATATGCTAGCTTTTTTGTCCAAAAAAATAAAATATTTTATTTAGAACAGAAAAAAAAAGAAAAAGAGCATGTATGTGAAGGATAATGGGTGTGAGTGAAGCAAGATTTGTCAGGATCGTTCCAGGTGGCGATCGATAGTCTTTCCCTATCCCGTTAAGGACGTAGATGAGTGAACATATGTATGTAAGTACTGATGATCTAGCTGTTCTGCCAATTGAACCTAGAAAATAAATAATTCTGGAAATTATCAACGAGACACCATTTAAAATAATACTTGGACGTGATAATATTTGTTAATAAATAAGTTCTTTTTATTACCTTTCCCTCAAAAGAATTTGTAAAATTATTCAATTGACTATATTAATTATATTGTGGGGATTAATCCTCAGTTTGTCTTCACCCCTGAAGTGTATAGATATAGAGTAATTATAATTAATCTTTAGTTTTTGCTGCAATAAGGAACCACTTAAATAATTGACCATATTACATTACCTGATCTACATGTGATTTGAAATAAATCGTTCGTACCGCAAAATGAGGAATGTACGATAATTAATAAATTGATCAATAACTTACGTTGAATCACCTCATTAGTGCCTGACTTGTGTTCATTCAAATATAAAATTATTTCGAAACATTATAAACTATATTATACGTTTTCGTCATCGACTTTTAGTATTTTACCTACATATTATAAGATGTATAATGCTAGCTGGAACGTAAGAAGAATGCTAACTACCTGCCGATCTTTCCGGCTTGTCGTAGGAGGTGACTAAGTGACTATATTCCATATGACATCACAACCCCGATATTTATGCTAAAAAGTGACCTGGGAGATTTTGTATCTGTGAGGTTTTTCCTATACCGAAAGGGATTAAAAGACGTGAATGTATTTGTATGAGAATTTATTTATTTATTTATTTATTTATTCTTCCACATACATCGATCATTACAGGTTTAACCTAATGCAATCGAGTAAGACATTTATGAAAAAAAACCTTAACTAATTAATTATTATAAATCATTAATTAAAAAATCCTTAACTAATTATTATGATATGACATCCATATGTAATAGTAAAACTCCTCATCCCTGTGCTTAGTGCCAGGCGTAAATAGTAAGGGGAGGTTTAATCGTGTAAATTAGGCTATTAGATTCGAGTCCAGTCAACAATGCACCATATGAATGTCACCGCAAGTCCGGTACTAATGCTAAATCTAAACAAAGATATATTATATCTCCGGGGTTCTATCCGTCTTAAAACATCTCGTGAATATTTATATACTACTTCCTTACTATAGGAAATACTGAGAACAGAGTAGAAGCCTGTATTGCAACACAAATTGACATTACCAAAGACATTCGAATTTTAAAACAGTTCTTTATATTCCCATTTATTGCCAGTGTCCACTTAAACACACAAGTCCAGCAATCTCATAAAACACACAATCTAGATGCATTTAATGGCATTTCTTCCCATAAATTCTTGTATAGATATCGCCACAATTTACAACATAGTTTCCGAGACTATTTGGTTTTATGGTCAATCGTTCAACGTGGAATAATGCTTAAATTAAGCATTAAAAACGATAACGTTTCATTAGTTAGAATAGAACATACATATAATATAATACGTAGCAAAAGAAAAAATAAGTATCATAGAACTCAAAAGTATATTAAAATTGAGGTTTCTTATAACTTTCTATAATTCTTATAATAGAGATATATATCCTAGTTTAGAATATATGCGTAAATAATTAATTCTGCATCCATAACTATTAAATAAGGAGTCTCAAAGTTGACAAACTTGCTTACAGTATAAGGTAAAATTGTGATCCTTATCTTGAAATTGAAAACTTCCATTTAAAAACGACATCAGAAATGTCAGGTTTTGTATAGGAACGAAGGGGCATTCCTTAAATATTATTATTTATCATAATATTATATTATCATAACTTAACCTATTACATTATAATAACATTGTGACCTACACAAAATGTACGAGTAATATTAAAAATATATCAAAAAGTCTTAGTTTTTCGCAAATATTTCTAAATACGAAATATAATTTAGTTATTAATAAGTTACTCAATAGTGTCCCGCATTAATCTAGTATAATTAAATTAATACAGTTATGCTAGTTATATTAATAGTAATCAAATAATGGCTTCATTAAAATTAAATTTATGATGGTCGATAAACAAACCTTAAGTAGTAAAACCTCTATTTTAAATTACTGTGACAAGGTAATTAATTCTAGAAATGAAGTTTTCAACTTCGTTAATTACCTTCAATAGCTCGAATGCAATATTTTTGTTTTATGACGAATGCGTCTTTTCGTTATAAACTGAACATTATACGCCGTACAAATTTATAACTCTTGGTGATTTACATAAAATGTAAAAAGAAAAGAACACAAATAAAAGAGAATGTTTACTTTCAGACTTAGAATTTCATATAAATTAAAATAAAAAACTAAAAAATGTTGATATACTATATGCTACTAGCCTCGATGACTTATAATGAAATTTTCATCTAAAAGAGTATGAAAAATTCACTCACATAAAAAGGCTTCGTAACGTCGTACATTATTCAGGTGCATTACAGTTAATATCACCTTAAACTAAGAAAACCATTTCTTTCCCCATACTTTAAAAACTTGATTCGACTAAAATGCTAAAAATCTTCTAAATAATCTTAATCGCGCTATAAATACTCGACTTTATCTCAATGCGAGGCAAAGCGTTGAGTTATTGTGGTCTATAGGGAAAAAAGGCCTCGACTAATAGGCAATGGTAAAAGGCTGTTAGTACTATTACATCTTAGACTAGTTTATTTTGTATACCTTATAAAACCTCTATGGTACAAGTATGGAACATATTCCTCTAAAACAGACATAATAAAGAAAATATCATATATTATCAATATTGTTTATGTATAGATTTATACCAAGTACTTTAAATGGCAAACATCACTACTCTACGTAGATTGCTTATCGGTTAACTCTTTTAAGTATATTTTTGTTACCCCAAATGTCTTGTTATATTTATCTATAACATCACGTTGCCTATACTATATCGTTCGGATATCTAAATTGATAAATTTTGTATCGATACCTAAGAGAAGATTAAGTGTCGAGATATGTAAACATTAAGCGCACGCAGATTGATATACACAAAAACGTCAATTCAAATGAAATGTTTAAATTATTTATGAAAGTCGATAAACATTACTGAATACAAAATTTAAATTTTACGCCATACACTTCCACAGGTGCTGTAAACATCGTTTGTTCGATAAAACATACTCGGACATTCGTACTTTCAATATTAAATATGTGTGTATATTGAGTATGAGTACATGAGTATATACTCAGTAGGCTGTAGGTACCATCTCGAAATGAGTCAACTTGAGATTTACTTACTACTTTTAACGTATATTTTTATGGTGTATCTAAGTTATATCACAAATCTTGATAAATGGAATTACTTACATCAAGGTTTCTTTCCTTCCTTAACATAAGTAGTGATAGCAAAGTACCAGAACTGATTGTATCGAAGTAACCAATGGAATCTTCGGTTCACATAAGGACATAAACTTCAAGGAAACATGTGACGGATAGTAACTGAATATCTCAGTAGCAATGGCCACAGTCTCACACCTAAACAAACATTTCTGCGGATGATCTTTCCAATGCAATGACACCTCAATAACAAGAATCAATCTCGTGGAACAATATATTGTATTCTCATAATGAATCATACGGCTTAAATTACTTATTTTTATTTTTTTTTCTTTGAACACATTCTTCGGGTAATGACAATGACGGACAATCACTATTATTGCTAAATAACTCGAATTTATATAACAAACTGGTGATTTTATAGCAAAAATGACAAAACGGAGAAATATTTACCTTTATGCCTACTGACCTTTTAAAACTAAAACAATTTTTAAGTATGCACTACTTTACTCTTTATGTGATAACATCATACAAAATGCATTCGGCTTTCGTATTCTTTAAAATAAATCTCATAAAGTAAAAAAAATCTCGAGTAAAAGTTGAAATTGCTTTTAAAGACATCCATTGGGACTTGGCCTTATTTGCTATTCAGTTTGCCTTAATTAAAAAGATCTATGAAAGTGAATTACGTTAATTACGTCTTTGAATCTTCTTCGCAATAAACGTACCTAGTACTTTTTTGTGACATTTCATACTAGCACAGGAGTTAGTTATCCCATATGCAAGTGTTTGTTAGCAAATTGCATAGTGGATACTTAAACTTGCAAGTATTTTAAGCGTGCAAAGTGAATTAGAATACAAGTGTAACCTCATATTTGCACGCAAAACGCTCATGGTTGAAATGCACCTTAAATAAAGCTAGTTTGCTCTACAGTAAGTCATAAGAGACTAAGCCAGCGTTGTCTTACCAAGATTAATTTTATTGCTATTAGAACAGGTGACTGATGGTATAATATATATCCAAATGTAACAAAAAGGACGAGGTATATGTATATTTATAATGTATGCCACTTCTGATTCGAGTATCCTCGCCTACAGCTTCCGTAAACAAACTACGGAAACTGTAAAACTCAATTCTGGCAGAAGGCACGTCATATTCAGAGTGGCTTCACGTGAATAGGGAATCTAAATTTCAAACGAACTAGTTTTGTAGTTTTAGGATTTGTTGAGCGGTATTGTTGGACTTGTAGCAGATACTGACTTGCAATCTAAACTAACATTTGAAAATTTATGTGTTTCATTTATCTGTTCAGTATTTGTAGTAGTCCTGTGCTAGTCTGGTACATAAAAGGAATGTTAAAGTAAGCCGTAAGAGGCGTTCAAGAGACTAGCGGTAAATGAAATCTGTTGGGCGATAGGCTAACAACCTGTCTACAATGTGATATATGACACGCAATCCCTATATTTATACTAAAAAGTGACATAAGAGATATCTTCAAGCTTTTGTCCACCCTAAAATGGATTAAAAGATGTGAATATATATGTATGTATATTATTATTTCCAGTAGATCCTTATTTATAATGTACGCTTTTGGAAATAAAATGTCGTGAGTGTATGAATGTTTGCAAATTATTCTTAATCGATGTTAACATTTTTACTTTTTGTTTCCAGATGACCACCCTGTCGATCGCCGATCAAGAACCATCAACGCTTCAAGAAGCATTGAACATTATAAAATTCCTTAAAACAGCACACAGATTAGAAATAACAAAGTTAAAGGATACTTGTAAAAAGCAAGCTGAGATCATTAGAAGGCTAGAATCCAATAGGAAAAGAGAATTAGAGTTTCTCTCCAAAGAACTACACAAATATGAATCAGACCTTATTCTGCGACAAGAAAATGTAAATCAACAAATACTGGATAAAGAGGCTATAATACAGTTGAAAAACGACGAAATAGATATTCTGCATGCACAGATAAGAAAATTAGAAAAACAAGCCAAAGGCAATCACACTGGCGATGAAGATGACAAGTCAGTACCAGAAATAACTATTCTCCATATAGACTCCAACTCAGATTCCGGGATAGCAATGGAGAGTGAAGAGAGTATAGTTAAATCCAGTGCAGAAAAAAGTCCCAAACCAGAGGCTAAGCTGAGAAAAGGAAGACGGTTTGCAGATTCGATCAGCTTCTTACGAAGAGTCGACTTCTCACCGATCAAATATAAGCCGAATAACAGCATGAAAGGGAAAAAGGATGATTGTAGGAAGAATAACCTGGACATACCCAACGCTAATTCAGACATCCTGATGGGAAGAAGAGCCATCAGTAACGAGAGATTGGCAAGTGATGATGAAAGGTCACATACGCCGAAATCATTGGATCCTGTCTTGGACACTTTCATATTAAGGCCGAAGAAACTAGATGATAGCATGACCAACCATTTCTCTGATGACGGAAGCGAAGATACTAGCGAAGAAATCTTTGATAGAGTTATGACAAGAAGTAGCATGAGGAGATCTATCAAAGCCAACCCGAAATACAAAAAGATTAATCGCTCTAAATCTAAGTTACTTGAACAAGTAAAAACGAATATTTCTAGTTAGGTATAGGTCTTGTAAGTTACGAAGAACGATCGGAATCAGTGTTGCTTGAAAGACATTTGATTAAAAGAGAAGCATGTCATTTTCCGTGTATCTACTTAAATTGATGCTATTAACTACTTAATTTTACCAAATAAAGATCATAAAACATCATTATAGTTTTAAAAATTTGGATTGTTACATTGCAATAAAATAATTAAATTATTTGTATGAAAATTACCTAATTTATTATAAAACAAAATCTAACACATTCAAAGTATGTGGATCTTTTCATTCTACACACTCAAAGCCCATGTTTCACCATTCTAGAGATCACAGAGAATCAGTGATCACTGATTCTGACTATTCGATTCCCTATGTAGAAGGATAGTTAAATTATCTCAGAAAGCCTGGCATGTCACCGGCCCGGTCTCCAACACAAATGCTGACGACGTCCATCGTTGCTTACCTTCGGTGATAGAAACCATATTGGTGTAAAATACTAAAACATAATTAAAAAATTATATTAGTTATTTTAGTATCCTTGCACAAAGAGAAAGTGCATACATTAGCAGATTTGCTCTTTGTTATTATCACAAATTATACCAATTTATCACTGCAGTTCGGTCACCTTTAGCCTATCTTAACGAACATATTATATACACCCACGTTCCCTAATTCTTTTCGGGGTGGACAAAATCTTGGAGACGATAATATCTCCAAGGGCAATATTTAGCATGAATATTGGAAATGTGATGTTATATGGAATATTGGTGATAGGTTGCTCACTCATCTTCCAACAGATTCCAATAATCCCCAATCCCTCAGTCGTCCCAGCTAACAAGGAATAAAACTTCAGTAACGGCCTTAACCTCCAAACTAATAAAGAAAGAAAGATAGTGTAGTACAGGAGAAAGATAGCATAAGTATACCACATAGCATAGCATAGCCACAGATATAGAAAAAAAAACATAAATTGCCTTAGATATCTTTATAGCAGGCAAGTCAATTTCATCGCACATCAAACATGAACTATGGACGACATTCAACTATTTTCTGTAGGAAACTATGCGAGCCTTTGTAAACAAACATTTTTTCTAGAAACAAAGGGATGGTCCCTAGGAATTTCGATATTTATATTTCAGTAAGGTTTTCCTAGTATCTGATTTTCTACCATAATATTCTGCTATTCTTAAAAAGTAAATGTTCAGAGAATTACTTCTAACAGAATTAAATATTCTTTGAAAATCACGGTATTCCGAGTCCTTGATAAATTGGAAAATGGAAAAACGTGACTGCTTTTATTCTGCTTAATTTATTTTTACCATCGAGTGTTGCTCGTGTATATTATATTATGTTTCCAAGCTTCTGACAACCCCAGAACAGAACAGAAATATGAGTGAAGTGGTCTTATTATTATAAGCCAAAAATTATAGTTTTATATGACATCTTCCAATCATACTAAATGTTTGTTTGTCCAAAGACCATCCCAACACTGGCCTACTTTTTTTCTTGTCGTTTATGTGAAAGCCAACTGAAAGGGTTCAATAAATCGCGAGGCCCATCGGAAAAGAACGTTTTATCTAAATATTTCACCGGTTCTCTCGCAAGGCTTACGTAAATATTTGTTTCGGAACGCCCTCTGTACGATTTATTGTCAATGAGCTAAATTCCTAACTTAGAACATCGAGTGGAGAGAAAATTAATCTCATATTTTTGAATTGTAAACAAATTAAGGGTATTATTTATACACGATTGAGTACTCATTGATTATTCAAACAAACTTCTCTGGTACGCAATATGGCTAATAGGAAGAACTTTGAGACATCGGATTCCATTTTTAATTTCTTTATCTATGCATCATGCATGTTATGCTTGCATGTTTCGAGAATAATAAAAAGAAAAAACCCTGTGCCCCTTTTTGCAAAACAAAATCGATAAATATCATCAAATATCAGCATCGAATAAGTTAATTCATCTATCATCATCATTAATCAGTTGATGAGATTGAACCCATAAGTCATCTTAGCATGCAGCAAAAACAACGCACCATTTACACATAGTTTAAATTCATCAACTTTCCTTGTAAAATAGTCCGTTCTGAAACATTAGCACGAAACATAACATAAGCACTAACCTCAGCACAGAGGAGAGCTTCGTATGTATTCGCGTTTCCGCAAGAGATAGTTTCTCTCTCACATTACAAGCACTTAGTGTAAATCCGAAAATTGCAGAGGGAGCCACTTCTGTCGAGATACAACTCTGGGTATAAGTGCACTGCCTATATCATTCAGTAGGAATGTACGCCAAATGAAACAATAACAAACTGTACGATATGTTTTTGCAATAACTAAACCAGTGCTAGCTTATCTTTTACCACGAAATCAATTTCACCCGATGAGCAATTCGTGAGTTTTAATTTACAGATCATTTGTATTCAGGTTTTAATATATCTCAATCAATCAATCAGCCTATTGCAGTTTACTGCTGGACGTAGGCCTCCCTAAGGATATGCCACATAACACGATCACTCGTAGCCCTCAACCAACCACTATCCTTTTCAGTATATTTAATAAATTATGTGTACAAATATAGACTTATTCCCTTCATTATCAAAACCACAACAACAAAACCTGCACCCAGTATTCTAAATATAAACAATGAACCTCAAAAACGGCTCAACCACTTCAATTCTTGGAGCAAATTCCATCACTCTCAAGAGCACAATCCTCGAAATACAACTGCCATTGTCTGGCAAACCGCAACGACCGCATTTCTTCAGCCCCTTTATTCCCATTGGCCACAGGCTGTATAGAATAGGAAAGGATTTTTCAGGATCCTGAACTCGTGACGCGATATAATGGAGTCGAGCACAATGGGGATCGTTAGCTCGCCCGGTCATCGTTAGCACTTAGTACAGTGCATTGCAAGGTTTAAACAAATGTTTTGAGTCTTTAAACACTGGGACTTTACGTATTTGCTAAGCGTTTATTATTATAAGTTTTTGTTCTATATTTTAAAGATTATAACTATAATGGCATTTCGTTAAAAATAGCAGGTCCCTGGTAATGTGTAAAATAGCAGGTGTATCTATAGTACGTATTACTAAGATCCGTGCTAAGTGGAAACAGCTGCTGTATTTATGTGAGTTATTGCTAATCTAATGTGACAGGAGTGTTATTACTTTAACTACTTATAATGCTAATAACCTTATGTTGTACCCCGTAACCCACACGCATGTTTTGAGCGAAATATATGTTTTATTACTCGTTTACTTTCATAATAACCATTAACAAATAGTGAGATTGTTGTTGTAGTATTTTGCGTAAATTTGTTGCTTGCGCCAAGTAAACATAAAATTCTATTGAAATTTAGTTTACATCATCATTTACTTTGCCGTGAAAAACGAACATTTAAACAGCAACTTTCCACTTCCATGCTGCTTTAAGTGTAGCGAGTGCCCTGCATAAGACGGGAGCTGGCCAGCGACGCACGTTCTCAGAAAATTGCTTCTCAATTTAATAAAAACTGGACTGAACTTTAACAATGGACATTGAACACTAGACTTTAGCACATAAGAGTCACGACTTGAACCTTATTAAAAGCAGTATGGTATATGAGACTATATGAATAATTACGAAGGTTTTTGTTCACTTATAGCCTACAGTTACATACAAACATACACATCCCGCCCTATTTCCCGCCCTATAGGGGTAGGCAGAGATCGCCGATCCCTAACGGTCGCGATCCCGACAAAACTCTTACACTTCATTGACACTCATACACCTCCTCATACACACAATTATACAGAATAGTCTCGGTCAAAACAACAGCAATATCCGATCCTAGAATTGAATTTTCAAGACTTTAAACTAACGTACTATATTTGAACTTATATTCAATAAAAACGTTTGAGTTTTTTACTTTTTTCGCTATTACTACTACAAAATACTCGTCATCATAATGCCTTTAATTTATTTGTGTAAACTTACATTTAAAAGTTAAATTAAGATTTAATATTTTTTCCACCCTCAGATTGTATTATAAACTTGAGTTGATTTATAAAGTTGACATTGAAACCGTGGTTATCATAAAATGGTATTTTGTGTTGGTGTGTACATACTATATATTAGTGAATTGTGATATATAAATGGAAGGAACTGATACTAATATGTTCTTATTTTTATAATAGGATATAAGAGGTATGTGAATGTCTTAACGCTTACATGTTTATTAATTGAATTAAATACACACAATTACGTATATACATTAAACACATTAATAAATATTAAATTTAATAAATATTACGTACCTACCTAATTAATATGTAACATTCATTAATTGCAAACGGAAACAGCTGTTCACAAATTTGTAAAATTTAAATAAGGTATGTGAGGTTGATTGACAGATTAAACTGTCCACCCTTTCGGGAAACACTGACCTTTGAACTTTTAAATTATAAATGTGTTATAATGTATATATACTGTAGTATTATATTATCTGTGGTATAGCAATGATAAATACGAACATATCATACACATATCGAATGATGATTAAAACGTTTAGTAAAAGACAATATTGATTCGCCTGGAACCATAAAAAACCTCTAAATTTCATTTAATAACAGAAATAAAAACTATGCAGTGTTTAAAATGTTCTTATGGCATTCTAACAACAAAGTATTACTGTTCTATATCATCCTATTGCACTGGTTAATAAAACCTCAATTTATTCTGATCAGGATGCATTATTATGGATGGAGCTAACGCCAAGAACAAGCAACCAAACAAGCCAAAACCTAGAAACAGATCTTATAACCGAACACAGAACACGCCAAATCCTAACCAGCAGTACAATGTACGGGGTCCTTACTTTTACAACGTCACTTATCCTCCTATTTATCCTCCTATGGCCAGGATAGTTGGACCCCCTTGTGTATTAATACCTCCATATCCGGTGCAGACCACGTTTCTTCCCAGAAGCTTGTATGACACTGGGAATCGTAGAATACAAAGAACAAGCACTCCTCTTCCACATCAAGTGTCATCGGTGAGTGGTCCAAACTTTTTCGATTCCCGGGTGCAACCTCCAGCGCCACAGAATCAAAGAGCAACTGGGAGGAATCAAAATGTCGCACCTAAACCAGTCCCTCCAAAACCAAATCCTTCAACAGAGAGAAAAGATAGAGAAAAACAGGAAAAGAAAGTCGAAGAACAAAAGCCAAAGCCTAAATCAGATGAGACACAAGAAGTAAAGTTTAATTCGGCTAGAAATGTGACATTTGTGAATCCGACTGATGTAATTGACCTCATTTGTGGAGAAAACGTTGAAGTAGAAGATTTTGAAGTATTAATAGATTTAGAATTAGGTATTCTTGGTAGGGAGTTTATTAATAGGATTCCTGCCATTTATGACTGTGAGGCAGGGATGATTGCTCTGAGAGGTTCTCAAGGAATTTGTCATCCAGAATTCGCTAAATTTAGTGTAGCTAGTCAAAAGTTTTTAACTAATTATTATGATACTATAATATCTTCTTGGTACCTATCTTATTGCAGACAGCAAAAAAAAGACCAAGTAAAAGAATTCCAAGATTGGTTGCAACCAATATTGGATAGGTATGGTATGTGTTATTTTTAAGTTAGTTATATTAGAACCAAATTTTAATAAGCATGTTAGATTGTGAATGAGTATGTCATTTTATTATTTTAATTATTTACTTAGTTTTTATCGTAGGTGACCAAAATATTAGAAATTTGAGTATGTTTTATTGTACAATATGTACCTAGGGTTTTTACATAAAAAAATATTATTTTTATTGATACTTGTGTTGTGATGTAAATAAATTAAAGTTTTATTAACGCTGAAACTTTTAAGTTTTATAATGATGTTTTTTTAAATTATTGTGTGTACCTATTACAAGTACTAACTGTTTTGTACTTACTACTCTGTTCCTTTGAATTTAAAACAAAATATTTTTTATTCTCGTAAATAAATTTAAATTATCTTATTTTTTTTTTATTTCTTCCTAGCTTCTAGTATAATTTCACAATTTGCAGTTGCCTGTAAAATCTTTTTTTTTTTCATTATTGTAACTAGCGGATTTTGATAGCTTTATCTTATTTTCTGTTTTCTTTCATCGTTGGCAACGAAAATGAAATGTTACTATTTCCATAATTTAGAAGATTCAAACTGGTCTATTAAAATTTTATAAAGTCTACTAAAAATGTTCTCTATTATTAAAGTTTAGTTCTTGATTAGTAAAGTACGATAAACAATTCTGCTTTAGAAAAAAATAATCTTATTTGTATTCATTAATTTATACGTTACTGAAATACAGGTATTCAACTATTTTGCGAATTTTCAATAATTATTATACAAATGTCGGGAAACAGAACTTATAAATAAAACGCGACTTTCTTTTTCACATATAATTAATCATACCATTTTTCGCTTCGTCTTTAATCAGGATTATTATCATAAGTGTATATATTGTTTTACCCTTTCTGTGTTGTACTTTGAAAAGAGACTGTGTCCCTAGATTTTAAGTTCCTTTGTGTTGTTAAATTAGACGTTTTTACTCTCATATACATGAATATTAATACCGAATAAATGTATCATACTTTTTTACATTTATTTTTTTATTTTATACCTTTATAAACCAGTATCCATCTCATTCATACATAAGTTAAATGTATTTTTTCAATAATCACTTAACATAAAAAATCTACAGCAATCATCTATTGTATTAGTACAAACAATGTATACATAACTCACCAATTCATATCTATTACAATGTCAATACCTAATTACCCAACATATACACATCAAATAATCCCTACCATGAATAGTCAACCTATTGGAATCAATTAGGGAGATAATCTTAAACATGAAACTTGAGTGGGTTTATCTATTACCGTGTGAGATAACAACCCATATTGTTCCCTCGAAACTCCATATCAAGGTAATTAGTTGGGACAGGTATTAAATTGCGCTCGTCAATTTTGACTAACGTGAAGCTAGGGATTTGGCAGAAAACCAACATGCATACAATTACGTTTAGGTAAGTAATCGTATTGTATATTATTTAAATATAACGTGTTCTTTTGTTGGTAGTAATCCAATAATTAATATGTTTTCGTAAACATAATTAGAATTAGTAAATCGATATTTGTAAACAGTGAGAATTATTGTCCCCATCAACTGGCTAAATGTGGCGGAAGGTCTTATTTTTCCCACTCCTTTAGTGATTATGCATGTAACTGTATACTGTACAAGCAATATCAAATAATTTGCCACATTTTAATTTTTTCAGAAGTTTTCATTACCTGAAACGTAGATGGCACTGTAATTATAATTTGTTTTTTATATTATATTCTTCGCTCCTATTAGTAGCAGGGTGATGTAACATAGCCTAAATCCTTCCTCAAGAAATGGTCTATATAACACAAAAAGAATTTTAGAATTCGAACAAATTAGTATAGATTAGCCATCCATAGTTTCTTAACATTTAAATTCTTCAAGTAGTTCTTGTCGAATGCAACAGAAACTGTCCTTTTCGAGTCTTTTTTATGTTATTGCGTCTTGCAAATGCTGATGCAAAACGTCTCGAGATTTCCCTCGCTTGTATTTACCCGAGCATAATGTAATACTTTTTGTTCACCTGCCAGACAAGCCGGCCGAGAATACAAAACATTTTATTTTGACGTTTCACTGGATCTTTTTATAAGACGTCTTGTTTCAAGACAACGAATATAGTATATATTTTTATATATTTATGAGTCAGATAGGTTATCATTTACAATATATATGTGTTTTCTAAGAGACGAAAGTGTAAGAGTAAGTTTTAGACGAATTTAGGACACTATGTTAATTAAAATTTAATGAAAATTTCCTATACGGTTTTATAAAACTTGTATTTGGTTATATAAATATGCCTAATATAATCAAGTACCGTAGTACTTAATAGATTACGATTCCGAATAGCCCTTGTTTTATATTTAAGTTTGGGTTTGTAATAAAGATAAGTAACATAGGCAAAAGAAAAACTGTAATACATAAGATGCCTTTTACTACATGAAGAAGACAGCTGGTTATAATCTATTTTAGATCCAGACTATGTTATGTGCTTTATATGTTAACATGATTTATTTGCCTTGCAATCAATCTAGATTGATAAAAAACCTTACGTTTGCAAAGCATTTCAATTCAATACAGTCCATATTCCCGTCTCAATATGAAGAACCAATAAAAAATTCTCTCCGAATCCCTTTACTAAGACAAAGCGTATTACAGTAAAAAGTTTATTTCAGCCAAAGGTAAAAATATTTATATTCTTGCGGGTCGGCTGCCAAATAACATCAAAGGGATTACGCAGACTGAGTGAAGGATCTTGACAGCACTTGCAAGTTACGATACAATAAGCATAAAGAGAAATCCCGAGTTACAAGTTTTCAATTCATGTAGTCTTGGAGACTTGTTCAGATTTTTCATTATAGTGTTATTGTATGATGAATAGAATTTCCCTTTTTGTTTCACACTAGTCTTTTATTAACCTCCTCTATATTTAGACAACATATTCTTCTTAAGGTGGTTGTCAAATCGTGAAGAACAGTTAAACAGCATAGGAAGGTAATGGATGTGAATGAAGCAAGAGCCTGTAATCCTTTAAGTATTTATCTGAAAAGGACTATCGTCCTTCAAGGATATTTTTGACAAGGACTATCGTCTTTCAAACGTAGTCCTGAAAAGGACTATCTTTCTTCAAGGATATTCCTGAAAAGGACTATCGTCCTTCAAATGTAGTCCTGAAAAGGACAATCGTCCTTCCATGATATTCCTGAAAAGGACTATCGTCCTTCAAACGTAGTCCTGAAAAGGACTATCGTCTTTCAAGGATATTCCTGAAAAGGACTATCGTCCTTCAAACGTAGTCCTGAAAAGGACTATCGTCTTTCAAGGATATTCCTGAAAAGGACTATCGTCCTTCAAACGTACGCCTGAAAAGGACTATCGTCCTCCAAGGATATTCCTGAAAAGGACTATCGTCCTTCAAAGATATTCCTAAAAAGAACTATCGTCTTTCAAGGATATTCCTAAAAAGGACAATCGTCCGTCAAACGTAGGCCTGAAAAGGACTATCGCCTTTTAAGGATATTCTTGAAAATGACCATCGTTTTTGACGGAAATTCCTGAAAAGGACTACCGTACTTTAAGGATATTCCTGAAAAGGACAATCGTCCTTCAAACGTAGGCCTGAAAAGGACTTTTGTCCTTTAAAGATATTCCTGAAAAGGACTATTATCTTTCAAGGATATTCCTGAAAAGCACTATCGTCCTTCAAGGATATACCTGAAAAGGATTATGTTCCTTAAAATGTAGTCCTGAAAAGGACTCTCAACCTTCAAGGATATTCCATAAAAAGACTATCGTCCTTGAAACGTTGTCCTAAAATCCTTTCCAGGACTATCGTCCTTCAAGGATATTCCTGAAAAAGACAATCGTCCTTCAAACGTAGGCCTGAAAAGGACTATCGTCTTTCAAAGATAATCCTAAAAGGGACTATCGTCCTTCAAGGATATTCCTGAAAAGGACTATCGTCCTTCAAACGTAGGCCTGAAAAGGACTATCGTCCTTCAAGGATATTCCTAAAAGGGACTATCGTCCTTCAAGGATATTCCTAAAAAGGACAATCGTCCTTCAAGGATATTCTTGAAAAGGACTATCGTCCTTCCATGATATTCCTGAAAAGGACTATCATCCTTCAAACGTAGTCCTGAAAAGGACTATCGTCCTTCATGAATATTCCTGAAAAGTACAATAATCCTTCAAGGATATTCCTGAAAAGGGTTATGTTCCTTAAAATGTAGTCCTGAAAAGGACTATCGTCTTTCAAGGATATTCCTTAAAAAGACTATCGTCCTTCAAGGATATTCTTATAAGAAGTATCGTCCTTCAAACGTAGGCCTGAAAAGGACTATCGTCCTTCAAGGATATTCCTAAAAAGGACAATCGTCCTTCAAACGAAGGCCTGAAAAGGACTATCGTCCTTCAAGGATATTCCTAAAAGGTACTATCGTCCTTCAAGGATATTCCTTAAAAAGACTATCGTCCTTCAAACGTTGTCCTGAAATCCTTTCCAGGACTATCGTCCTTCAAGGATATTCTATAAAAGGACTATCGTCCTTCAAGGATATTCTTATAAGAAGTATCGTCCTTCAAACGTAGGCCTGAAAAGGACTATCGTCCTTCAAGGATATTCCTAAAAAGGACAATCGTCCTTCAAACGAAGGCCTGAAAAGGACTATCGTCCTTCAAGGATATTCCTAAAAGGTACTATCGTCCTTCAAGGATATTCCTTAAAAAGACTATCGTCCTTCAAACGTTGTCCTGAAATCCTTTCCAGGACTATCGTCCTTCAAGGATATTCTATAAAAGGACTATCGTCCTTCAAGGATATTCTTATAAGAAGTATCGTCCTTCAAACGTAGGCCTGAAAAGGACTATCGTCCTTCAAGGCTATTCCTAAAAAGGACAATCGTCCTTCAAACGTAGGCCTGAAAAGGACTATCGTCCTTCAAGGATATTCCTAAAAGGTACTATCGTCCTTCAAGGATATTCCTTAAAAAGACTATCGTCCTTCAAACGTTGTCCTGAAATCCTTTCCAGGACTATCGTCCTTCAAGGATATTCTATAAAACGACTATCGTCCTTCAAACGTAGTCCTGAAAAGGACTATCGTCCTTCAAGGATATTCCTGAAAAGAACAATCGTCCTTCAAACGTAGGCCTGAAAAGGACTATCGTCCTTCAAGGATATTCCTAAAAGGAACTATCGTCCTTCAAGGATATTCCTGAAAAGGACAATCGTACTTCAAGGATATTCTTGAAAAGGACTATCGTCCTTCCATGATATTCCTGAAAAGGACTGTCATCCTTCAAACGTAGTCCTGAAAAGGACTATCGTCCTTCAAGGATATTCCTGAAAATGACCATCGTTTCTGACGGAAATTCCTGAAAAGGACTACCGTTCTTCAAGGACATTCCTGACAAGGACTATCGTCCTTCAAATGTAGTCCTGAAAAGGACTATCGTCCTTCAAGGATATTCCTGAAAATGACCATCGTTTCTGACGGAAATTCCTGAAAAGGACTACCGTTCTTCAAGGACATTCCTGACAAGGACTATCGTCCTTCAAATGTAGTCCTGAAAAGGACTATCGTCCTTCAAGGATATTCCTGAAAATGACCATCGTTTCTGACGGAAATTCCTGAAAAGGACTACCGTTCTTCAAGGACATTCCTGACAAGGACTGTCGTCCTTCAAATGTAGTCCTGAAAAGGACTACCGTCCTTTAAGGATAATCCTGAAAAGTACAATAATCCTTCAAGGATATTCCTGAAAAGGATTATGTTACTTAAAATGTAGTCCTGAAAAGGACTATCGTCCTTCAAGTATATGTCTGAAAAAGGGATATCATCCTTCAAACGTAGTCCTGAAAAGTACTATGGTCCTTCAAGGATATTCCTGAAAAGGACTATCGTCCTTCAAGGATAAAGTCAAAGTCAAAGTCAAATGTTTTTATTCAATATAAGTACAAGAACAGTACATTCATTGAAAGTCAAAACATTTGCCTGACACTGGTGGTCTCTTGGGATTGAAATTCTACCGTTGGTTCGGAAGCCCTGGCTCGGAGAAGAACCAACAAGAAACTCCGGCTTTCAGGATTTTTTGCCCAGTGCCAGTTACAAAAACAAATTATAAAGAAACATAAAATTTATACACTTATTAACATAAATTATCTTTGCACATATAGCTTAGATGCACTCATTGCCAACCCTGAGCATCGGCGAGGTAGTCCCCGACCGCGTAGTAAGCGCCCCGGACTAGTCGGCCTCTAACTATAGTCTTAAATTTAGGTAAGGACATTCCTAAAAGGTACTATCGTCCTTCAAGGATATTCCTGAAAAGGACAATCGCACTTCAAGGATATTCTTGAAAAGGACTATCGTCCTTCCATGATATTCCTGAAAAGGACTATCGTCCTTTAAAATTAGTCCTGAAAAGGACCATCGTCCTTCAAAGATATTCCTGAAAATGACCATTGTTTCTGACGGAAATTCCTGAAAAGGCCTACCGTTCTTCAAGGACATTCCTGAAAAGAACAATCGTCCTTCAAACGTAGGCCTGAAAAGGACTATCGTCCTTCAAGGATTTTCCTGAAAAGGACTATCGTCCTTCAAGGATATTCCTGAAAAGGACTTTTGTCTTTCAAAGATATTCCTGAAAAGGACTATTATCTTTCAAGGACATTCCTGAAAAGCACTATCGTCCTTCAAGGATATTCCTGAAAAGGACTATTATCTTTCAAGGATATTCCTGAAAAGCACTATCGTCCTTCAAGGATATTCCTGACAAGGACAATCGTCCTTCAAACGTAGGCCTGAAAAGGATTATCGTCCTTCAAGGATATTCCTGACAAGGATTATCGTCCTTCAAACGTAGTCCTAAAAGGACTATCGTCCTTCAAGGATATTCTTGAAAAGGACTATCGTCCTTCAAACGTAGTCCTGAAAAGGACTATCGTCCTTCAAGGATATTCTTGAAAAGGACTATCATCCTTCAAACGTAGTCCCGAAAAGGACTATCATCCTTCAAACGTAGTCCTGAAAAGGACTATCGTCCTTCAAGGATTTTCCTGAAAAGGACTATCGTCCTTCAAAGATATTCCTGAAAAGGACTATTATCTTTCAAGGATATTCCTGAAAAGGACTATTATCTTGCAAGGATATTCCTGACAAGGATTATCGTCCTTCAAACGTAGTCCTAAAAGGACTATCGTCCTTCAAGGAAGGATATTCCTGAAAGGTACAATAATCCTTCAAGGATATTCTTGAAAAGGACTATCGTCCTTCAAACGTAGTCCTGAAAAAGACTATCGTCCTTCAAGGATATTCCTGAAAAGGACAATCGTACTTCAAGGATATTCCTGAAAAGGACTATCGTCCTTCCATGATATTCCTGAAAAGGACTATCTTCCTTCAAACAAAGTTCTGAAAAGGACTATCGTCTTTCAAACGTAGTCCTGAAAAGGACTATCTTTCTTCAAGGATATTCCTGAAAAGGACTATCGTCCTTCAAATGTAGTCCTGAAAAGGACTATCGTCCTTCAAATGTAGTCCTGAAAAGTACTGTCGTCCTTCAAGGATATTCCTGAAAAGGACTATCGTCCTTCAAGGATATGTCTGAAAAAGGGATATCGTCCTTCAAACGTAGTCCTGAAAAGTAAAGTAAGTAGGTCCTTCAAGGATATTCCTGAAAAGGACTATCGTCCTTCGAACGTAGTCCTGAATTGATAAACTAACTGAATGTGAAAGAAAATTCATCGGCAGGTCTTATTTTTCCTGATCCTTAAGTGATTAAATATGTGACTGTGTATTATTACGTTATTTTTAACTTATTCAAGTAGTTCTTGTTGAATGCAACAGAAACTGTCCTTTTCGAGTCTTTTTTATGTTATTGCGTCTTGCAAATGCTGATGCAAAACGTCTCGAGATTTCCCTCGCTTGTGTTTACCCGAGCATAATGTAATACTTTTTGTTCACCTGCCAGACAAGCCGGCCGAGAATACAAAACATTTTATTTTGACGTTTCACTGGATCTTTTTATAAGACGTCTTGTTTCAGGACAATGAATATAATATATTTTTGTTTATTTATGTGTCAGATAGGTTGTCAATTACAATATAGATGGACGTATATATGTGTTCTAAGAGACGAATGTTTAAGAGTAAGTTTTAGGCGAATTTAAGACACTATATTAACACAAATTTAAAATAAAAATCCTATTCGGTTTTAAAAACTTGTATTTGATTACGTAAATATGCATAATATAATCAAGTACCGTAGTACTCAATAGATTACGATTTCAAATAGCACTTGTTTCATATTTAAGTTTGGGTTTGTAATGAAGATAAGTAATATAGGCCAACGAAAAACTGTAATACACTGGATGCCTTATACTACATGAAGAAGACAGCTGGTTATAATCTATTTTAGATCCAGACTATGTTATGTGGTTTATATGTTAACATGATTTATTTGCCTTGCAATCAATCTAGATTGATAAAAAACCTTACGTTTGCAAAGCATTCCAATTCAATCCAGTTCATATTCCCGTCTCAATATGACTAGCCTATAAAAAATTCTCTCCGCATTCCTTTACTAAGACAAAGAGTATTACAGTAAAAAGTTTATTTCAGCCAAAGGTAAAAATATTTATATTCCTGCGGGTCGGTTGCCAAATAACATCAAAGGAATTACGCAGACTGAGTGAAGGATCTTGACAGCACTTGCAAGTTACGATACAATAAGCATAAAGAGAAATCCCGAGTTACAAGTTTTCAATTCATGTTATCTTGGAGATTTGTTCAGATTTTTCATTATAGTGTTATTGTATTATGAATAGAATTTCCCTTTTGATTTCACACTTTAGTCTTTTATTAACCTCCTCTATATTTAGACAATATATTCTTTTTAAGGTGGTTGTCGAAGCGTGAAGCACAGTTGAACAGCATAGGAAGGTAAATGGATGTGAGTCAGGATCATTCCATCGATGTATATTAAGACACGTGAACCCAACTGACCCACAATAAATATTGGTCATGAACTGTATACTTGTATAATGCATAAAGTGGAGATGGTTAAGGTTTTCTTAACAAAAAATTAAGGTACTTGTTACCTCTTTTACTTTTATGGTTGGTCAGTAGATTGCGGCTTAAAGATGGACAGTAGATAGTATTTAGGTAGACCAGTATAAATAAAACTCCTTTGTTTTTTTTCAATATTTCAATATTCATTAACAAATTAAAAATGTGCAAACGAACATTTAACGATGTCAACATTCTATAAAATATAATAAATCAAACAATTACTATTATTACAAATATTTATACGCATTCACTAGACATAAAAAAGCCTTGCTTATGCTTTAGTCATCAAAAGAATACAGCAATAATCGCATATCTACATACATTTATGTTTACTTTCAATACTAGATTACAATAAAAATCGTCTTAAGAATATAAGCACTGCATTAAATACAATAAATGCTTACCATATTTAACAACTTATTTTAATTAAACTACATAATATATCTCTACGGCTAAACTGGTAATAAACAAAAAGAAAATACTAAACACATAACTTATGTACACAAAGATCGCTTACTTTGTTTAACAAAATAATGCTTCCCTAAGTTAATACTGCGAAATATTAATACAAAAGCAATCTTAATTATTTAGGCAAGATAAAAACCACAGTTTATTTACATAAAATAAAACCTTAGTCTATTTGCATATTCTATGTTAATATATTAATTTTTAATATTTCTCTATTTACAGTTTTCTTTCATCATTCAAATTAGGTATTGTTATTTATTGTCTTGGGTAATTTAAATACCCTGTCTCTTTTTACAATCATCATCGTAACAATTTCATAAATTGTTTCTAATGTTATGCAACGGTCAACAAACAATCACATTGTTTATGCGATCAAAAGCAATGTAAACGTCAAAGCATGTAAGCAGTAAAGCATTTTATCCAGGCGTCACAAGTCAAAGCCGTTCCACCGATTCACGAAAACAAGCTTTCAAAATATATGGAAAATAAAACAGGATCTCGCAATAAACGAGCTCTGTCAAGCTACGTGCGGCTGAGCAATTTCATTACAAGAAATAAAAAGAAAATTTAATAAAACATCTAAGGGGCAGTTTGGCGGAAAACGTCCTGTAACTTCCACGTCTCTTTTGCCAATAGCTTTCATTTTTTTCCAATAGACTGCGCTGTTATTTCGGAATTTTCGTTAGTATTTGTATTTAATCCTTTCGATATAACCTTTATATGGTATAACTAAAGAGGTTGTACAATGAAAAGATAGGATATTATTTATGTTATCAAATAAATAGTAAATGGTTTAAGAACATTGCTCATGCCACACTGGATCTTGTCACGAAATCGGCGCACTAAGATTGTTCACGCCTCACAAAACGTTGAATTCAATCAACATTTTTGAAGGTAACTGTAACTACTACTATATGCTAAGCAATAAGCGTCAAGCGGATAGTACAGTACTCCAAAAATTTGGTGTGATTCCATGCTCTATATGACATTATTTCTATATCAGGTCATATTCCTATGTTATGGATTTTAATCTCAATTTTATTTTAGAAATATTTGTCTGTTCTAATGCAGAAATCTAATTGGTCTTAAGTTGGCTGCTAAATAGTCAAAGCATGTTGCAGAAATAAATGCTATTTTAAGCAGAGTGATAACATTTGTCCACTTGGTTTTCAATTCTCAATTTTCTTAGATTCATCTAATTCTTCATTTTCTATGTCTACCTTGATTGGTTAGGTCATTTTCAATATTCACATCACACGTTTACTGTCTGTAGAATCCAGGGAACAAACTTGGATATTCTCGTGCAAACTCCAGGGAGATTAGCTTCTCCACAACCTATTCCCCAACTGATGATTCCTGCCAAGAAGTACTTTTGGTCTTTACCTTTCACCTGTAATAGAAAAAACACATTTATTAAAAATATTAATTTTTTTTTACATATCTGGGTTGCCAAAATAAAGTTAGCTTTCTGGGTATCGTCAAAAACTTTCACATGTGTTTTTACATAAATAAATATACATTCGAATGATCATTAGTTTATCAGACAATTTAATAATGGTTAACGTCTTAATATTTCGAACTCTCTACTATAATATAATGTCTACTCAAAGCTGAGTTGATCCGTAAAAATTCCAATAAATTTAAGTAGAATTTAGTTTCACATAACTTAGCCATCCTTAAAAATTTTATGCGAACGTAAATTGTTTCGGTCTGTCCAAGAGTCTAACCCAAAAATAAAATAAAGGCCATTACATTATATTCAGGTGAGCTTAAGCTGAGGAAAAATCTTCGAATATTTCACAACAGTTTTTGCGAATCACAATGAAAGGTGAATCTGATGCTCATAAAAGAAATCGATTCTGATTTTTACTAACAAAAGACGAGTCTCTTTGATAGGACGTCATAGTGATATTAAATTTCAAACAATATTAAAAAGCATAGGCCCCGGGCCGTCGATACAAAGAGTTTGCTTCGACAAAAGCGTTTTCAAACTGATCAGATTAATAGAAAATTTATAGGTAATGCCTCTTCTCTTTGCTACATGCTTTGTCTCTTATGAACCCTTTTTTTGTAAACATGTTGACTTTCCTTTGAACTTATTAAATGCAATCTTTATTAAGTTCCCATTAATTTCAGATGAATGTATTCATCGTGTAATGAATCATACTATAGGAATTTCAATTGGTGTCTCATGAAATTAATAATTTTCACTATGGCCTAGATACGATTACTAGTACAGTGGTGATCTAGCTTTTTAAGTATCTATCAAATTACTACCTGCATAAGCTATAACTACGCCTGCATCCCTTAAGATCACTATTTCAAATAAAGCTCCGTATAAACTGTATTATAAACAACTCTTGAATATTTACTTCCAACAACAAAGACGCCACAATTTCCATAATTCAATCTCTCACAGACGTATTTTGTAACAGAATATCCACTCAACGAGTGAAACGGAAATTTAAATATTTTTCGAATACTGCGTTTTGCAAACGTTGTCGGGAATTTGTTGAATTTGACGTGAATGGGTTATTTCCGGCGTTTGTTAGTATTCATAGATCGATTTGTCTGCATCTAAGCAATCTATAAATTGCAACAATTTCCGTTCAACATAAATCTATATCCCTGTTGTGAAAAGATAAATGATTTGCGCTTAACTCTAGATACATTGCCATTTAGGATGCATTAAATTTGTTAAAAAAAAACCAATATAAGCAACATATACATACAAATTTTTACCCAGTAAACCCAACTTACGTATACTGTTTTTTTAAACCTAACCCATAACAATGCAGGACGCAAAATCGTAAACTCCTTTAATCTATTACTCTATAAAACCTAGAATTTATCCTACCTGTAATGGTCCACCGGAATCGCCTTGGCAAGAATCGTGGCCTCCCTTCTCATGACCTGCACAGAGGAAGATGTCGGGGATGAACTCGTGGCGACCAGCTCTCAGGAACATGGACTTGCAACGCTCGTTGGACACTATCGGAACTTGCACCTGGAAATGCCGTTAGAAGAATCAGTAAAAAGTACAGGTAATATGTAGTCGTAATATCACATTACGAGTTACATAGTTGGTAATATACAACGTTAAAAGTATTATTTCCTGACTTGGTAAATTAAATAAGGTTGGATTGTACAACTACGTAATCATATCAAGCTATCAACAGAGCAAAGATTTAAAATTGTAACCAAAATATTCTAAATAGCAAACTAAGGCGGTGGTAATCAACCTAGTTCTTAATTGATTTCAACGGAGAAGATATTATTATAAATAAATTATTAATTCTCACATGAGACATATTAGTTTTCACTATTAAATACTAAAACCAGATCTTACCTCTTGTAAAACCGATGGCAAGACACCACCTTCAGTCAATCTTCCCCAACCTGTCACTGTGGCATTTTCCCCGACAAGCAAGTCGTCACTCGCTGGCAAGCATATCGGCGCTATATGTGGCGCAAATTGTATGGGGGACTCTAACTTTACCAGCGCTAAGTCATATTCGTACGTGAAGAAGTTGTACTTCGGATGGACTGCTTTTCTGGCTACTCCTCGTTCCACGAAGGGGTATTGTTCTGATACGGAAGAGAAGTCGTATTCGCCGACTCGGATTCGTATTTGCGAAGTCAGTAGGCTGGAATTGAAATGGGTGTGAAAGAGCTGAGAAGATTAGACATAGCTAATACTTAGTTATAATAAAGTCAGACTACTCATATTTTTTTTTAGTGTTGTCTTAACAAATACTATTGGGCCACGAGAAAAATAGAAAGAAAATTCAGTACCGACTTCAGGATGACACAACAACAATTTACAAACTGTAACATATATGTAGAAAAATCTAAACATTTATGATTTCATCTTCACAAAAAGTTTTCCTGTTTCTAACCAAATGAGCGTATTTTTCCATAGATACAATGCTCTTGTATATAATATGCTTTCCACTGACCCAATCGACAACCAACATTTCAACATAGCTAGCTATACATAAAAATAATAGCTTCAGTCCTGGAACACTTACTCATCAACACAATGTCCAGCAGTGGCAATCCACTCTTCATTGATGATGGCGCCCCCACACCGGTGAGTTGACGAGAAGCCAAAGAAGGAGGTTCTTCTCACTGACACTTGCCACGGCCACCTGCCAAAGCTGGAGTCCTTGCCTCCCATGATCCGCGTTTCCGGACGGGGCCATAGTGATGTTACACCGCATTCTGGAATTATAGAAAATATATATTTAGTATTGTGAGTTTAATGACTGATTAAGTGGATCATTTAATTTGTAGGTTAGATGACAAATCTCCCTGATTATTATATATTTTAAACTCAATAAAAAATTTATCACTAATGTGTTTAGTAAAAGCCTAAAGTATTCGAAAACTTTTGTTTTGTCATGCTAACTTAATTCTTTTCGAAAATGTTTCACAGAATTTGTATGAATAGTATATTATAATACAATCATGACGAGAACATATATATATTTTCTGAAGTTTCTGAATTGTATTATGTGTATTATATTAAATTATAAATTAGACAAAAGGCTTCCATATTGCAAATTTTTCATCTCACTATAATTAAAACCATTAAGTTCACAATCTTACCAACACTGTTTGTCGCTGAGGTGGTCTGTATAGGAACACTCGTGGCCGCTTCTTCGGTCCTATTGATCATATTGGTGACTGGGTCTTTAGGCTTCACGTAGTTCTTGTGAGGCTTCTGTGTGGTCGTCGTGAATTTCTTCGTGGGTTTCGGCTTGCCCAGTGGCTTCTCCCAACTTGAGGGTCGGGGCTTGGTGATGAAACCTGGCTCGGTGGTCGCTTGCCAGTGAATCGTGTTTATGTCTGCTGGTCTCGATAACCATTGAGCTGTAATGTTATTGGGAGGTTTTTAATTAAATAATTTCAATGAACCTGACTGTCGTTGACTAGTACTACGATAAGTGAAAAGATTATATTTGTAGTTCTTTACTGTAGTGTACTGTTAGTTCGGGAACTTTTCTAAACTTTAAATGTTTAATAACCACAACTTTTAAAATGTGTTATAAACTTTTTAACTATATGGTGTTGCTAATATGTATATAATATACTCGTATATCATAGCCTATAAATAAATTGAAAATCTTGAGATACGTATTTATAACACTGCCATCTCTTTTGTGTAAAAAGAACTTCTAGGATACGTTTGACTCACCTGACGGTATGCTGTTGTCAGCGTGTTGCTCGGGAACAGCCATCGGTCTTGCACCCGCTAATAAATGAGGACTAGAAGATATTTTATTGTGCGGACTAGTTTCCTGTACTGGTGGCCTGTCACCGCCCGGTCTATTTACATCGTTATTTTGGTACTTATTTACACTGTTATACGATATTTTATGAACTATATCACTATTTTGTTCACCACTTGAGTCTATGCTTCCTAGGGAAGGTAAATTTAGTTCGGGAGGCCGATAGCTGTACGAAGTGCCGCCATCTATGGGCTTCGTCATGAACGACGGCCGCTGCGTCTGAAAGCTCGGCCGTGGCTGCGTGGAGCTTTCGCCGTGATGTGGTGCGCCGTACGTGCTGCTAGGTGGCGCTGTATAAGGTTTTTCTGTCACCTTTACAGGTATGTCTGGAGTATCTGGAATTATGAAAATAAGTATCTATATAAATTCCATGTAATATAGGTATACAGTGTCAATTACAACAGTTATTTTAACGATAAATGTTTAGGTAGAGTATGCTGAAGACTGCACAGATAAGACATAGACAGAAGATAAGAACAGTAAGACACTTAGGATACATGTCTTTGGTATTAGTCTACTCCAACATAACTTGTGGTAGATTTAAATACTAACTGTAATTTTCTTTAACTTTGATCTATATATTACTGACTCAATTATGTCAAATTACAATAGCGGACTTATTTTATTTTAACCCTTTTCAATTAGTAAGGCCCTGTGTTGAAGCCCTCGTTTTATTATTCAAGTTTTTAAATGCAAGTATAACTTCACATACGTATTGCATGCAAAGAAAAAGTAGAATCATGAACAATGCACTTCCATACACTTGACGTCACACTGGCAACTTGCGGGCTCCATAAAAGCTAAATAGAAAAAGAACTAAGTCCACACATCTCACCATTTCTCTCGGGCAGCCGGCAGCAGGATCCGAACATGAACCCGTCGACACACACGCCAGCGTGTATCCCGCCCGCCCTGTTGCACTCCTGCACCCACATGCAGAGCCCGCGGGCGCCCCCTGCCGTGCAAGACTTCTTTGACATCTGGTAACCTGCAACAGAATAAGGGTGAATATGGGGCCTTCATGTTAGGGTTGGGTGCGATCAAGCGGTTAATTAATAAATTAATATAGTACAAAGAAGATCTATGATATGTTTAATACATACAGATGTCGCTTGATTCCCTGTAAAGAGGAAGGCATAGATCACGCATCCCCGTTTGTCCCGATCCTGACAGAACACTTTCGATTCATTGGCACTCATACATCTTCTTATACACACTTGGTGGTTATGGGTACTCCTAACGTCACCCTTTTTCAATATAGTTATGTTTAATATGATGAAGATATGTGTTAGAATACCGGAATTTTAAGTTAAATGTTATCATTTCACTTCCATACACTTTACGTCATACTTGCACTATCCTAACGCAAGAGTACACCTAACGCAAGAGTACACTAGCACGCAAGGATTTACAAAGTACCGTTTATTGTGCTAATCATGCTTTTTTAAATAATCGTAAATTGATTCTTACATGTACCAATATCTTTTATTCTTAGAAAGATTTTAATAAATTCTTTCAGCTAGTCACAATAAGCAAACATTCTTCTTATATCTGTCAACATGCTATGTGAACAGGATTCTAAATTAATGACCTAACAAGTTTATTTCCATAGCTGCAGTCCCACCTCGACGAAGGCACTAATTCAAAGCCTTAAGCCAAGGAGGTTTTAACAAACGAGTGATCATATTGGTTTAGATCCATCTTAATATTAAAACTGATAACTACAAGTTCTAATAGAAAAAAGGTAGAGGTCGCATTATGCTATGATATATTTCTGTTTTGATTAGATAGTTTAAGACAAATTTGATTATTTTTTAAGGTAGAGTTATATTATTAGACGTTATTCAGTAGTAATAGCAAAATGCCAAGATATTCTCCATATTTTAAGGTCATAATGCGTTGTCACGTTAATATTCAATTCATATATTTTTCAAATAATGACTACCACTTCTTAATCGAAAATTAAGGGTTTTTATGTCTCTAAGTTAATTAGCCACATCTGATTATATACAAATGATAGACTATCTAATAATATATAATCAAAAAGATATACTCGTAATATTTTGTGAACCCAATCAAAAGCATTAAAAAAATGTCGGTACTATTGAATAAACCTATATTCAAACTATAGTAACTCAATGGCAAACCTAACACCATAGTACACATGGCCAAGTGTTCCGTAATTTACAATGGTGCGATCAGCCAATAATAAATCGCAAAGAGTTGCAACTGACTCCTGCCCTCAGGCCGAACGCTGATGCATCTATTCAGGGAACGGGTTCACACGAACGTTAAGTAACGCTAAAGTTATTAGCACCGAGTGTATAGGAAGAGGTGTATGGATGAAAAGGATTGTTGGGATAGAGAGAAATGGGATTTCGTGGTTTGTACATACCCCTCTGTAGTGGGAAGGGTGTAATATATTATGAAGTTAAAATTGATTTAGAATTTAGGAACCAACAATAAAATAATATTATATGTGGAAAGAAAGTTAATTGAAAAAGTACGTCAACTATGCACGAAATTTAGTATGGTGCAGAAACGAAGATATTACATACTATGTATACATAATTATATATTAGAATAAATAGTTTCATAATTTAGAATACCAGTAAACAGAAAGGTCCTCTCCACTCTCCCCGTGTAAACGAACGTTAGATACCGTAACTTGCATAAAAGGTAAGGTTTGTTGTAATTTTAATATTGACCGACTCGTGTTCACTTGATAGGATCTGTTAGTACGATATAGGGATTTATTTGACAGTCAAGTGTCCACGGGATTCAAAGTAATGGCATCGGATTGAACTGATTTCTAAGTTTACTGCGAATTGGGTGGTTTCCACAGTCCCGCTATCACTTTATAGAAATGCCACATGGATGTAACATTTTAGATTGGCATTAACAAAACGAAATTTAAAAATATGCTTTTAAATTTAAAAAGCGTGTAATATTAGGCATTTTAATTAGGACCAATATTAAATCAAGTAGAACTGGATCGTTTAATAACTTTGCGCAAGAACTTTCGAATACAGTCAAGAAGTATTTTTTAATGATTGATAAAATAAATCTATTCAAATATTGGTTTGTAGTTGATCTCTTCTAATCAATTTAATACTTGCGTGCCCTTACAATATTTCTAAGCATACAGCTTAAATGTTAGTAATTATTGGTTCCCTAGCAACAAAGTTCGCATTATCTTCTAGGAAGGAAGACAGCATTAGCAGATATCTCTCGGTGGAGCAAAACGCATATTTCCTGCCTCTAAGAGTTTCCTGCGATGGAGGGAAGCTGGGAAATGAGGATGCGTGGAGTGGAAATACTGCTTTTTGTACTGCATACATACTGATAATTACGATGTGTAAGTCTAAATAGCCTTACATTAGGTAGAATGAATCTATGTCGCGGCACAGGTATGGAACGTGAGTTAGGCATCTGTAATCATGATAAGGTGTCGTAAATAATGATTATTGTAAATTAATTCATTGTTTTATTTTCAGAAAATAAAAGTTTTTAATATTTAGCGTGATTTTGCTCTGATAAGAAACTCAGTATATAAAAACAGGATTTGATAAAAATCTGGTATGTTCTCAAAGCTATCGGAAAATCAATCAAACCAAGATTTCCAATATCTTTTAAAGGACATACAAGCACTGACACTACAAAGGGAACCCTTTCCGAGCAATGTCTGTGATGTGAACTAAAGACATGACGACAGAATTTTTGGAAAAAGGTCTTTTTGGCATTTGAAGATTGTCTATGGCAGCTGGGTCGTGACGTGACCTTAATAAAGCAATTCCTTTGTTTGAAGCTCGTGAATTATTTGTCCACGCATCATTATAAAGGACGGCCTTCACGGACGGTTGTCGCGAAATGGTATGCCACACGGTATTGCGGTTTGACATGACGAAACATTGCCCGGGAATCTTAGCTATTGCTTACGAGAATTTCAGTACGACATAAATGGAAACGTCATGCATGTATTAAGTCTCTCATAAACAATTCCTACATTTAAAAATTGTAAATTACAAAATATATAACAATATTTGATTGAAAGGCCTCACATGTTACCTAACATACTGCCTATTTCGTAAAATGCACGTATTTATCAGTCATAGACCTTCAGATCGACAATGTCGGTTATTCAATACCTTAAGCCTTCGTTATGGTTTTTAGTCTTTAAGCACATAACATATACCATACCATACAATACCATAATGCTTTCTACAATATGTCTGCTAGGTATGTATTATGGTTATTAAACCTATATTTTTTCCTTATTGATGAATGCTAATGCATGCTGATCACGTTTTCCAATAACCCTTCGAAAGTGAAAGGTGTTGACAGGAAGCGTATCATACGCATGCATACATTATTGCGTATGAGAAAATAACATACTTGCCTACATATAATAGTAACCATACACCTGTTAACTCCTAGATACCAGTTTACTCTATAAAACTAGGTGTGCAATTTTATTTTATTGTAGTAAATAATGCAAGCATTATAGCACACACACTTTAAAGTAAAATATACTGATATTTGGAACACAGGAGGGAGGAGGAGAAGTTACATTTAAATAAAACATGTCTTATCTAACAGTGAGCTCTAACTAGTAATTAGGATAAAATATCCTAAATTTTAATCATAAACTACATTTGGCTCATTGTTTGATAAGAAGTTAACAAATTATATTATTTTAACTGTCTTTATTCAAAATTTTTTACATACATAGATACTCGAATATATCGTAGTCATTTATTGAACCAGTATTCTGCCAGAACCATTTCCTAATCCCAATAAAGGCTAAGTGCATTCGTCTTGCATTTCAACAATTGTTTTCATAAGCAAGTTACTTAACTTTTCCATGTTTGCTCAAGGAAACCGACCATTCCATTGTTCCGAAACCACTGGGATGTGTCACTGAGTTGCATTGCCTTAATGATGGCTTCCTGAAGCCTTTTGTTTTTCATAAGTGCTCTTTCATAATACAGCAGCTCTATTTTTGTAATCTAGGCACTGAAGGAACGTGCTTCATGCCTAAAGTCCTGAACCAAATATGTAGATGGCGCATATTTTAAATCTAATTTTAAATCTAAGATCAACTTCTTATGAATTACCGAACATTTGTTTTAAGGTGTTAGGTTGAATTCAGTTTGTCCGGAATGGGACAAATCTCTCTACAAAAAAACGGACTTAATGTGCAAGTATGGAGAATGAAGGGAATTATTCAATGGGGAAATAATTATTCAAGGGTTTTCCTTTCTTATATAAGACATTACTAAACCAATAACATCACTGCCATAAAGTCTAACCACAAGTATCATTCATTTTTAAAAAAAGACGTAATTTCATTCTTGTACTTCTAATAGCAAATATAAGAACATGGTGTAATTTTCTCAAAATTACTCCACATGGATTTTAATTATACAGTACATTGACATCCTCCCCCGTCCCATATCCGCACAAACATCGTTTACCAGTGCAATAAACCTCTAAACTCATTCAGTAGGCATGTATTCAGAGACGACACAATTAAAGTAATTGAGCGCATACATTTAATTACTCAAATAACGGTACACCGATGCCTGCGCTTAATAAAGATTAGCAGTTTGATTGTGAATCCGGTACCAGCGGTCATTTTGCAGAGCCTCCAAGGGTGTTCGTTCGTGAGTTTATAGCCAGCGTCGTTAACCACCGATGATTGAGAAATGCAGTCCACTGTTGAGTATTTCGAACAGTTAGGATTAATCGATGATTACTACGTCTTCTTCCAAGTAATTAAAATAATATAATGCTCGTAACACGGTGGGTATTAATAATATAATAACATAAGCAAAGCCTGGGCCCTTAACGATCGAGTACGTAAAAAAGATTGTCTGTTCTTGATTTATTTTTTCATTATTTAGTAAATTCTTTATTTTTGTGTTGCCTTTGATTGTAAAGAGATAGATATTTTTGCTCATATATGCCATGAGTAATTTCAATAGATTACGAGTATACAACGAATGATTATCTTATGATTATTACTAATTACTTAACCTATACACTTAATATCAGGTCTGTCAACAAGGGATTAGAATAGCAATACTTCCGTTGTATATAGTACAACTTTCGTTGCATTTTCCTAAATGTAGAACATCAGCTGAGTAGATACAATCAGGATGCCCAGACCTTTCGTAGTTAGCATAACTGGGTCTTATGCTAAAATGTTACTAAAGTGCAAACTTTAAGTAGATGACTAGACAGAATGACTTGAATATTTAGTTCAGCAGCCACTAAGGTAGAATTCGATACAAGTTATTTTGAGTATTCTTTCCAAAGTATTTTATCTCTATAGTATTACGATGATTACGAGCAGAAAATGAAATACCAAATTCTTTTGTAATATTGCAATAAGTACTTGTGTACAAGCAAATTGATGTATGATACTAAATTTTTCATTGAAAGTTAAAGTTTAAAGCATAAAACCTATTAAAGTTGTTAAGCATTCTATGAGTATGAATTGATACTGAACATGAATATATGTATATTTTAGCTAAACCCATAATTATTTCCCAATATCTAGAAAATCTCATCGTATATTAAAGCATTTTTTCTTTCTTTGAAAACTGACTTTGACTTAAACTTCTCTAACAAAACACAGATAAATTTCCTCAATATCTTGCTGACTTTTCCTTCTATCCTGCGTCTTTTCTTAGCTCAAAGTCGCAGGAGAAAGCAACGTTATCTCTAAGGTATAAATTATCGATTCCATATGAATCGGTGCTACCGTTAAATTCCAAGGACGGTCTTTAAGCATAAACGGGTTCCTTATCGGTACCTAATAAATAAAGGCTTTGAATTATGGTGCTGAGTTAATAGGAGTAAATCGAGACGATTTTTCAGCGAATTAACCAGAGTGGCTATGATATAAATTAGACGCGTCGTTTAGATACTCAATTTTAAAATTGAATATATAAACGACGATTTTATTTAAATTGCGCGCAAGGAATCCGAAAAAATATACACTGAATCCTTATGTACAGTATTAGATTTATCATCATATATTATCTTCTTATTAATACGTTAATGAACATTAAATCAATATTTCTTAGAAGAAAGGAAAATATTGGTTTCTTAGTTCATTACCCCCTGTGCTATAACAGTTTATTATCTTAATTACACAATCGAGACATCTATAGAATCATATTAAATACTTGTTTCTTTATTATTGTCATCACATTCCCAATATTAGTGACTAAACAGAAAGTTATATAATCAAGATTCTATCCACCCCAAAAGAGATTGAACAACGTGATTATATATGTATTACATAGACATGTAACATAAAATAAAATTAAGTGCTTATGTTATACATTATTGCCCTAAAGTTTTATTGAAATAAAATTGATATCTCAATAAATTACATAATTGACTACATTGTTAAAGAATGTTCCGATTGTTTAATCGAGTTATTACTTTGTATAACAAAACATATAAAAGTACGCTTATATCATACATTTTGCTATCTCGCACCCGTATCTTGAACCTACTCATAACAGCCCACGTGCCCCGTGCATACTAAATATGTTGCGAACCAGTCGTGAATCTTTTTAACACATTGTTTTCCTCTTAATATACGAAATATTTCCGTCCATTTCAACGTGTCTTATCTCATTGATTTATTGTGTATGGAAAATATTACAATTTTGCCGAAATAATGATGCTTAATTTTTGAGCGTACTAACATGATATTTGCATTAAATATATCAGCAAACAATTCATTGGGCATGTAGATAATGCGTTTTGCATCCAATACCCAAACACAAGACGAACGTGTGTGTTTCTCTACTTTTTTTTAGATATGTAACTTCATGCTCCTCTAACTCTCTCTAACCTAAAACACTACAGTTTTATTGATTTTATTTCATAAATGTCAAAAACAAATGGAGCAACAATAAATTTAAGAATGTCAAACAATTGGTACCAAAAAGTAAAAAAATCCACCTAAAAACCTTAGCCATATCGATTTCCAACACACCTACGACATGGCAGGAACAATACGATCATAGATCGCCGCTACTAAAACGAAGTATCGATTTATTGTTATTCGCTATCTTCACTGACAATTTGTAATGGAATAAATCGACTTAGTACAGTGGCTAGGTATGGCTGGAGGCGTGTTGCCCGATGTTTATAACACCCGAGCGAAGAATGGACGCGAGATATGGCTTATTTTTATCAGGGCCTGATTTGCATTGGTGGATACAAGATATGTGAATTATTGTTCTGGCTATTGAAAATCAGAACTTATTAAATATTTATCATATTTGCATAGCCATGTATTATTACCAATCACCCGTTTGAAAACCCTTCAAGAAAAATTCTCGTCGCTTAAATACGTGACAAAATTTTAATATAGCATTAAGTTGCTTCCGATTAAATTCTTCATTGAATAATGAAACATATTTGACTACGATATAATATAAGCGATAAAAGTTGCCCTGTATGTGTCAACGTTGCCCTATCTATATTCCATTACTTGAAAATGCAAGGAATCCAAAGCTAATTTGTAAAAACATTAATGACACATGGTTCTCGGAACGAAAAAACTGCTACACTTAAAGTACCTCGCGATAATCAATAATGAACAATGGTCAGAAACCCAAAAGATGTCAAAGGCTTGTACACCTTACACCAAAACATGGCCATCGATCATATGGGTCGTTGACTCCCATGGGTTTTAAGGACATGAACTTGATGTACCATCATAAATAATAATCGAGATATGATCGATCGGTGGCACTTTTGGGAACTAATGACAGCGGAAAAATATAACTGTGACGATATGTGAAGTTATTTATAGACTGTTATTACCCGTGCTAGTGTGGGATGTAAAAAGAATGCTAACTAACTGCCGTTCTTGCTGGCTTGTCGTAGGAGGCGACTTAGGCACTAGGAGTATATGGAATCTATTGGGTATCTAACAACCTGTCACCAACGTTCCATTACGATATCGCAACTCCTATATTCATGCTAAAAAGTAACCTAAGCGATTTTATATATCCGAGGTTCTGTCCACCCCGAAAGGGATTAAATAACATGAATGCACATATGTGTATATATGTGTATGTTTCTATATTTTATACTACTATTACCAGTCACCATTATTTCATACTAATTCAACGCTAATAGTTATGCTAAAGGATTCCGAGGAGGTAGTATGTATGTGATCGTGATTTATTTATATGATAAAAAGGTAATGTAAATTCTTTTTGTCAATTTTGTATTAGCTTAGTATCAGTTTACTTTATAAATCACCTTTCCTGATATATGGACTTTATAATAGCAAAATAAGGTAAAATTAATAACATATCCAATAATACTATTTTACATATACATAAATTCACGCCTCTATGATGAGAATATCTTCAATTTGATCTGTATAAGTTTTAACAATAATATGATACAAGTACTCTTTTACCTATTTAAGTATACAATAATTAGGATTGCATTGCATGATTTCATACATCCAAAAGATTGGATACTTAACACTAATACATAGCCTATAACTTTACACATTAGCTGCTTTATTTATGCTTGAAAGAGCGAATCGTCAGTCATTCAAATATAAAAATACAAAGATTTCAAAGATAATTTATAAAAATTCTTCAGATACTTCAACCACAGCTTTAGAACAAGTGAACCTCAGAATACTCAGGAACAAAAACCATGGTATTATCACACGCAGAACCGTGTGTCGGCTTTCAGACTATGACGTCATACAGCAAAGAGCATCGAGTTGAATAACATTACGCGAGATGGGCGTAACGACTTAATCTGAACGATATTAGAGCCTGTCATACAATAATACACAACTGTGCTCAAGCTGGGTTAGGGAGGAAACGACTTCTTGTATAATATTATCATGAGTAATATTGTGCGAAAATTATCAGTCATATTTGCAAAGTGGCTCACAAGTACAAGTTAGTGACAGTAAATATGGAATATGGTTGACGGTGGTCGTCTAATAGTTTCCCTAAAATGAATTATATTAATATATTCACTGTGCACAAGAATCAATGTAAGCATTTCCATTAATCAGTTACGCATGAAACTTTGCATTCACCCATACAAAAAAGTATAAGAACGTTTATGATCATTAAGTTATTCATTCGAGATTTTTTTTCATAATTAATTATTAAACAATTTGCAACTTTTATATTTCTAAAGTGCCCTATATCATAAATAAAAAATACTTAACTACTAAGCTAAACTAAGCTACTTCCACACTATATGATCGCAAAAGACAATTACGTGAGGAAGCGTGCACTCTATGCCCAGCCCGCTATGTTATGCGAACTACGGTAGTCGACCTTCTTCGTTTAAACCTCTTTCTAAACTTGTTCACCAACTGGCCATATAGCTAAGAATAGAAATAGAACTTATCTGTACAAGCAGGATACAGATCAAGTTTCTTTTGTTCCATTCCGATGAACCGCAAATAAAAAAAAACTGTTTCTAAAGATGCTTGATTACAAAAAGATAAAATGTTTGATTTGATTAAAGTAATTGTGCAGACCTACAAACGTACGTTATATACAATTAAATGGCAATTTCGTTGTGAATATCAACATACCACACATGCAACACCATAAAGCTCTCGTGACTTTTTTCCGAGCGTCATAAAAACCAACGGTATACCGTCTGCAAAAATATCTTACGTAATCAATCAGATTTTGCTAAATTGCTGGTAATTATCGTATCCATTCCCGTTTCTTTTCTTTTTAATTAAAGCCGGTGACTTGCGAACTATACCGACTCTTGCAAACCGGTTTTTCGAAAAGGATCTTTCTTGCAAGGAAAACGTTCTCTGGAGTGACTTTTTAAAACGGTTGGTTTATCTTCAATGATCTTACGCAGTGTTACAAGACCGTTACACAAACGATGATAATAGTTTTGTAATATAAGATAATCAGCTATCATTAATTGTTTATCTTCCTATTGTTGGGCTGAGTTCATATATTTTACAGTTACGTATTTGGTGAAGTTGGTTTTTTACGAGTTTTGTTGAAATAGAAGTAATTTGGTTGTAATCACAGTCATTATGAATACGTAGTTTAGACATACATTACGAAAGAAGTTTTAAGTACGTATTATATTCATTTGATAATATGCAAAGTTTTGTCGAGTCACGGTATTTAAAGTACATAATATATTGTCTAAGAAGTTATTCTAATAAGTAGGTGTCGATAAATTATTGGTATACTTAAACCAAATTTAACATTGAAGAATTCTTGTATACGTTGTACTTACTACCTAAGAATGGTAAGCATATGTTTGCCTAATCGTTTTTTCATTCCTTTAGAGTTGTAAACGCTTTTAGTATCGAAAAAATATTATTTATCATTTCATTGCATCCTAGCATAGACGTTACATATAAACAAAAATTATATGAATTATCAATGAATATTTATTGACTACATATTTACGGATCAAGTTCCGTTTTGAAACATGTCAAAATCCACGTATAAGCCCAAAACACATGAAGGATCCACGAACAATTATTATTTCAAAGTATGAAAGGCTTACAGAGTACCACTAACAGTACTGCACAGGTAGTGCACGCCAAACTTGGAAACATCTTCATTAAGAACCGCTACGAGATGTAGCGAAACGATTAAAATAATTGCATAAGTTATGTTCCAGGTTAAATTTAACCGTCATGCTGGCAGCCATTTCGGGCATTTCACAACTCTTTCTCACGTTTTGAGTGTAGGATACGTATATGAGATGTTCTGGCCAGTGTTTCAAAGTGTAACAGATCTCTTGATGATAAGAATGACTACCTGTTTCCTGCTCTATGCTTTTGTTGTTTAAGTTTTAGTGTAATACTCTCAAAAAGTCTAAATACAACTGAGTTTCAAAACCTAGGCACCTCCTAGGTTTTGAAACTCAGTTGTATTGAGAGTTCTTAGATCAATTGCAACCCTGCTAATATAATATAATAAATGTATAATTACTTAGTTTTACATTAAGGTGACTTGAATCGGCATATTTGATTCAATTATCATTGCTTTAACTCTAATTAAGAGCACATGAAAAAATTTTGCCATAAATACAATTCGCATCTTATTATATTTAAATAAAAATTTGTCGGTCTAACAGAATAAATTAGATCTCTAGCCAATTAACTAAAACACAAAAAAATAAAGAGAATCAAATGCAAAACCATAAGAAGTAGAAGTGATGCTAAGTGAACTCGGATGAACTGGGGGTACAGTTAAACAAATTCATTTTCCGTGCTCACTTTCGATTTTGTTCAACAGTTAGACGCAGCTCACTGTAACGTTTTGTTGTAACTGCGTTACTGTGCAACCACTAAGCGTAATTGCTTACGGCTATCCATATTGTACTAAAATGCTAGGTTTAATCTTATATACATATGATGATTTAAATAGGCACTTCGGGTGATTCATAACGATATGAAATTTGAGTGAAAAATTCGGAATATAAAATTAGGTGTCTCATTTCTTAGTAAAATAATAAGTTTATTACAAATATAAGCAAATGAACGTTGAATAACACTCAAAAAGGATAGGTTAGTGTAATATGGTCCAATGTCTGATTACATATCTGAGTAAACCTAAGAACTTTATACATTTTAACAATATGTTATGCAGATGAATGATAGTAGATTGACAAAAGGAATATATGTGAGGGAAGTGGAAGGGCGGTTACGTAGGGGCCAGCCCAATAAGAGATATGACAGTCAGATAGACGCTATATTGAAAAAAGGTGACGTTAGGAGTACCTATGACCGCCGAGTGGGTGTGAGAAGATATATGAGTGTCAATGAAGCGAAAGTGGTCTGTTAGGATCGGGACAAATGGGGATCCGTGATCTCTGCCAGTCTCTGCGAGTCAGGCGTGATGTGTATGTATGTATGAATAAGCCTGGTCACAAAATAACGAACAATACTAATCGTAAACTAACGAAATAGAAGTTAAACCAATTGTTAGCTAAAATAGTTTATACAGAATTATTTAACTGAATGTTATTATTGTGCCTCGTTTTACTCTCTACTAATTATTGTAATAGGCGCTATCGAAAGCCAGGCGCATTAAGCGGCAGAACTCGCCACATTACTATCTCATCATGCAGTGGTATAACTTTTCAATTTAATCTTGGTGAGATAACTGGGTTAATTAATATCTCCGTGCATACGCGTGGTGTTATAGAAATTATTGGAAAAACATAAGTTTTCTATGAATAATTTATTTGATTGCTTACTCGCGCGTGAGTACGCACCTACTCGTATATCAACGCCATGTTACTTTTATTTCGCAATTAACTTTTATTTTATAGATGGTCACCTCGACAAGAGTATAAATTACTAGTAATTTCATTTTTAAACACCTATAATGACCCAATCAAATATGAGTATTTAAAAAAAAACTTTCATTAATATTCTCCCGCACGCATGTTTTTCACAATAATAATAATAATAATAATAAAAGCGTTTATTTACAGCCACAAAAACATACACAATACAAAACGTTTACAATTAAAACTTACAAACTAGGGGATAAAACTTGTGCATGTTATTGTCGCAGCAAAAGGGTTCCAACTCAACTGGGTATGTTGCGTTTGATAGCAAACGCAACGCTGGTCTTATGTTGGAACCATTGAAGGGCAACGTTTATATTATGAAGAATAGTGAAATAGTGTATAAATTAAATATTCAAAATAAATATATAAATACATATGAAATTTAACTAAGATATGAAAACCGATATACATTCTATAATATGGTTAGTTAAAAATATTATAAATATTATAAACATATTTATATAGATAATTTATAATTAATATATACAATATATTATAATAAAGTCAAGTGGCAACACGAAATCAGTGGCTAGTCCGATGGGCAACAGAAGGAGCAGCCGCCTCCTTTTGCTGGCAGAGCAAATGATCCCGGACGGAACGTTTGAATGTTGATTTAGACTTCAGGTTTCTAATTGGTGGAGGAATATTGTTCCAACATTTGGAGGCGGCGTACTTAAAAGCTCCTCTGAAAGCGGTGGTGCGATGGCGAGGCAGAACAAGCGGTGGTACACAAGCACGGGTCGATTTCTGTTGCTGGGATCGCCACGTCATTTTATTAAATAAATATTTCGGTTGTTTGTTATGAATAATGTAAAAAGTAAGCAACTAAGTAGTAGTTTTTGTCGTGATTCAATATTAAGTATGTTAGTATTATTGAGGTACGGTGAAACATGGGTTCGGGGCGGAATGGGAAAGCAATACCGGGCGCACGCATTTTGTACACGTTGTAAAAGCCTACGAGATTTTTTATAGAGGCACGGACCGTACGCTGCCAAAGCATAATTTAGCTTTGACAAAACCAACGCTTCACATAGCTTTATTCTCATGTCCACACTTAAAAACGCGCGGCTTTCAATCAAAAGGATGGATACAAAGGTTTTATAATCATATAACAACCGTCTCACATATTTATCTTTGCCATCCTGCCACAAATCACGCAGCATCTCGTGCTTAGGTGTAACCTAGTGCACCAATTCGTTACCTGTGCCCAAGCCACGTAGAGACGAGGCAGGTGTCAATTTATCAAAGCGGGTAATTTTTAGCATCCTGTACAACTTTCCTTTTCGAAATTATGCCACGATGTTTATGCTGTGTGTGAGTCTCGGTTATTTATTATCATTATTATTGTAGAAATTCACTGAAACCCCGTCGGTGGCGGCGTGAATTATTGTCATGCTCTCGATGTGTTATTATTTTGATTTGCACTTCGAGTGAAGGTGAAATTACAATTACGTGAACTGCCGCTGCTGCGAATTAACTATGGACTTGGTTTGCACAGGATATAAAAGCTACTGATGCTTTGGTTCACTTTTTATATACCATGATTTAGAGTACTTGTAAAAGATAAATTCGAATAATTTTCGGTTTCTTCCAATTTTAATCTACAGGCAACCAGAGGATCTAATTGTTATTTTATTATCTAGTCCAAAAAAATTTCAAAAACATTGATGAATAAATGAATGTTTCTGACTTATAAGCCAGGAAGTACTAGCGTGACAAAACTACTAAAATATCCAATCAGACATTAAAACAAACAACGACCCGGATTTCTCAAACTGTTATCTTATAATTTACATACAAAGTAATCCACACTGGGTGACTCATAATCAAAGTGAAAATCGTAAGCCTTTGATCAATCCATAAATAAATGAGACAATCTCACTTCCAGCTGTGATCGCAGCTTCCTACTCTCGCCGAGTGTAATCTGAGAAGCATCTCTCGATCAATAATATGTCATATTGAGGAATATTAATTCACGGAATTTGCATACACAAATTAATTTATTTTTATGTGCAAAAGCTGAGTGACAGTTATGATTTATGGATCGTCATCCTGCCTTTCACAAACTCTATAATCAATCGTTATTTCCTGTGTTTTTCCAGTAAGTGTTTGTATTTTGGTACTCTATTGGAGGTTTGTTCCACAAAATTGCTTTCAATGCAACTTTAAAGTTACTAACTATTAAGTTGTGTTAATAAAGTGTGTTGAAAAATATAAAACACTTTGATAGTAGCTTCTCCAACTCAACTAATATGTTTTTTACATTATCATGTATGTATAAGATATCTCTTGAAAAGGACGAATTTATGTTCCACTTCAATGCTAGATAATAGTACCAATATCTTCAAAGCCCTATCCCAACAAACACACTCCGGCCATCACTGTCTTAGCCAAGTTGAACCCCGTCCATGGCGGAGTGAATAAAATGATACGTGTACCTGGAGGCGACGCTCCGTCTGATCGTCCATCAAACTGTCTCTCGACCATAAACAGCCACTTTCTAAGAGTATCCATCACGGCTTTTTATAAGTCCCCTGTACCGGTTTTTAACTGGAACGTCGCACTAATAATATTAATTTCGCTTATGAACTTGAAATTTCGATCGAACGTTGACTCGTTTTTTGTTTTACTAAATTACTCGTATTAATTCTAATTTGATTATCGCGAGAGCTTTTGTAATTATTGTGATAGCTCATGATTTATAAACGTGTGAAAAGGACTAAATAGCAAATAATCGTAATTCTAAATCTAGGATTTGCATTATATAACCTCAATTTTTATAGATACGTAAACAATATTATGACATATTGTATGAAATACGCACGATTTCTTTTAGTAATAGAAACCAAAAAGCTATCTGGCAAGGTTTCGTCCATGCAAATAATGAAAATAAACACTGCATTAGTACAATCTTTGCTTTGCTGACTATAAACCAACATAGATCAATATTGACTGGGCAGTCAGTCGGACGGCACAAATCTTGTCAACATTAGACTATAAACTTTACACAAGCCTCTTGACTATCTAACACTGATCTCCGAGCAATACATTGCGGTGCATGCAAATAGATCTGACGGTTAGGCTTTGACGGCCCGGTAATGGTGTAGCTTTATTGGTAATATCCAGATATGTTCTAGCGTATAAATAAATAAAGCGGAATGGATGGTATAAAAAATTAATACGAGTCGAGTATAAGAGTGTGATACTAAATAAAAGTATAAAAGATAAGTACTTAAACTCTAGCAATATTTTAAATCTATGGAGGTAGGCATATACGAAAGTTTTGTAAATGTGCTTTAATATCTATGTGTGTAATGAAATGTACAACTTCTATTTAAATACAAAAAAAATAATAAGAACAATGTATAGTTTGACTATCGTTAAAGAAAATTAATTATTATCTTTGTAATTAAAACCCTAATCATTATGCTGATACGTGCACAAACATTTTATGATTGCAATAAAATTTTTATAATTTTACAACGTAAAAGCTGTATCGAAAGCACCGTCAATATTTACGGTAAATACAATTGTCAATTCAACTAAATTATACAAAACAGACATTCACGAGAAGTTTACAGCAAAATTTAATATCGAAAGTCATACTAATACTATGTTTGATTACTTTTTACCGTCGTTAAAAGCAACAATAATTACAATTTATTAAGTATTAGTACTAGCACTTTATTAGTGGCCACTTTCCCTTCTCTTTTAGTACGGCACAACAAGAGAGTACAAAAGGCTTATATGTGCATACAAAATGTGTACTCAGCTTCATAGAACGAGTACTTTCCTGCATGTCATAAGACAGATGACGGCCCGTCGACCGAGTGACAAATCTTACTTTCTTTGACCTCTTCGTGAAAAGTGAATCCGAATTTATGACGAGAGATGCCTATCGGATGCGATACTGTCGTTTCGCACTCAAATAAATGTAAACTGAGTGATATGTTATTTATTTATTTAGTTCTGGTCAGGTTTCTTAATATAGACGGAGTTAAACAACGCAATCTATTTTTTTTGCGATTTTGTAATAGTTATACTTATTGAATAAAATGTTACTAATTAACACTACTCATGGTAAGTAGTAATCATAGTCTATTATTGTATGAGCCTGAAAAAGGGTTTTAACTTCATTTACATCCTCACACGTCTAAATAGGTAAATATTCATGAATATTCGTGTTTTGCTAATGCTACTTACATCACTATATTTTAGTATAAGTCGAATGTTTCGAATAATGAAATGATTAATGAACTTGTTATCACATTGTACTATTAATTTACTAATTAGTGCTTCTAGGGCTCACCATATCTTAAGTCGGTTGCTATCAATGTGGTGAAAAGCAGGCTTCTCGAACAAGTTAGTCTGACAACTCTAACCACACCAAACCGGATTAAAGTCGTGACTCTTATAATATGTTTATGCTCATCTGCTGTCCTAGTAAGGCCAGATGTATCCTTTAATTAATAAAGTCTAGATCAAATTAAAAGTCTATTCAAATAAATCAATTTTTGTCTGAAAGGTAGGAGGAAAAAATAAACTGAAACATCTGTCATAGTATTTTTATATCTGTGCATCTGTCTGTCCATATAGTACATTATTAACAAAAGGAACTGTTGTTTATCCTGTCAAAACTATATATTCATTTCAAAACTACTTAAACTTCAGCAAAGTATTGTGAATTAAAAGGTTATCTACTTTTAACAAAACATCTTCCAATTCTGACAAATCACTTTCCTTTCAGTGGGTTAATACTCATACATCTCCTCACACACTCTCGGTGGTTATACATACCTCTATCGTCACCCTTATTCAATATAACACGAACACATGCGTGATAATAACATTTGTCTTTTAAAGCTTAAACAAAGAAACCTTTTGCTATTATAAACAAGAGAGTGAAAAGTGTTGATAGCAAGACCCTACATTCTAAAAGTATGTACTCCTACATTAGTCACATCAATTTGTCACGCGCATAAAAGCATATTGCAATCACAAGGCTGTATGAAAAGTGAAAGCTTTCCTAAGAACAAGCCGCGTATAATGAAAGGTATGATAAACCTTATCTTTACTTTGTTCTTTACGAGTTTCAAATTTATGAGCGGTTACATAAGGCGCTTTTATAAGACGGCACATAAACATAAAGCGAATGAGCTAAGGTGCTTTATAGCGTGAACAACTCAAAAGCTCTTTCATTTCTTTCAAAGTATTAAATAGACGCGAACATTTGAATAGCGCCATGTCTTTGTTTACATTAGTAACTAAGTTGCAACATCTTATTACAAGTATTAAAGCTGTGACACAAACATAATTAATAAGGACATTGATATAATAGAGGGAGGTGCATATCGAAAGATTCGGTAGGATTTGGAATAGTAGTACTATTTTAGTAACATATTATAGAGCTTTAGAAAAAAGCAAATTTCTTATTTCAATCGAATTCGATGAACTTTAGTTACGTAAACACAAGTGACTTTGGTATTTTTTGATAAACACTTTAACAAATTTTTATTTGTAGCACTAATCAAAACTTTACTCTCTACGGGATAGGCAAAGGCTATCGATCGCCACCTGTAACGATCCTGACAAATCTCGCTTGCCTCACTCACATACATTAACCTTCTCATACATACTCTTCTATTCTTCACGCTGCGTACACCTTGAGAAGAGCGTTTCCAAATTGACCTGTATATTCTACGTATACAAAACGTTTAAAGCTACTTATATCTATATAGAGTAGGTGCTTAGCGTGCTGGGTGCTTACTGTGCAGGGGCTCACCGTGGCCTGCCCGGGGCGCAGGGCGGGCGGGCGCCGCCAACGCCAGCAGCGCGTACGCCCACCACCATGACATCACAAGCGTACCTGCGAATAAAAGAACGGGTTAATACGTGTAAATGTATATATGTGACCGGCCAAACCCGATTTTCAATCAGTTTTTTCACATCTCCGATTTTGAGCACAAGAAATCGGTTCAGTCTTCGTTAAAATGGTGTCTTATTTTTAGATTTTTCTATATCTGTTACAAATGATCGTTTTAAAAACACTACTTAAAAAATAAGTAATATTGTTTGGATTGCCAATATTTGGCCTTTTATTTTGGCTTTCTGGGTATTCTATGATGCTAGGACTAGGCCATACTAGTTCATCCTGGAATGTTCGTATTTATATCAGGATAAACCTAAAATCGGGTTTGGCCGATAACATATACATGGGATACTAAATAATAATAATATTCTATGACACTATAACAGCGATCAATTTAGCTCCTTGCGCAATACATTTAACACTTGTGATAAGGGTACTAGTCAACGTGTATCTAAGAAATGTATGTTTATTGTAGATGGATATTGAATGTGTAACGAAAGACCAGCTGAAAGCAGAATAAAAGCGTAATTCTTAACTTTGCCTCCATGTATATTTATTTTCTTATTATATTCTTAACCTGTGACCGTGACTCAGGTGGTTAACCATTTGCACCAAGAAGGTCGTCAAATGTGACTGGAATTTATAATGTGCTCAGTCAGCATGTATAGATGGCAAACATAGTATATCCTCACACATTATTAATATACATAGTATATATCAAAAATAATTTCATCCTTGCAAGTAGATATAAATCGTTTGTAGTTATAAGCATTTTTTTGCATGAATATCGGTAATATGCTGTTATCCCTACTAAATGGTAGTATTTTTGGTTAATTGTTGTTCTGTCTGGTGTGCGCTAATAGCGTATATTAACAAGATTTACTGTAAACTTTCCGAAAACAATGTCAACATAACAAAATATGTACTTTTAAATAGCATGAAGTAAACATCATCTTTAGCGACGATCTTTCTCAAACAATGTAAACACGTAAATATACCATTAAGAGGAGTCATAAAACGAAAGTCGTCAACCAACTTTTGAGCAAAATATTCCACCTGCCCACCCACGCCAACTAATGGTCTTTAATTTTTTCTCTAGACCTATAAAGCAAGCCGTGAACTAGATTTCTAATGGGACTAGAATTTATATAGCTCACTATATCGCAAATATGTGTAATCAGTAGATTAATCATGGTTAGTGAGAATTTGCTATCCGTTAATGTGGCTAGGCCGATCGAGTTCAGCCGGCCACTTATTCTGTTCCATTACACGCGCATATCAATTTTAATTGAAATCGTCCATTGATTAATCAAATTCCGCAAAGGGAAATTGGGTGAAATACGTAAGGGAAATGGGACTTTACTTAGGAGGAACCAGATGGGATTTTAGCTTGAAATCATTTATTAATTCAAAAAGGCTGACGTTACAAATATCTTTAACCCCCCGAGTGTGTATGAGAGGTGGTAAAGTGTCAATGAAGGGAAAGTGATTTGTCAAGATCGGGACGGATGGGAATCGGTGATCCCCGCCTACCCCTCTACAGGGAACCGACAGTGATGTGTATGTATGTATATAATTAACTGATTGTCCCTCTATCATTGATGCTCTATAGTAATGAATAGTATTAGCTGTGTTAACATCCATCCATCCATCTTCATTGTACCTTGATCTCTGTGGCGCGATCGGTTAGCTGCCTGAACGCTAATCGTGAGGTCCCGGGTTCGATTCCCGGTGGAGGCAGAGTTAAGGACTACGCTTTTCTACTGCTTTCCAGTCTGGCCGTTGATCATTTATGCTATATATGTATTTATCCATGTATAATATGTATATATTTCTTAAATATACGTTGACTAGTACCTTTAACACAAGTCTTAAATGCAGGGACAATTGATGTAATCATATCCAAATATTATATTGTAATATTACAAAAAAATTATTCAAATATTATTATCCATCTATTAAAATACCTGTTCATATCACAATGGTTTTTACATTATTTCGTTTCAATTTAAACATAACTAACAACGCGAAAGTTCTAACACTTGTTATATTTTACGAGGCTGTATAATAAACTACACTAGGTGATTTCTTGCCGGTAAAGAAAGCGAAAAGTAATAAAGGATTATAATGTTTAGTAAAGTTAGTTAAATAAAACCGCCATTTATGAGTGATTCATATCTAATGAATTTACTACATCATAAAAACTGATCCGGAATTGCTTTAGTACTATAAAGGTACATGAGTAAAATTTAATTACAAGCTTTGTCAATAAACACTTCAACATCCGGCAACAATTGAAATTTATCAATATACACTACTCTCACCTTACTAGCTACTAATTTGGAACACATTTATGCTCTGGAACCAGAATACTTATAAATATTGAATTATAAATATTGAATTACTTGCACCTACTCTTTATTAATTTTTGTAAAGATTAAAATATTTCCCTGAATCTACATTCCTAGTCTCGTGCTTGTCTGAGGCGTAAAAAGAATTGTAATTAGCTGTCGTTCCACCCGCCATGTCATAGGAATCGACTAAGATACTAGGAGTAATAAGCGATGGGCTAGCAACCTGTAACCAAAATTTCATATGACATTACAATCCTAATATGTATACTAACACAGACCTTAGAGATAATATCATGTGTCCAAGGTACTGTCCAGTCCGAAGGGAATTATAGGATTCGAATGTTTATGAATGTTTGTAATTTACTCCCGTTCTAACCGGTTAAAACTAGCGACATCTATCCGTATGTACAATAAAACAATTTTTATTATTCTGTTCTTTGGAAAGGAGCTTCCCAAATCTTAAATCTTCAAGAATCCTTTCATGGAAGTCGAGTGGAAATCAGAAGCAAGGCCTTATTCGAAATTGCATAGCATTAAACGTTGTTAAGCAGTTAAGTACACGCCTAACTTAAATAATCCATCATTAGTTGCAGTTAATGTTCGTTCCGGTGGTCGTAATTGAAAGTATTGAACTAGGCAGTTAACGTTTAACCCTTGTGCTGGTTGATTCTAATATTAGTGCATACAATATCGCAAATTTAAACTTTCCTATTAATATAAACTATTAAAGTTATATCACTAAGGTGGTGAACTGAGTTAGTGTTTTTGAATTCTCGAAAACCATTAATTAATCCTTAGTAGTGTTTATACCTGTTACATGCATGCGATTTGGTAAATGAATAAACCATATAATCAAAATACTTGCTTTGTCAATTTTATAAAATTTAAAAAAATACCGATAAGAGATGATCCTATTCGAAACTAAATATTTCATCACTATACGACATACAGAGAAAAGCTTGTCAAGTTGTATTTATTAATTTCGGCATTTACGATTATAAAATTATTATTATTAATGTATGTGTGTCCTACATTTCGTCTCAGTAACTAGGACATATCAGGCCATAAAAAAGCATTTATATACACCAAACGAGAACAAACAGTTGCGCTGCACCAAAAGCCATAGACATTTAAGACATCAAATTAAGGCCACCTCAGTCATGGAAACAAATGGCCTTTACTTGTAATTGTTCCACGATACAATAAGTTCTCGCCTTAAGCTCTGGTCAGAGATTCACACCAAAAGAAAAAGTTTAGCTCAGTCTTACGAATGAAAGTAAATTTTATTACAGCTAAAGAAACCTTTATTTTCTCTTCTACACTTTTACTTACATTAAATCTTAAAGAAAGTCAATTACAATTGATTTCTAAGCTTTTAATTGAAATTGACAGTTACTTTTAAGGCACTTTATGGCGTCGTAATATATTTCACTAATCTATTTTCCCTTTAATAGTACTCTTGATAAACTATTACTTAGAAGCAAGCTTTTATTCGTATTGCCAACGACTGAATTAATAGCCTTTAATTATACTTTTGCTATGGTCGATTCAAGTTAATTATCTTGTTAATATTTTCATTCAATCTTCATAACTTTATTCCTTTAGCATTTCTTTAATTACCTTAAACATAATATTTACTTTATAATATCCTGAAATTTCCAATTAAACTGCCTGTTAAAGTTTATATACGTTATTATTTTTCTAGACTTATTTAACATTACATGATTGTTACATTAAGCTGAATAAGACGCATTCAAACCTTTTTCTCGTGGCGTACCAGTGCCCGTTGGAAAGCAAATTACCCATTCTGTTAATATTACTACAATTTTAACTAATAACTGGAAATTCATCAGAACAAAGTGTTAGCTTTATGGTCTGCAGTTAGCGGTACAAACATTAGACAATTTCTCACTATCCGACGCCGGCTAATGTTAGCTTGGCTCCCATTGGCCTCGTTTGATATGAATTTTGCGTCTCACTGAGTAAGCACCTTACTGTAGAATGGAACAAATTGTCACCTTGCCTGTGAACTTTAGATGATGGAAATATTTATAATGACTAGAACTAGAGACTAGAAGAGTCATTTAAATATGGCATAGATAGTAAGTTTCAGTTTTGTTATTTATTTCATATTCTTCTAATCATTTGATTTAATAATCATAACTCTAGAAATTTTGGTTGAATTATTTAGATAATTTAATCTTTTTGTTGATTTGTTTATGATATAATTCAAAATATCTTTATGAAAGAAAAGTACATAAGCTTTATATTTGCCTTTTGATTAAAGTATACTTTTACAACTACTATTCATATATTATTTATAATGGCTCCGCTGTCCGTTTATTGACACGAAACAAAGCTACAAAGGGGCCTATTAGTCAAGCTGTCATTGCAATATGCATCGATTGTGTAAAGATAGAGATAGGAAAGTCGGTGTGTTTGCCGATAAGTCAAAGTAATGAGCGTTTTACCATCGCTTTCAACAAGCGGCCATAAATATGACTAATAGAGAGAACCGCCGATAAAATGTATAAAGGTTAACTTATTTATTGTACGTTTAAAATTGTATTGCTTGACCTTAGGAAATTATGAAAATGAATTCAAATGTATTTTTTGACATCATTTATATCAACATTTATTGATAAATACCGTTGTCAGAAGACCATTTAAATTTATCTTCGTATTTACAAAACCACGAATATTTTCTCGTGATATTTAGCTAAAAAGTCTTTGCTTAACTAGCAGGGTTGTAATGGTATTGTTATGACATACTGGTGACATGTTGCAAGAACATTACTCCTATTTCGAGCATATTATAGCATATTAATTTCACATTCTATTATATTCCGGGAAGAATGGTAGCTAGTTATTATCATATTTACGTTATATTAATCACTAATTATCTACTTAGTGTGCGATAGCATTTTAAAAGCAACCGCTGAATGCAGCCCATATCGCCATTTTCACTTTTCCATGCATCGAATGTTTATCAGTAACTAGCTAGCGTTCTAGTTTCCAAGTTATAAACAATATACCTAAGGGACCACGACCTAATCGTGTGACCTAAAAGCTATACGGGCGATAACACTAAAACCCGGGCCGCTTATTAGCAACGCGTTACAACAGTTTCCAAGTAAATTGGTGCACTATGAACTATTCCTTGGGGGTGGATGGTTCTAGAACACGAAATGTCGGATAGCTGATTTGTATGTACTAGTCAGGTGTTTAAATTCTATCTTTGCGCTCTTTGTGGAATCAGTGAGTGCGAATTGAAAATGTTACAACATTTACTTTTCTTTCTGATAGTTATATAGAAAATTGATGGATCTTTATTGCAATTTAATAGTAAGACACACTGGCTCAATTAAGCCTCTTTTACCAATTAATTTAAGTACGAGTATAACTGTCGCGAAAACTAACAAGTAAACAGAACTTCGGTAAAAAGTAAGCGTATATTCCTCTAAATCATTTATTTAAAATTCACATCTTTAATGTCTTTCGGTTTGAACATTTACAATGTGGTAGGTGAATTTGGTTGCATTCAAAGATTAGTTGGTAGATCAGCTTGTCGATTAATCCGTTCACAAATCAAGATCTCGTAGAAATCTCACGGGCATTAATCTTTATGTAAGGAAGATTTTACGTCAGTTGAACTAGCGTTTCAAAGAATAAAAGTGTATTAACTACACTAGGAATTAATTATATTATTCAATAAATAAACATAGTCTGAATATCTAATATTACGCCCTATTTAAATATCTGTCATTCAAAGAAACCATAAATGTATGCATAAATATTCACTTAAAACGTGATTTCTTACAAATAAAAAAATTCAAAGTAATACTTTTAGAAAAAAAAAATTAAGCAACAAAGGAAATTATGTCTAATAAAATTGATATATTGCTCAAATAAATGTAATAAATTAAGAGATACATTCCAAATAATAAAATATTATAGCCACTGCCACTGCCAGCAGAGAGAGTGCTCAAGATGCTGGCAGCATTTCCGCAATTATTTATTTATTATCCAATAAATAACTGAACTGGTAAGTTTCCAATGTCTTTTGCCTTGAAACCGCTCCGCTACCCTCGTCTCTCATAAGCTTAACCAAAGCCTTTTGCGTATAAAGTGAAGTTGCTTTGACTTAGCTAATCATAAGCTCATCGCAGATTAGCGACATGTCAGCACTAAAAGTGTGTGAATGCACCTTTTCACTTTTCCCACTTTTAATCAGGTTTATAAATAAATTGATTTCAATAATATTTAGAGAAAGTATATCCGAGTTAACTTAGGCTTAGGCAAGTCGTATCCTTCTTAACTCGTTCCATGCATCCTTATCGCCTTAACTAACATATGTGCAAGCAACAAGAGTTTATATCCATTTCTATAAATAAACTGTGGGTGGTTCAGTATTTAATGGGAGGTTTATTAATCGTAGGCTTATGAGATGATTGAACTACTACCCCAATTTAATATATTGAAGTAATTAGTCAATCATAACTGCAACGGCTATTAATGCATTTTGCTCTCTATAAATAAAATTCACGTTTATTTTAATAGATGATAAATTTTTGATTTACGATGATTTGAATCTACGAAAATAATATTATAGTTTGCTACAGATTGTTAATGTAATATTTTGGACTATAGAGATTGAGGTCTGCAGTGTCTGTGGTGTAGTCTTTATTTTCAAGTTGCCAATAATAATGACCAGAAGTACAGGGGCTATAAGCTTGCATACTTGGACAGATTATAACTTATTTGTGATTTTATAAACGTCAAATTATTTTAATTACCCTAGTCACTTTTTGTACGTTAATTGCTCAAACTAATTGAATAATCACATTTTAAACAGTAATAGAGTAGAATAAAATTAAAAGGTCCTTATAACTGTTGCCCTCAAATAAAGTGATACAAAGTAACGTAAATAGGTAACCCGATTAACCAGCCTTGGTGATAGCAATGTACTAAATCAATAAGCAATCTGTGTGATCAAATTGATTTAGTGTTGATGTTAATGAGCTCTAAGCAATAACAATTAATCAAAATGTTACGAACGGTACTCTTTCCGCTCATTGTGGAATTTCTTAGCAAATGTCCTAAAATTTAAACTATGTTTATAACAAGATGTAGTGACTAGGATTGACAGGGCATGCTTGGATAGTTTGGTTTGGATGGTGTTATGAGAATGACGTATAATGGCGGAAAGTGATATGTTGTGGGTGAAGTGGAAGGACGCTTGTTTAGGGGTTGGCCCAAAAAGACATACGACAGTCAGATAGACAACTTATTGAAGAACGTAAGAAATACCTATAACCGTTAACCGTCGTATGCGTTTAAGGAAGTGTATGAATGTCAATGAATCAAAAGTGACTTTTCAGGATCGAGATAAATTCCCAATTCCGTTATCCTACCCCTCTCTAAGAAAACGGGTGTGATGTGTACGTATGTTTGTTTAGAGAGACAAGGCAAGCTTTAGAGAAAATCGAGTTAATGGAGTGGGAACAAAAACGAGTTGTTGAACCACTATTAAGGGCTTATCGTGCAGCTACTGGGTGCTGCTTTTTATATTGGCTCAATATTGGCTATTTGATGTGCAGTCTAGGGTATTGTTGTAAAACCACTAGGATCAATTGCATAGCACCGTAACGTTGTATACATTTTTTAAATTTAGGAGTATTATCTCGTTTTATCTCGGTGGGTAATAGGTTTTAGTACAAACGAATTATTTTATTACAGTTTTTTAATCTGTCACTCAAAAACTTACTAAATATTTATTTGGATCTCATTTTTTTAATATTATTGAGAATCAATCAACTGTGATTAATAATTTTGTTAAGTGCTATCACAATATTTGATAAAAATGTCATAAAGATACTTCTACCCCCACGTGGACGTAAACACTAGATCTCTTTCAATTAAATATTATTGTTGCATGTTACACAGATATGTTTTTTATATTTGTCACTACTGGTAATCTACCGTTCGCATGACAAATGTTTCTACACTGTGTCATCCGATTAAGTTAGGTTTTCTCTAGAAATTGGTCTGCACGCATGTTTACTTGTAAATTTATTGGATACTTAACTTTATTACCTAGTGATTAAAGTGCTAACTGGCACGTTGCAACTCCTTGTCATGTTTTGTTAACAAAAGATGTTCGATTGGAGAGACTTCTGTTTTTAACAAGAATGTATCTAGTTAAGATATACGAGTAAGTATGAGTCACGAGTTACTCGTAGATTCACATTCAAATTGTAAAGAATAGAGCTGAATTATTTTTGAAGTGTCGCTAGAATTACAATTCCTAGTATATCTTGCCTGAGTTAGTTAATAAAACGCTCTTTTTATTTAATAAATCGATAGAATTTATTGAAAAAAAATCCACAATGTATAAATTATTATTTCACTAACGAGTTAATTTATGTATGAAACCAGAATATAAGATAAATGTATATTATTTGTTACATAAGTATCGTAAACCTAACTCAAGCACTACACAGGAAAACAAATTAGACTAGTTATCAGAACTAGTTCGAAACGAAACAACTCGCTCACAACATAAACAAAGAGGCAATTGAATGCGTAACCAATCAAAACTTTTACTTTCAACCATCTTCGCTAACCAACACAACACACCAATAAAGTGATAAATAGCATCTCATTCAAGTCTTTAACGAACCCGGGACCTTCCATTCAGCGACTACGATTTCACTAGTACGCAATCAACGTCGCGGTGGATTTAAGTCAGTAAATCCGTCAGCACTTCTTGGAAAGCGCCTAGGTTTCTAGTTAGGGCCTAGGCTAGACATTTTGTAGCTTTTTAAGGGCCGGCCTTTTATGTTTAGAGCTTAATTTCTCTATCGATAAAGACTTTATCTGGGTAGCCCGAGGCGCGGTTAGATAGCTAACTCTGTTACGTTTATGGTCCTGTTTATCGTGGAAATGTACCACTTGTGTGTTATTAACATGTTCGGACCTTCGCTAATCTAGCTAATCGTATCTTATCTTTTAATAATATTCAATTCGAAGTAATAATTTTTTGTTATGTCTTTATAAAAAAATTGAAATGTTAACTATAAAATTGGATCAGTTATATTTATGATAAATTTTCATAATTATTAAATGTTTTATACGATAAAATATGTATTTCTTATCATGTATATCATATATGCAACTTAATTGTCGGTTAGCAAATGTATTCGAACCTTTGTTATAACTAATCCACTTTATAACATATTTAAAAACAATAAACAAACTGAACAAACAAACGAAACAGGAGCACAATTTAGAAGACGAATAGAAAGTGTGTAAATGATATTACATGCAGGAAAAGGGCGGGTGCGAGTAAACCAAGGCATTCCTATTAACCGTATTTAGCATCTCGATCTCATTTCTATTAAGTTGATTACGTTATTAATAGAGATTGCTACACCGTATCCGGACAGTTAATCAATAATGGAGGCATAGGGATTGGAAACGGTACCTGCGCCTATAAATCCGGAAATGTTATCAGTATTTCCCTAAGCAGATGCTAAGCGTTATTGGGTGTTAATTTCTAGACTATGGCTGAGTAACATATTATCTAACTATGGTATCAGTGAAACTGTTATTACGAAATTTGTAGACATGAATAAGCCAGTAATTTGTGATAGGTTTGCTTACTCATTATGAGGTTTTTATTTTAAATTAACTGGATAGTGTGGCAACAGTTTATTTTAGTTTAGGATTAAAATATTGTCATTGTAACATACCGTTTCTTAAATTAAAATATTTAATGAATACGTATATTACCTATTTTTTACTTACAATATACATTACACTATATATTGTAACTCACTCACTGTTACTTTAACCACAGATAGTACTTTGTATAAATACTAGTGTTAATTAATTCCTTCTAAAACAGTAGTGTTCTGAAATACCGAAGCGACCAGCCCTACGCATAAGGAACTAGACTTCCTCCACTTTCTAACTAGTTCATCAGCAATTATGTTATTTGGCTTGATTAAGAAGCCTCATTGAAATGTCGCCGGCAATTATGGAAGGAAAAGGTATAGTTAATCAGATGAATCGGTTTTTTCAACTATATTACTGGGTAAAGTAGTTTCTTTGGAGTCAATTAGAAACTCATTACTAATTGCCCGTACGTGGAGTAAATGGAGAAATACTTTGTACAAATATGATATTGATCTCAGTGACTTATTATTTATAATCCTATATGTTTGTACCAATAAGCTTTCCCAAGTAAAATTACAAACTAAACCAAAAGTATTCGAATGTAATTTAAAGACAAAGGTCCATCGTTTATAAAATATACGCAACAAAAATCATATCACATAATCATAATATTGTATATCAGTAATAAATATATGAAGCTAAAACATAATTTCAAAATCGTGTCTAATTAATAGTAATATTTTGTACTATTTTCCCTATCTCACATAATCGTGGCTCATGCGAAAAGATCGCAGCCATGGAGGATAATTGATTAATTCACTCTCACTGAACATGAAATAAGTATGACTTTCGAAAAAAAACTACATGATAATTTACAACGTGGGATAGACCAATGAGAAGATTTCACTTCGCTCAAAAAAATTACACAACTGTAAACGAACGTCAGATCTAAAAACGATCTCAAGAAATAATTAAGAACGAAAGTAAATGACGTCCATTGTTTATGCAAGGGCTAAGTGCTTTGTTGGACTGTCTGATGCTTTTTTCATATTAGTTCTTTCTCATATTATCGTGAAATGTGAACACATATGTCATAGTTCCCAAGTTTACGGGTTTTAATCTATTCTAGCTTTTCATTAGAATCAAGATAATATTGAATTTTTCTTTTGTTAACTCCATTCATACAATGATTTTATACGATGAAGAATATATTTATATTAGATTTAAAGCTTTGTTATGGTATTAAATGGCATTGGTTATTTAACCTGCAAAATACTAATTACGTAGGTATAATGTTATCAAAATATTTGGCCCTACATGGACAATAATTACCAACATCTATGGTTGCGATATTTTTAATCTAAAACAACAAACGTCACCAAAATGACGCTCCAACCAAAAGCTGCTTTAATCCAACTCACTGAGAAGGCTAAAGTGAAACTTTTAGACCATTTCCATCTCAGTTGTTATAACCCACAGTGATTGGACAAGATTCATTCTCGACTATTTACAAACACGTTCAATAAATTACAAGGAGACCACCTGAATAACTTTATCGCTTCGGTGAAATCGATATTTTCACTGACGTTTAAATATTGCACGGATTAAACTAACGACTCTGAATCTGGATTACTTGTAAAAACCAGGTGTTTCTATATTGTTAAATGTGATGGAGGTGTTTAGTGTCCTGGGTGCTTATGATTCTGCTCAAGCTATTTAAAGTTGCATAGTTTCATTTCTTCTTGGTCAATAGGGTATATCAGATATATCATCATCTTTTTTAGTTTCTGAGATCTTGAATCTTAAAAGTACAGTATAGTATAATTGGTAAGTATTAACGAAATATTGAAACAGCAACTTAGAGGTCAGAACAATAAATAAGTTAAGTTGTCTAAACCAGAAAAAAGGTGTTCAGATCGGTGTAAGTGAAGTATAATTTTAAAACAATCACTTAAGCATATATTAAAGGTTACGTGATGAATATTTGAAATTCTTTAGTTTTAATCACAACTTTCGTCAAAGGTTTCACACGTATTTCTAAGGGTGTAAATTTTCCAACTTTGTCACAATTTACTTACCTAAAAAATGTTCTCAATCTTTAAGCAAAGATGTCAGAGATAAAAATTCCATCTAACTTCTATCATCTTTTATGAGCAAACATAAAAAGCCTTCGAAGCCGTCATAACGGAGATCAAATTGAATTTTTCTCGGGCTAAAAATGTCGTTTACCAAACTCACTTTGACGCAAACCATATTACAGACACTGTCCTTTCGATGAAAATGTATTTCCACGTTTGGTAACAACTTTATTTTACACCCAATTATAATTTACTCTTTAGGATATTAGTAATGTGATACTATCAGTAGACAAGATCTAATAATCACTTCCGTTATCTTTGCCTACCCCTCTATAAGAGACAACCGGCATTTGTATGAATGTATGTAATTTGACATCTCGATTCACGCTAAAATATAAACATTACCATATCCCAGTAGTAAAAAATTAACAAGGAGATCTCACGTAGCACCAAATTTTTAATTTATTTCACTCACCCAGCAGCCTTACTTTTTATCATCGATGGGCGTACCCATGACCCTTTTCCGGCAACCGGTAAGGAATATTCGCAATATTCACTGTCGCGTTCCAATCAGGAGAAAGTTCAGTGTAAAGTCACGAATTTTTAATCATGAGTCAAAATTGAAAGTAAAATCATTTACCGCGACAAGGACAAAAAACTGACCACGGGTAATACAAGCCGAAAACGTGATTTAAGAGAAAAACGGCAATGTTCTTTGTCGTGAAGACCCGTTGGATTAATTTCATGTAATGGAAGCTTTGTAAAAAAACTATTATTTTTCGACGATTAAATGGATATAAAAACACAGTGGTGCTCATAGTTTTCGTAAAAGTTCCGATATTATGTAGAGGGATACAACTATATAAACTTCGTAAGGCGACAAACGAGACACATTTTATTATTTGTACTCTTTCGGAATAGGGGAAGATATTACCTACTTATCCTAACATTAGCTACTTACTTTACTAATCCTTAATAATTACTATCAACATTGACGAGTATTCGAGACTTTATTTCCCACACCAAAGAAGGCAATTGCTACCCCAATAGGACCATACAGATATTATTATTAGGTACAGACAGTGACGATTACATTATAATTATAATTATCTTCTAAGTTCTTTCCACACTAAAATAGAGAAGGAACCGAGCAAACGCATGTTCCTGCGACAACGTTTCTTAGCAACGGTAAATAATCAGCTTAGAAGAATCGTCGTTTTCCTCATTAATTATTTCGAGACATCGATAGGAATCTGGCGGTGAGGCGACGCATTCTTAACCAATTTCGTCGCAGATGGTTCGCGAGACAGAACTGCAGTCGCGCAGAAACTATTGCTGTCGTTTTCTTAACCAGGAATCTTCCTAAACATTGTCATAGATTGTGCCTTTCTATGTTAGTGATGCGTGACATTGTTTACATACAAGTCGCACTCAACGTTAAATATTTAATCGGTTTAATTGTTAAAGAGAATCTGAATTACTTTTAGTATTTGTATAATAGCTCATATTGTCATCGAATAGATTAAAATTTGCACAGTATATCTAACCTTCTATATATCTTATCTTCTATAAATCTAACAAAGACTTAAAAGTCACACTATAAGTTAAAGCGATCTAATGAATAGAGGGTTAAGATGTGTAATCTGTCAACAAAATCTCGGAGGCACAGTTTACACAGCTCCAAATCAAGAGATCACAAAAAATTATCAATTTGCTTCTCTGCTTACAATGCGTTTCAATTTACATAATATCATGCTGTCAGTGTGAAAATCTTAATATTATCTGTAGTCACATTTCTAAAGGTCATTTCTTCTTATTGCAGTGACTGCTTGTAAAAAGGTAATGAGATTCAATCTAACAAGATACAGTAGTAAATACGAGCTGACAAAAACATCATCACACCGAGTAACCGTGTTACCTACAAATCATTCATTTAAAGTGGCGTCTCGGTGCCAGCAAACACTGTGGTCTGATGCGACGGTGTAAAATGAACGCATAAGAAACTTAGACTAGATTGATTATGATAATTCCTCATTCAATATTTAACAGTCCATTGAAGGAGCACAGTAGAAAGTCGAGCCAATTGGAAGTTTAGATTCAACAATGGACTAGGTGTTAGATTTAATAAACAGATTAAAAGCCTGAGAACTCGATAAAATTATGTTTTAGAAACTAAGTTCAAACTATTATTAGAATATCGTGATTGCATCTCAATTTCGCTCTCAAATAACTTTTTTAAATTGGTGTTTAATTAGTTAAAACTCTAGTAACACATATAAAAACAGCAAACATTTATTAATATTAGTGTTATTTCTAAAAACGAGTCCTTTCCTGTAACTAAATACTTTTAAATACTCATTCAATATTTTTTCGATCTTCTATTTTAGTATTGTACTTAAAAGTAAAAACTCGTGATTTCTTATATTTTATATAAACATTCAATCTGTAAGAAAGTGTGACACACATATGGGACACTAAAAATCCAATTTGCAAACGACTTTACGACGCCCTTTTTGTAAAATAAAAAAGTGTCCTAAATGCTTCGAAGGTATGGCCGCGGTTCTTACTCACTCATTGTTCCAAGAAAGCTTTTTTGTGTATTTACGAGAAACGGTACATTTTCATTACATGATAGTATTCAGCAGAATTCATTTCGTTTTGTCATGTATAAAATGTACAACATGTGAACAGTGATATAGTTTTTCGTCCAAAGGTAAAATTTCTTTATAATGATTGAAAGCTAGTTAAATATCACAAGTTTACAACTTGACAACTTTCATTATTCCCCAAAAGTCATACCAAGACAATTCACCTGAATTACTTATACATTTTCCCAGTAATTTGCAACCACTTACTTAGCAAACAAACAATGATATTTCGACAATACAAAATTGCATAGAGTTTTCATACGCCAAACAAACAGTTCATAATGCCATTATAATTGTAACAATTATGCAGCTATTCGTTTTCTATCTTGTTGAAAAATTCCCCACTCACTATCCACCTGGACAACCGTGGGATTAGCCTAGATCGTGAATGAGATCCATTTTGAATGCATAAGTCATTGGATTGTGTACACAGATGCCACGTCTATTGACTGACTGGTAGACGGCAGTGAACGATAACCCCGGGAAAATAGACTAGACTGAGCGAAGAGACTTTTACTCGAATAGTTTAGCTGGCATAGATGGAATACAGGTTTAAAGTTCATTAGATTTAACATGAAATCTCATATTACTTAATAAAGCTAGTTCATATAAGTGATTTAAAATCATATAGAAACACATTTTATAAAAAAAAAAACATTTATTGTCACCTAAAGACTCAATTTAAATTGCCATCGTGCCAACTATTATAAAAACTTTTTTTCTTTAACAATCTTGGTTGTTTTAACAATGTTTTAATCCTATTGCGAATTTTTCGTTAAACTTGATTTTTTTACTTTGCAAAGTTAATTATTGGTAATAAATTCAAACTCGCATCTAATTAGGTTGCGTGCACTATCGTGATGATAGATACCAGATGCCTTTTTGCCTAACGAATGGGAAAGGGGTGCTGTGTCGATTGTTGTTTGTCTTACTACGTTGATGGGGACGTATTTTGCGATAAGACTACTTCATGATATCTATGCCTTCTTATAGGTTGAGTGAAAATGTAACTAAAGTCGTCGTTATTTAACTTTATTATACACCTTTTAACTTTATGCTTAATATACCATTTATCAAACAATTCTGCAGTAAAATTTTTAAACACGCAATAAATGGATCAAATATTTAAAGCCAAGCATTTGTTAAAAATATTTATGACATATCAGATTTCGATTTAAGATCCACATTGACCGAATCGACTCATGAATATTAAAGAGCACTTTATTTCTCTTTGTAGATATTCGCTCAGTAATTCAGGTATTCAAATGGTCTGGACTTAATAAACTCATCACTCTATTAAAACTTGGGTGGTGAATATATTAAAACGGTATATCAAATTTCACGTTGAATACACAGCTGAATAGCAGTGAACCGCTGTGCAAATGTGGTTTTATTATCAGAATATGATATATTTATACGTTAAATATTTATAAACGAGAAATTTATGGGCCCATCAAAAGTCACTGGCTTAAACGTATAAAATTACTATAACCTTCATGCTTAGTAATAATAAAATCGAATGGCACATTTCTGAGGATCTAGTTCATTGGAGAACAGGCAAAGTAATAAAATCTTACCTGAGGTACGTCTCGAAAGTTAATCAATCAACTTTTATCGAATAATGAACTTTTATCGTATGTATAAAAATCGTGAGCAAAAGTTCTCTTTTCGAGTTTATGCAGTATTAATCATACACTTAATTAATACACTTATATATTTGAGTTTTGGTCAAGTAATTTATGTCCTATTATTTTACGTAAGGAGAATCTTGACGAATACTTATTTACTTACATAACAGAAAAACTAATATTTTGAATGTCATAAACATGTCTGTCAAATAACAATGAATAGCCGTACTTAGTGTAAACTTACAACTCTATACAAGTTTCCAATAATCTCGATAACTCTATAAGACTACCGTGCGATTTTAATACCGCTTACAACCGATGGCCGAGGTGACCTACAGCAGAGCTGAAAATGGGCTTCAATTGGAGTGCAAGTATGTTTAACCCGAGTGCAATCATCTGCTATTGAAGCGAAAGTGAGCGTTTGACCCTAAAAAGTGAACAGCCATATCTGCTTACAAGGGGCTTCCTAACCGACGCGGTAAAAACACAAGCGGCACTTTAAATAGTACATACATATACATCGCGGCTGATTCCCTGTAGAGGGGTAGGCAGAGATCACGAATCGCCATTTGTCCCGATCCTGACCACTATCGCTCACTTTTTAAATAGTACCTACCATACATACATATATTTCATTTACGTGTTATATCAATAAACTTTCTTAACACACATAAAAAATGGTACAGGTATTAACATTATGATTATGTGTCAGGTTATCATAAATACATGTGCATAACCATCTTTTGATCCATTTTGAATTGCACAGAACCTTGGAAACAACTTATTCTAGGTGACTTGTAACTTGTGATGAAATTAATATGGATCATTGATGACAGATTGCTAACCTATCATCCAGTATGTAGCCCCTTAGTCGCCTCCTGACAGGGAAAACTACAGCTAATTAGTTTTATATTTACATCCCAGCCTAACATGGAACACGAAAGCATTCACCTTTGAATTTACACACGCATCACGAATTTACAAAGTGGTTAAAGGTTCACGTGTCCATCTCCGTAATGGATTAAATAGTGAAGGGTAATGGAAGCCACTATTCACCAGATCACCACCTGTCAATGTTTTCTCTCAAGGTGTTATTAATTTACGTTGCTATCATATGTAATTGATCACTATAGAATCGTTTTATAATAATATTTTAGAAAGACTTTATTTGACAACACTGAATAATTTATAAGCATATTAATACGATCATTTCTAAGTAGAGTATAATGTGATTAATAGAAAGTATCAGCAACCTATCTCAGTCTACCGTTGGATGTAGGCTTTACTATATTACAATATATAACGACGAAGTATATAATAAATAACTATTTAGTTGACGCATAATTTAGTTAAAAAGATTCTTAACCTTAGTACATTTTTAATAATACGAAAATAGAAATGAAAGATAGATGTCATAATAAGACCCTCTCAAAACAAAATCATTACTGAAAATCAATTTTATGTAGGCAAAAAAAGTTATATTCGGTATTTAATTTGTGTCATGCTCTTGATTGATACATATATTCAATACAATGTAATCCTGAAGACGACATACAGAAAATAAGTGACGTTTAAGTTTATCTATTAATCAGTGAAAGTATATGCGGAAGTGTCAATGAAGGATCGGAAAATCAGTTACACGCAGTCTAAGCTTGCCCATATGTTGGGAAAAGGGCTTGAATTATACGATTGTACACCCATATAAAATTAGTAGTTAGCAATTTCCTAGTCATCAAATTGCTGTGAGTTATCTCCACTTATAGTGTACGCCTATCACTGAGTGCAAATACACTCGCAGTGGGCAATTAGGTCGAATAAAGCCACAGCTGTCCAGTAAACTACGACAAAGTGGTACTTTTTCCATTAACACGCCGAAGCGGAGATACGTTTTTATTCCGTTGACAGCTAATAACAATTATCACTGTTGATGCCTGTTAACCCGTGATGTGGCGGCGGCAAAAAGCCTTGACGTACTGTCAGAAGTGCTACAGCTTAAAAGCCTACCTGTTAAGAAAACAAACAATTTACGAGCATTCGTAGTCGTTTGTTTTTTCACAGCTTTCGTTTATTTTCTGTTAATCCATTTGAAATTCTCTCTGACAGTGATTGGAGAGATTTGTGAAGACTGATTAGTAACTTAGTGTCATAATTAAGGAGAGATCACGCTGACGGATGGATGAAGCCTCCTAATCTTTTGTGGGTTTTTTCTCATGACCAGTTAGACAATTTGGAGAGTAATGTTGTAAGTTCACGTAACAGGATATTATAAGCGTTAACATAATTTAAATGAAAACTTATTAATTATCTTGTTTCTGGTTTTGTAAACTGATAAATCAATGATAGTTTTACTAATGTATTATGTACTTTTAAAACAGTTTCTGACTATTCCACAAGGGCTAATGATCGTGAACGCATTTGTCTTTCTTTTAATTATAATACAATAATTATGTAAATTTCTATTTTCGAAGGCAAATTTAAATTTCTAGTCTTTTGGTATATTTATAAATATTTGCTAGAAGATATCAAAACCATAATTATATTACTAATAACAATAGTCACCACCAAGAGTGATTTCAACAATGGGTGTTAATGATCTTTTGAACCACTGTGAACAAACTCAGAAAGAAAGTGATATTGTGAAACCAACGACTATGATAATCAGATAGGACTGTAATTGCTCTCTCGAAGCAATAGCTTTTTTCACACGACTCTTATAACTAGCAGTGAAACAAGCAATTACGATGCAAAGAATCGTGATTGCAAATATTTATATCGATATTTGAGTATCGATAATTTTTTACAGTGTGTGTTTGAGAAATCAAATTTTTTCAAGTAAACTTTATTAAAGTATTGTATTTTTATAATACTTAGGTGCCAACAGAGCAACAAACCTAGGAAACTATTACTATTGTTAATTTATAGAGAAAATATCTTTCGGCGTCGGTAATTATACAAACACAAAAACAAAGTAAAAGAAAATTTTACTACAGAACTAATTAATACTAAAATTAAGGAAGCCTTTCACAGACTAGCAAATAGTCTTATCTGTTAGTGAAACCGAATTTGGACCAATTCAATTATGATAAAATTATACGCGATATAAAAATGACACTTAAATTTCTACCAAATTCACACATAATAAGTACGTATTTTCTTCTTTATCTCACCGCAAATTTCTAGTCCATTTGCTTTTATGGGCGTATCTATGAATATTGATACCGTTGAACGAAAGTGTGAAAATGCGTAACCACAGTACATAACAAACAACTATTGAGATTCAACAAAATCGAAAGTTTTGATTTGCCTGTCATAATAATGCCTAATAGTTAGGTGTTATGCAAATCCACATAATTGCTTATAGAATCGATTGTCTTTGTGTACCTCTACCGGATGTTAGATAATTACAAACTAAAATTGTAGCTCTATTTTTGAACATTTGTTTTGATGCATGATTGCTTTAGAAATGCTTTGTAATATCTTTCATTTCTAAAAGCATTTTTAATACTTATTATATCGATTGATAGATCTACAACGAGTATTCAAAAACAATATTATTAAAAACACAATTTTTCTTTAGGATATCATGTCATTTACTATATTTTATTACTTACTCACTACTTTACAATTCTTTATAACAATAAGCGTTTATATAATATAAAACAAAGTTTATTAATAATCTGGTTTCTCAAATGTAAATTCATAATTAAGCGATAGTTTCGTTTATTTTTTTACTAATTTACAATTCTTTATAACAATAAGTTATGTCATATACGTCTGTACTTTTTACTGTTAAGCCTTTAAATGAATTTGTCTTTGCCGTAATCAAACGAGTGAATATGATTGAGAATTTTAACCAAGGAGCGTTCACCAATAATTCATCAGAGCAATTTGCACCGGGCAACGTTCCACAAACGATGAACACTCAGTAGAAGATTGTGCGCCAGTCCACGTTGAAGCAATTAGGTCGTAAAATTTCACATTTATATGAATTAAAGTAAAATTGCGATCACGGTGTCCGATTAGCCTAATAGGGTAGGTAGCGGAGTATGGCTAATTAGTGGCCACAGTGAAAGTGGGCTACTTACGTCCATTGTGGGGCATTGCGCAATGGAACATCAGCAGGTGGTGCCCATTGTCACGTCTTACATTGTCTTTGACAGAATCGCAAAGTCATGATTTGGCACGGCCGTCTGTGAGACTCGAAGAAAGTAGGCTCTTAACTGATAAGATTAGCTCGGGAATATGAAAGTGTTAATGCTTTTGATAGAAGTTCCTTTTTGATTAAAATTTTGGTACTCATCTCTAGTCATGCTTGCAAGTTTGAAGCTATTATCATGGACTGAAGTTTAGACCTATTTCATTGCAAAAATGCTTTTGACGTATTTGTTCTGTTCTAACACATGCATATTTATTGTTAATTAAATGACAATCAAGATTAATAAGCGACGAAATAATATCAGTTAATAGCTTACAATAAAAAATATAAGTAGAATTAAAAATTAGCATTTGTTGTGAGTCGTATAAGACCAATTTGATAAGTATTATATGATCATATTAAAATATATTATAAAGCAGTATCAGAACAAACATTTTCATGGTTTTACGTTCTATAAAGTAACTTTTCAACGACACAGTGTGTTATGAGAAAGGTTCTCAATAAATGGCGCATTTCCTTGAATACGTTAAAACTTTTTTAATTTCCCAAGAGTAATCCTCCTCCAGATTGAAATACTTATTTTAACGACGTCATAAATATTTAACTTCATAATTATCATAGGTTTCATACTCAAACTACCTTAACGTTATGTTTAGAAATAAAATATATTAAGTCTAATATAATGAGTAATAATTTCAAATTTTCAATAAAGTCGTACATCGTATTAGGTTATTGCCTTGTTAAGCTTTTACACAGATTATAATTATTATATTTAGAGTCCAGGTTGCGTTTTACACCTGTGTAATTTTAACTACAATTTCATGAAGAGGACGCGGATGTACGAGATATAAATCTTCGCTAAGTTATTTGAGTAAGTAGCATTAAATCTATTCATATTCAGCTTCGAAATGTTGTTGAAATTCTTGTTGAAATCAAGACAAGTGCACTGCTTCTAAAATGCCAGAAATAGTCTAATAAATCGGGCGATTTCTCCTCAACAAAATTTAATAGCGAACACCTTCCGAAACATTTGGAATTAATATCTCGCTGCCAGCATCAGATCATAAGAAGAAAGTGCAACGCGATTCTGAGCCGTTTGTGGAACGAAAACTCAGCGAGTTAGCTTTTTACAAGTACTTATACGGTAATTAAATACGTATAGATTTTGCGTTCATTTTTCGTTTGGCGTTTCGGTACATACATTAATGTTTATTTATTGTAATGGAGCCGGTTGATATGATTTTTAGTAATTAGTTATGTAACAATCAATAAATCTTCATACAACAACAATACATTTAAGCTGAAAATTTATACATCTTGATATTTTGATGAAATAATCGGATTTTGTGATGTGTGATTCAATTTTTTTCGTACTATACGAAAATAATGTTTTATATATGTATTTTGAACATTTATTTTACATCAATAGACTCAGCAAATCGTGTGCTGTCAACAAGCAAATGAATAATTCAACGGCATATCGACCAATTGATAACGATATTTTGATCGTTTTGAAGCATGTAACTCGAATCGTAGTGGCTAAATACATGCTCGGCGTTTCATCGCGATCACTCTCATGCAATATTCATTGCCCAGTGGAACGTGGAAAGCGTGTAGAATGCACTCTAGCTGGTGCGTTTACACGGTCACAGTAATCTTGGATAGGTGCTAAAATAACCGCTACGGTCTATAACTCTTTACTTCTAATAACAGAACAGTTCAAGACAAAGGGAAGACGCCAACCTTTTATTACCGCTCACCGATTTTATGTTCAATCGTCTTCATAAATGCATTTATTTAAAGCCCGATGAACGTCTCTTATTTCCTCGTTGCATTTGACATTATTACTCATATGTTTTTATTGAAGTTTTTACTATTATATGCATTGTTTAACAGTTATAGCCAATATAGGATTGAAAGAACAGATGCTTCTCAATTTTTTTATGTCTTTATTAGCTATATAACCTGAGTCCATTCAAACATCGAAATGAACATTCGTATTTCCCACACCTAGAGCACATGTTTGTTAGAAGTTAGTTTTTGTAACATAATCAACCAGTACTTAGGGTTTCACTGTTGAACGATGTTATATAATAAGACACCAATATAAATATACATCACTAAGGCATTACGTAAGTGCGAACTATAAATGAAAGTGTACTGGCACTTTTACTGGCCGTAAACACTAGTGTGAGGTAAACCCACTCGGATTGGCATTGCATTTTCGTGATGGACGGACTCATTTCGGCTGCACCGCTGTGCCACTGTGTCACTGAAGTGTTGGAGAGAAAACAACGCGAGGGTTGTACATGACCTGATTGAGTTTTTAATTGATGTGTCGGTTACACAGCGATACGATAAATTGGGCAACGAAATTAAGTAAGCTTTTTCTGCAGTGTCCTGACGGTAATGCAGTTTCTTGATACAGATTAACTATAAATAATGTTATTTTCGTACCTATGTAGGTCTTGTAGATTTTTGTAAGTTAGGAAATTTTGTAAGTTTCACACGAAGACTCCCTTTCTTGTAAGTAATGTTAACTTTTAGTTTTAGTTCTATCGATCGCTTTCAACCATGTTTTGTGCACTGTGGAACCATTTTAGGAACAAATTGAATTATTAATTCTTAGGCTTATACTTTATACTTAAACTATAATTTGTATCCGTTAGGTTTCCAAATAAATAAATGAAAGAAGAACATATAAAATAAAAGTAACCCAAAAGGGTTCTAATGAAATTTTCGATTTATTATATGTGTTTTGCTGTAATCACTGAATGTCTTTAGAAGTAAATCTCTAATACGTTTATACGAGTATGTGTTATTTATATTTGAAATATCTTTGATCACAATGAGCATAATTAACCTTTTAGTACTAAGCAATACAGAATTACATGAATCGAAGATCACTGGTTGTTTTCATAAAATATGCTTAAGTGACACCTAATACTTATTTTTCTATTATGTAATCGTACCACAGTTTTTTATATGCTACTTAGCATTACAAAAACAAAAATCAGATACAATGTGTATATTTGGATCTTAGCATGTTCTCAACATAATACATAAAATCGCAATTAATATCTGTTTTAAGTGTTCGTCGGGTACAACCCTAAAAATAATCACATAATAAATATCCCACAAACAGAGTTTAAAAAAAGAAACAAACATCGGCGAAGTAATTAACTTAATGATAAATGAGTATAAGCGGCTTACTCTCGCCCGCTGGTTGGCATGCAACACAATGCTCAAGAGCAAGTGAAATTCTTTTGAGAAAATCACCACTTACGCACATCTCTTGACGACGCCGGATTACGTAAGTAGACAAGTTGCGTTCGGGCATTCGCTTAGCGTTACTGCTGCTGGCGATCGAGAAAAACATTATGTTCTATTCCAATCAATGTATTTATTTACTAGGAATGCCTAAATATCTTAACTTGGGTTATGTCATGAGATTGAAATTGATTAAAGTCGTTACGAACTGAATAATCTTAACGTATCATTCGTTAACAATGGTCAAATTTACGTAGCGAAATACTTGACAGATTATTGTCAGGGATTTACCGTAAAGTAATACCATTCTATATTTAGCGAAAAACTCTACTAGGAAGCCTATTTTCCAGTTATTCTAATCATGATCTTGAAGTATCTAAATAAATAATGGCACAAGATACTCAGCATCTTACCGCAGAGTAAGTATTAAGGAGTAGATTATGGATGTTGCAGCATTAGTCACAATTACGCTACAAGCGTGGCTGGACTGCCTCTTAGCATCCAGTTCTGCTGGCGGGAACAAGTTCCTGCTTACAAATCGCATTTTTTGCATTTCGTGCTGCCAGGCTATAGTAATAGCGGCTTTAATCAAATGTGACTCACGGTGATAAACATAGGTGTCGTTAGTAATTTGGTGTCATTAATATATACCTAATAAAAGAATATTTGGTAACTTGATTCAAGTAAAGACATTGGTATGAAGGCAGTTATAAGTTGCTCGTAAGCAAAAGATAAAATTTTAATGAGAACGGTAAATTGTAATGATAAGAAATAATAATCATTATCATTATTGTGTATAGTATTAAATTTATAGTTCTTTTAGTTTGGATATTGTCATTGTGAAGTATTGATGTCATTTTTTTCTAAGAGTGCTGTTCAGTTTTGTCATAATCCTTTTTAAAGTAATTTTTAAATGATATCGAAATTGGCACACAATCAAAGCTTTTTTGTTTCAAACGGGCTTAAAAACTCTAACCTTAACTCCTAACAAAGTTTCCAATTTAATTTAGCCTGAAACTCGCTGAAACCCAATACTTAATAATTTAATCAGTGAAGCGGTCAATTATAAAAAGTTCTTCGTTATATCAAGAAGTACTTGTTAGGGTTAGAATCAATAGCTTTTGGAACCTAAAAATCGAGTTACATTATTTTATCACACCTTTATTCCGTAACAAATAAATATTTTTACAAGAAACAAAAAGTCAGTTTCAATTATTTCTCAATTACATAAATCTGTATATATGAAAGTGTTGGTATCAACTTGATCAAACTTTATAGGAAGCGAAGTGTAGTACTAAAGAGACAATTGTTCCTAGTTCAAAAGAGTAAAAATTTCCTACTTACATACACATCACGCCTGTTTCCCTACTAGTAATCCTGCCCAACTAGTTTCGCTTCGTTCTCATCCATACACCTCCTCATACACACTCGGTGGTTACAGCTACGTCTAAGGCTTATATATAACAATACTCACTGTGAACTCGGGCGGCATTCATATGTTGGTGAGCAGCTTGCGCCCACAGCGCAGAGACTATTCGCCCGACAGCCTACCTGGAATAAACAGACTATTATTAATGACTATATAGGGCGAGACTATCACAGTAAAGCCGACGAAGGGTGTAGAGCTCAAGGATCTGTTTCGTCATGGCCATGCAACCTATGATAATTCCATATCAATATAATCACAACATAGTTAGTCTAAAGTTACCGCAGACTTTGTCTCTGTAGTTCTGTCCATGCCTAATGACATGAGTATATATTTCTTTGTAATGTCAAGCTCAATGTTAATTACGATAAAGAATGACTGATATCTTAAATTATTTTGGTGTTAGCCGGCGGCCTCGAACATTATGGTAGTATGAAACTCAATAGCCTAAAACTAAAATGTAAATATTCAAAATGTAATTACAAGTTTTTCGGATTCGTTGTCATATTGAAAATATAAAACGTTATGGCTTATACGTAAATAGATATTCATATAAAGGTACAGGGGCAAATGACCTAGGCGGTACTATTTATATATATAAAGAAATTTTGATACCTAGTACATAAGCACATCGTTAACAACTGCAGTTACAGTAAGGTGTTACCAGTGTATTTAATGAGACGATTTCATTCACATCACGCATACAAAGCTTGTTAAGAGCACGAACTCAACTTTATTGCTTTTGTCGATTGGTAAGATCTTTAAAGAGAAAAAGAAGATAGTGTAGTATTAAAAGGGAAGTATTTTTAAAGTGTTATATTTACTTTTGTGCACAACACTATAATTTAGAATGAACAGTATCATTTAATATCGTTTATTGTTATTGCGCTATGCTTAATTTTCTACTACTACTACATAATAGTAACTAATTTATGTTAAGCTAGTAAAAGATAATATATTAGTTGTCAAATGTGGTGATAGGTTTCACTCTTAACCAATTCTTGGAACTAACGTGGACATTTGTAAGCCTAAATTTTAAGTATCTTCAATACACATTAACGTAACATCCATTAAATTATGCCCGTTTCCCTATAGTGGGGTAAACAGAAACAGTGGTTAACTACTTTCACCTTATTTATATCCTTACTCTTCTGCAAACTCGAGAATTATACTACCTTTATAAACTTCCACAGTTCATTGCCAATTTCTATATAATACGTTTTACAAGACCTTACAAAATAATCCTTCCACCTCAAACTACATAATACTACGGTGAAGGAAAACATCGTGAGGAAACCTACCTGTCCCTGAACTGTGATTGTAAATGGCGACATGGCTTACCACCTGTCACATTGAGTACTGACTATCTGGTCAACACCTGGGTTTGAGGTGGCCATAGAATCCTTCGCAATTGCGGAGATGGTCGTGAATGCGTTTGTCTTTGTCTTTTTGTTTCCATTCTATTTTTAGTCAATCTACAAAAATTCCACGTGTATGTAAATATGAAAATAGGCTTGTTAAAATATGAATAATGTTCCCTTTAATATTTAAATTTGGATCAAGTACTCAAAGAGCACACGAATAATACTCGTATATCATGCAAAGTAACGTACGGTCATGCAAATACAGTCAGTTTTGCATCACGAATTAAGTCATTCAATAAATGGACTGACATCTCCCCTTATGGGCATGAAATAACGTGACTCTATAATTTTATCCGTGTACTCAATATTAGTACGTCTAAATCCTTTTATGACATAGCAAAAGTATAAGCTAGAACTGAGGAAACGTTGTATTTTTTTAACAATGCACTAATTCTAACAAAACAATAATAACTGAAAAACGATGCTGCTCGGGTTCTCCTGGCTGGCAGTATTGAGTGACCTACTCATTGACGTTTAAATGCACATGATTATAATAATGTAATACTACTATTTAAACATAAGTAACGTGTATTTAAAGTCAATAAAGATTATTTTCACAACACACCCTACATTAGTAGGTAGGAGCCTTGAATCATTTAATCATGTTTCATTAAATTCTGATTTATAAAGATGTCTCCTTGAGAATCCATATTTCCAGTAACAACTTTACACACTGTATAGACTATTTGTGCAAATATTTTACTTAAATATTGCGAATATTAAACTTACTAAATTCGTAATTATAATCTAATCGCGTAGCCTACATTCCAAAACTATGTTGAGCTTCAGAAGCGTTTTTTAATTAGTCAAAAGAGTTTAACGATGGGCTTGATCGAAAGCAATCAATTATGCCTCACGACCACCCACCGGTTTGATGATATTTTTTAAATTAATCTTCAGAGTGCGTATCAATTATATGCAAACTAAGACTTTCAAACCGGAAACAGGTTGACATAATCCGCTAATAAATTGTAAGGAGATAATTCGAGGCTTCACTTTTCAACTTTAATGTTTTATTTGTGCAAACCTATGAATGATAAAAGAATTAAAAACAACTAATTAGTTAGCAGGTCTAGAGTAATACAGGTACTTGTGATATGAAATTAACAACACAGTACATTAAGGATATTGAAACACATATAATATGTTAAGAAATATGTAAACACAAGCAGATAGTCTCGGAAGGAAAGATAATCTAATTACTTCATGGGGTCCTAGTAGGCTACATATTCAATAATAATTCCTGATGTAAACTTATTTTTCTATTTCATATGTCAGTCTTAAAGTTTGCTAACTATATGTATGTTAATGGCTTAGTGTTGAAATATTCCAGTGAGGATTTTTATTTTTGATGCTCAGTGATTTTCCAAATCTTCTTGATTAATGTTTTGTTTATGGCACGAGTAAATGGAAGCTGTCCGTTTAATCATTTTGTTTTTAAACGTAAAGAAATGGTAATTAACTTTGATCCACTAATTCTTTAATTTAATTTTTGTTAAGTGACTTTCTCAATCTCGACGTAAAGTTAAACCAAAAAGAACGTTGAATACTTTATAATTGTTCAAATTACGAGTACAAATTGTATGCCAAGTTGCCGTCAAAGAACCAAAGACAACAGAAGCACACTTTCTTGGTAAACCGAAATTTTTGTAACCAAACACTTGTGGAGAAACTTAATTCTATTTACACACGAGGCTTAGCAGAAAGTGAAAATTTTACGGCAAGGCCTAAGTGGCTCTAGCTCCTCAACTTACGAGACAAGGGCGTGCACTGTATGCATGAATAACAATAACATTTACATAAAGCCTTCACACGCTGCTTAAGTTGGTTTGCAAACAGCCTTTTCACGTTAATTTTGTCTCGGGGACTAATCAAATCTCTTCGGCAAACACTCTCACTAAATACGAGTAATTGAAAGATAAATATGACTATGATACGACGCCACGTGAATTTAAAGTGCGTAATTTTATTTGATTTTCACGACCTTGGTGCTATGGAAAGTGGTTTGTGATCATAACAATAAGAAATTTTATGACATTACCAGCGAGTTAATTAACTATATGCATAACTACATCACTGATTATAAATGGTTGTAAATTCGGATAATTGGTAGGAAATATACTGTATGTATTTATAACCCGTAACTTCCTAAATTGTCATTGCTTCTAATGTGTTGTTTTTTTCCAGTTATGTTTCCCTTCTTTTCACTACATTCTAATTACGTTGATAAAAGTATGTATCTATAAATTGTGTTTACAGTATAAAGCGTAACGAATCCATAAAGATTAACTTGGAAGTTCATAAGTACCCATTTTTATTCAACAGCAAAAGTTGAATGAGAATGATAATTTCCAAAAGGTAATTTATGTGCCCAGCCTTGTTCTACTTATGCATAGAATGTTTGACAACTCATAAAATGCTCTGTTTTATCAATGTTTAACCATTAATGCTCGCAAGTGTTTCTTGTTTACGTTAAAGTTAACTTCTGTTTACGTTAAATTATAAAAAGCGTTTACACAAAAACTACAAAACAAACTTACTTAAAATTTCTCGATAGGGACATTTAAATTGTAGAATTAATTCTAAAAAACAGTTATTTATGAAAACTTAAAGAAGAAGTTACTTAATTATTAATAACAGAAAGAACCTTAATTACTGATGTAAGAAGATGTTGATCTACATGCATTTATGCTGCGATGTATCTAACGGCATTTAGTTCCACCTCCGAGCATAATGTCTATTACACAACACTAGGAAGACAGATCATGATCATTGAGCATGAGCTGTCTTTAAGGATTTATAATCAATAAATTAACTAAAATACTTTATATTACTAGTAAATATTATTGTTGAAACCAATAACAGTACGCTTAGAAATGATATATTATGCCACCTGACGCTTTCGGAGGTATTAACCGACGACGATTACCTTATTATTTATTATTATGCCCGTATCTCAGGCACTTAAAACATACCATAAAATTTATGATATCAACAGATAGATTTCCGCCAAATCAAACATTAAGAACTTATGATTCGGACAGTAGGCAATAAATAATATTTACTACGGTCATGAATATGAAAGTGTGTGAATAAATGATTTGCGTTCTTATCTTAATTAAGTTTGTCATATCGGATGAAAGTATCATGGTGAAAAAAATTGACAGTCATTGTCAAAATGTCACCAACAGAAAGTTGTACAAGAAGGTATACTCGCCATTGATTATTATATTAGATATTGGTTTTATTGAACATCTTACACCAATAAAAACTTTTAATATACGTATAGACAGCACGATTCGATAACCCACATAATCATAAAGTTTTATAATCATATTACTTTTATACTCTATTTTATACTCTTATAAGAATCATTACTACGGCACGTTTGATAACCACGCAACGATGCTTAATCAAGACTTAAACCCTAGAGTTATGTTTTAACAATGAAATAGATACAGCGACAATAAACTCAAGATCAACTTGCAGTGTTACCAAAATACAATGCTTACAGTAGAATCAAATAATTCAATTGGTTCTTACACGATATAGTAGCATCAAGAACCTATCCTGTGTACAGGTAATTGAAAAGCTCTTTATATTAAAGTTATTTAAGTTTAAATATATAATAAAAGTACAAATGTGATGGTAAACTGGAACTAGTAAAACATTAATAGGCTTTGAACTGAACTGCCAAGCTATTACGTTTAATTCCTGGATTCAATATCTTTAACTAGATCGCAGAATACTGTAAGATGACTTTAACATCTTCAAAGCACTATTTGACGATTACTTAGACCGAACGTAAATTTTTTGATAGATCATAATTTTAGTTATAATGTCTCTTAAAGTGAATTGAAAAAATGATAGTCGGTGAGTGTCAATACTAATAAATAGCACTTAGTTTTATATCCTACATAGATTGAACACAAACATTTGTCGATCGCACAGGTTAACAGATAGTTTTACCATTTATAAATGGCTCATGATCTTTGCCCCTTGTATGGTATTAAAAACTAATGTTCATATACCAATTCACGTAGTAAATTTAGTATTTCGTATTTTTTTCAATTAACAGATCCATCCATGACAGTAACTACTTTTTAACCTGATAAGCAGGCTCATTATCTCAGTATCTCATAATAGGTAGATTACTTAAGTACGATTAGCCGTCACTAAAGATTTGATATTTGCTGTGAAATACATAGACAAACACTGCTTAAATAGACAAAAGCTTTAAACGCATAATAACGTAGTAAAACAAATAAGTTTCCGGCAGATTTATTGCTAGAGTATATATCTAGCTAAACTAGGCACTAAATAGATGAGGTGACACCTAAAGCGATCTGTATGAAGTAATCACGAGGTAAGACATGCTTGTATTCAGAGAAACTACTTAACCCAGATCTACGGGCGGCGTAATTTTATGCTTATTACAAACAAACGGAATGTTACAGGAGTTTTACTACAAATGGGTGCGCGAACATTGTTCTGTTTTAGTACTAAATGCTCCTTGTGTCGTCATCAGGTATATGATGTTAATAATTTTGTTATCAGTCTGTGGTCGAATCAATGGATATTGAACTATTTTAAGAAATAATTCACGAATGTTTAAAGCACTAGTTGTTTACTCACGAATTAATTGACGGGTACACAGGTGACTACGATGAACGCTTTGTATATACTATAATTTATAGTTATAAAATGTGCGATATATTTTGTCTACTTTAACTGATTTTCACAACGGAATATACAAATTTGTATTATGTAATTTTTAAGACCTTACTAATATTACTAATTTTTTTAACACAACTTAACTAATACATAATATACCAATCTTAGTAAACAGTGCCCAAAGGCCTTTTGAACGTCTTTAAAGATGAAAAAACTAAACAAAAACCGTAATGATAGTGTCGATATCGGAATATCAATATCAACATATTGATATGCGAAAGAATGTACGAGAGTGAGCATGAAACTTGTCTGTATTTAATTTCTCGTCTCGTAATTGCTGCCTACATTTCATTGCTCACATAGCTGCGAAATTACAGAAGCCATTAAGATTTAGATAGGCGGTGATCCAGGCAGACGCCGGGCACATTATCAGCCTCTGACTTACTTCCTCGCAGACGCAAACTTAAGTGTCAATTTATAAATTCGCTTAAGAATATTATCCCGCGCGCTATCAGAACCCGCTATCTGTTTACCATATAACCCAGAGAGCGCATTAAAGCACATCATTACGGGCTGCGCCTGCTCCCGCATTCTCGCGGGCCGAGATGCTCGCCCGATAGGCTGCGCGCGTGCCGACGCGACGCTCCGCCGATTTCGTGTGTGCGAACGCCGCGTTTTTTCGCCATCGAGATTTCTAAATAATCTAAATAGCTCGACATTTTCATCCCGCGGATCGCTGCACGTCACAGCCTCGCCCGTCGGATCGCCAACTGGTTTATAATTTATGGCCCTCGGGAAGCGGTCTAGCCGGCCTCCGATCGGCCGGGCCACTTACGTTTTGAAGGGTTAGAAGGAGCGATCCGGGATTTGGCAACACTGAAACATCACTGGCACTGAGGGGCGGTGGTCACTCGGCGCGTGTTCTCAGATCAGCTGATCGCGCGGCCGCGGCGAGCGTGCTTCGTGGTCGGTCGCGCGGTGAGGACTGGCCGCCGAGAGCCTGCCGAGCGTGGCTGCGCGCGCGCACACTGCGGTGAAATGGCTCCATCGCCTCTGATCACACCCCGGAACAATCGCCGCGGCGGCTTCTCCTCGCGCCGGTGCACTGCGCCCAGCGCCGAGGAAAAGTTCGCACTCCACTCGGCGGACGCGCTTCGCCCAGCGACACCAGGGCCGCTTTGCCTCCAGGGTGACTGTGCTGCCTCATTAATGGGAATGACACTTATTGGTGGTCAATCCAACAATTTTAATCACTTATATTCAGAATAGCCGACACTTAATTCAAGTAACTCATTTTAGAATGCAAGTTTTGAATTGTCACAGGTATAACTTATTTAAATTGAACTGAACATAACTTATCTGAAGGCTTAAGTGATAAACAACAAGTTCATCTTATGTATTATGAACAAGCAGTTAATTACTTAAACGCAGCAGTTAATTGAAATATTTTTATATGGGTGTTCTAGTAAAAGCCTAACACTTTAGATCTACAAAATTACTTATATTTAATTACTTACTTACAATGCCACTGAGGCCATAAAGTTTAGTATTATTAAACCATTGTTCAATATGTACGTTTACATCGCCAATCAAGAAAAGTCATTACATTTTGTCATTACATTACAATTAGATTATTTTGTTTTCACTTATATTTGCATGTCAATACTAAATAATTGTGCAGTACCATTAAGTTATTCTATTTGACCATAAAAAGACGAAATTTCAATACAGAAATCACTTAAAGAACCGAGTTTCCTCAAAGCCAGATACGAATGCAGAACAAAAAATGAGAAAGCACTGAACTGATGCAAAACTAGGTGTCACAATGTTCATTACCTCTTTATTGTCCCACTTAGACAAGTAACTGGTTAATAAGCACATCGGTATATTGTTATAATATGTTGTTTTTTGCTGCCACTTAGACTACAAAGTATGAGGAGCGTTTTTGTGCCACTATTGTTTGTTGATTGACATGTCAACAATTCTTTGATGTCGACGACATTTAGATACGTGACTCAGATTCGAAGTAAAGCAGAGAACCTAAGTGAACTTGAAGTTTGGCTTAATGGCTTTGACTTAATACTCCTTATTACTCCTTAATGTATTTCCAATCAAATAAGATTAAGATGGGAACGGTAATTCCAAATACTTATATACATACCATACAAACACATGTATGTATTACACACATGTATGTCGGAAGGGTCAGTTGTTTTCGAAGTGTATTGACTACCTTTGAAAACCATTGATCATAGATTTTCGTTATAGTAGTCTATCCGCTTTGTATTTTATATGGGATATAATTAAATTTGATTTTCATAAATATGTAATAGCGCATGATCAAAGCTTAGATTTGGGCTGGATTGTATTATTTTAGTTGTAACATTCGTAAAGGTTGTAAATGGTGACGTTACGAATACCTATAACCGCCGAGTGTGTATGAGAAGATGTATGCGTGTCAATGAAGCGAAAGTGGTCTGTTAGGAGCGGGACAAATGGAGATCCATGATATTTGCCTACCCTTCAAAGTCAAAGTCAAATGTTTTTGTTCAACATAAATACAAGTATAGTACATTCATTGAATGTATAAACATTTGCTTCTACAGGGAATCAGGCGTGACATGTATGTATGTAGGTAAAATGAATTTTTTGAGATCTTAAGTGGAATAAAACAGGGTTTTGTGATGTCGAAGTATGCCTAATAGAATGATGAAACTGAGGTTTATGCATTAATGTTTTAAATACTTTTTCGGAAATAGATTGTACAAAACTCACATCTATATTTTTTGTCTCCTAACATATTCTAATTCTGGGATATAACAGAATCCAATCAAATATTTGTGATTAGATCAGCATTTTCTAATTACTACAGATGTCATTTAAATTTTTATCTCATGTTTAATTTATATTCTTTGTAAATATAATACACTAATATATTCTTCATAACAAAGGCGTATTATGTAACCACAATCATACCCAAATATGTCGTAATAGACAGAACGCTTATATTTGACTTTCTACTGAGTTGATAAAATCTTTTATACGCAACGCAAATTCTGCAGCCACTGTAATCCTGAGATCTAACTCAAATAAGGCTATTTTGAGTCTAAACAGATGGTCCGCGAAATTTTCATTTACTACGTGATGTGTTTCTGTGATTCTTTGTATTAACTTCAAAGGCTTTTTCATATGAACGTATGTGAGCTTTATTCAGTGAAGAATGTATTCATGATATAAATATAAAATGATATTTAAAAAACCAGATTCGGAGTTTTTATTCATTTTTGTTCAAATTTCTAAAGTTGTTACTAACTACTATTCAAATTCATATGTATTTATCTATCAATCAGAATTTTAGTCAACGACTACGTTAAGATATCAATTTGCTGTCAATAACGGTTTTAGTTTCGCCACTATTACTACGTGTTATTATTTTCGTTGAAGAAAGAAAATGCCACGAACCATATACTCGTAGAACCCATTTTGATCGGTGTCTATAAAATCAGTTTTTTTTTGCCATTTACCAAATATCTAGATGTCATGGCAACGGTCCAACAATGATCTTTGATCGCTCATTACACTAAAAGAGTTAACCATCGTGACGCTTCTGCTACGTTTAAATTAACATAATATATTCTGAGGCAGTGTCCGAAGTACCTATCTCAGAATGTTGCAT